>CM070033.1:168626086-168643720 GCA_036250615.1 Ptychadena robeensis
TATTTAACTGTCTCCATCCCAGTCCCTGTGATTACATTTACATCATGGGCGCTCATGGGTGCTCCTCAGGGGGTTAAACTTGTCCTGCATGTAAATTAACCCCCTGAGCAGCGCCCACACCTCACCAGCGCTCAGAGGCTGGAGCCTTGTCAGCCTCTGTGTCGGCCCCGCCCTTCTTACAGTAGACGATACACTGCTCTTACTGTAAAAAATTTTCCCTGGGGTAAAAAAAAAGAACCAAATCTCAATCTATATTTCTGAATGCTGTAGATGCACAAACTTTGGCACACAACACAGTAACCTTTCTGGGTCCATTTACTTTATGAAGACATTTTCTTGTTTCATTGATCTCAACCCATATGAAGGTGTGAAAAAGGGAACCGACAGAAATAAAATCACATTTTTAGGAGAGCGAGAACGGAAAGAATGACCAGTATTTTATTTTTAACTCTTTGTCTTCCTGTCTTGGTAACACCTGTACTACACATCTAAAGTATAGAACTTTGTAACTGGAGAATCAAGCGGTAAATATAAAAAATGTCTAAGAATAGAAAAACTCCTATTTACTCAAAACCAGGGATCAATATAAAGTAAAGCTTACATGTTATTGTTTGAAGGCATAGACATACTAATATAATAATATCATAATAATAAGCATATATACTTACCAGGTCTGTATGGTCATATAATTATGTTGTTCCTATAGATAAGCCTGTAAAATCTATTTATTATCACAATTGAAGTATATATGTGAATAAACCACTGTGATCTTTTCTCAAAGCTAATGCTCCAGTGCATCATCAAAAGAGAAAAATTGCCAATTTATTATCAGTTATGGAAATTCAGAGCTAACAGTCAAAATGAATCCACAATTATATTTTATGACGTTCATAGCTAGAAAAAAAGCGTTTCTGGTCCTGCTTTTTATTTCTAATCACTTCAAATACTGAGTATATTTAACTAGAGGCCTCTGTCCCCTTTCCATAAATATACTGACAATAGTAATTATTACTAGTGATGATCGGCACTTTAGAAAATTCGCGAAAATCACTTAGATGGCGTCCAAAATTCGCAATTTTTTTTCAACACGCCCCTCAATGCAAGTTAAACATATATTCGCGAATATATAAAATTCGCGAAATTCGCATAAAACTGCCGATATTCGCAATAACAAGAATATTGCCGAATGCGAATATTTTCTGAATGTTTTCCCAAAAATTCGCAGCATGCCGCGAATACGAATGTTGCCTATGCCGCTCAACACTAATTATTACAGTCAACTAAATGAAAATTTATTTTCAATTGCCAAAGAGGATTCTGTGAGTGAGGCTATGTTTCCACTGCTTCTTGGATCCTGCTTTTGGCATGCGTCGGTGCTGTTTATGGTCTGTTTTTGCCACAAAGCGTTTTTTTTTATAATTTTATAATTTACAAAATGCATGGGGTTCACCACAAACAATAACAAGACCCCTTTTTGCATCTGGTCTATTATGCCATGCTGTTTGGGGTCCCCCCCTCCAGAGCATACCAGACCCCCTGCATGGCTAAGCCTGGCAAGTTTGGAGAGTTTGGGGGCCACAGTGTTCCTCCCCTAAAAGCAATACCACGCCTTTTCACCAGATCTGGTTGGCCGGGAAAGGAGGGGCGCACAGAAAGTGAGAATTTTTTTTTTTTTGTATGGGTAGTTGCTCAGAGTGGCATCATGGGGAAGACCATATGTAAATCTGCCCATTTCCTCCTTGTGCTGCCGACATCCAACTCCAAAACCGTCCCCCATCCAGAAGCCCGAAAAACATCCAGGCTTGGGGCATTATCTACTCATGTAGTGGGGAGTAGAGGGGACTTGCCAGCACCCCCCAACCCCCCCCACCCGAGTGCTCAATCTCAGGGGGAAGGAGGAGTGGGTGACAGAGGGACCAGTGTGCACTGGTTTACACTTGGGAAGCCACTGATCGCCCCAGGACTGCCCCTGTTTGCAAAGTTATATGATTTAAAGGAGATGGAGAATGCATTGCTTATGCATCCAAAACGCCCATGTGTTTTTGATGTCCCCAATGCATTCCCTTTGGATTCCTTAACACGCCACAAACCCATCCATTTTGATGCCTTGGAAACGTTGTATTAGTTTCACCTCTGCTATCCAGCATCAGCCTATTCCTTTAAATGAATGAATGTGCACTTTACTTTCTATTGGTCCATGGATGACACCTGAACCACCCATTGTTTTAGTATGACCGTGAAGAAAGGAAGAATCTAAATCCAAATCTAAAATATTTGAACTCTTCAAACTCTCTAAAGACACATTGATCTAGGGTCAGGCTTTAGAAATAGCTGTATGAAATCATTCAATGTAAAAAGGAGCTATAGGTGTCTGAAATGCTTATTGTGCCGACAGATATATTATTCTGGTGGAGGGCGGACGCTATACAGTGCTCCTGTGAAATTTGCTTTTGTGTAGATTTGATGTTTTCAGATTTATATCCTCTGCACTGTCATTATATTTGATTGAGTGTAATGATTGTTCTAGTAACATAATTAGTTTTCCATTTTGTTATACAATGAGTCGTTTTGACAGTGCATGTCATCAATATAGATTGGAAGTTGTGTGCATTGGTTTACACTAGGGAATGTTCACATATTTTTCTATGAATTGTTCCTGAATACAAGTCATCTGGTTCACAACAGCAACAACAGCTTTTTATATGCTTTTCAGATGTACAGTGTTCAGGAATCCCTGCTGCTTAGCAATAGGTATAAAAGCATAAATAATATAAAGTACTCTACAATACAAAGTGCATTGGTGCATATAGAAAACACTAGCATCACATCACATCACATAGGTGTACAGAGGAACAATTGTTTACTGGAACAGTCTCCCTGATCCCCAGTTAATCAAATTTCCTATAAACTTTAAGATGTGGCGTGTAGACACATGCAATTAGCAGGGAAAAGGTGGCTCAGTGGTTAGCACATTAGCTTTGCAGCATAGGGTCACAGGTTTGGCTCTCAACCAGGGCCTCGTATATATGTAGTATTGAGCGTGAATATTCAAATTGTGAATTTTTATTGCGAATATCTGGACTTCAAGAATTTGCGAAGATCTCGAATATAGTGCTATATCTTCATAATCTCGAAAATTTAAGATTTTGGGAAAAAATTCCTATGAACCAGTGCCGATTTTTGCAAAGGATTACTTCTATGTGTTGTCTCGTGTGTTGAGAACACTGCAACTGCTATTTCACATTCTGCCACTACCGTGTTTCCCTTAAAATAAGACCATGTCTTATATTATTTTTTGCTCCCAAAGATGCCCTACGTCTTATTTTCGGGGGATGTCTTATTTTTCCATGAAGAATAATACGGCACTGGGGTATCAGGGTGGGGGGATCACTGAAAATGACACTGGGATCAGATGGATGAATCAAAATGGCACAGGAGACTCAGAATGGGGATTACCATTTTAGTAACCCCTTCTGATCCTCCTGTGTCATTTTGATTGCCCCCTCTGATCCCCCTGTCCAGAGTTACAGTGCTGTATCTTCAGGGGTGGCTTATATTTCAAAAGTAAATGAAAGTAGAATTTACGAGTTTACTTGGAGAATAATTCGCGGAATGACGCAAATCTAAATATTGCCTATGCTGCTCATCACTATTTGTATGTTCTCCCAAGGTCCTAGAGTCAGTTAATGTAAAACGCTGCAGAGTCAATTATAAAGTACACCCTAACAAAAATGAAGCCATGTGCTAAAAACCAAGTACACCCCAAGATTCAACAGTGTGCAAAATCACCTTTTGCAGACCTTGTATAATGTTCTTAGTCTTTTAAATTGTTGTGGATAATTTTTGCTCACTGCTCTTTCTCCTTCAGTTCATTAAAGTTGGCTATTTGTTTATTTATTCACAACTCTGCTAAGGTCCCACCACAGCACTTTTGCAAACCAATAAATGTTATCACGCCTTCACCAGTTCATATGAAATATTTAACTTTTGCCAAAACTGGCACCTTCCAATGCATATTGCTGCAGAGGTTTTGTGTTTTGTTCAGATGCAAAATAGCAAAGATAAACCAAGCTGCCATGTTTTTTTGGAGAGAGAGACTTTCTCCTGGAAACCCTTCCAAATACGCCAGTCTTATTCTAATGGTGCTGTCATAAATGTTAACATTTAACATGCTAGCTGAGGCCCGCAGAGTCTGATGTGAAGCTCTTGACTGCCAAAAATTCTGCTTGGATAGAGATGTCCACACTTGCTGATGCTCAATAAATCATGCTCATCTGATTAGCATAATCTGGTCAAAACTTACCCTTTAAAACTCTTTAGTTAGGGGTATACTTGGTTTTTCACACACTGTTTAGGTACGCCATGTGTCATTTTTCATCTAAGGTGATAATGACCAGATTTTTTATTTATTAATGTTTAATAAAGTCTTCATATGTAAAATTGTATTATAATTAGGGTGTACTTTCTTTTTCCATTTCTGTATGTGAAAGCGGTGTCTTCTTTTTAAGTGCCAATAAATAAACATTTACCAGCCAACTACTGCTACGTTATTTGCTCTGTGCTCGCTTTGTACTTGAGCTAAGTGGAGGACTGAATCAACCCGATAAGTTATTGAGAAGCAGTGAAAGTTTTATGTTAGATAATAAAGATGCTTGAATGTGCCCCTCATTCCTTGAATAGTGGACGCCTGGCTGGGACCCTCCGGGATCTGAGAACAGCGCTTTAGCAGGTATTTCCGGCTGATGTCTTTTTCCCGGAGATATATGGACTTATATATTCACCTTTCTGCATCCCCAGTTACTTGTGATTCAAGGTCACTTATTTTCTGCTGAAGAAGCGAGGTAACCTCGCGAAACGCGTCGAGACAAACTTATACCTTGTATTATTTGTGAATCAAAGCAAACTTCTCAAAAATGTATGTTCTGTATCAATATTTAACTTGTATATTCATGTACAAACTTTTTTTGACCAGCATGTCGTATATTGATGGATGAGCTTTAATCCTCCTGACTTACTAACATTAAAGCATTGTTGTATGTAAACTTTAAAGTCCCATCATCATTAACCTTTAAAGTCCCATCATCAGGTGATCGGGGTGATTCCCATTGGTTACACTGGGTGCAACTTTTCACTTTTTATTGCTTTACCTGGGATGTTGGCAATTTATGCTTCCTACTAACGGGGATCTAACCTTCCTTTTCATGATTCGTAATCATTTACTTATTTTACTTAATGATATACACTGATGTACAAACCCAGAGAAGCAGTGACCCTGGTAAAATGCCACTTCCTGAGTACTGTACAGTATGTCTTCACTTTCTAAATATATAATATTCTCATCACAGCAAAAGGATTTTGTTTTCCTCCTTTAAATAGCTTTTCTTGTGTTTTCCACTGAGCAGCAAACACACTTTTTAATAAGCATTCAACAGTGTGAAATCGTTTCAAATAATATACAGTATTTGTTCTTTTTTTTCATGGCAATGTGTCTTTTATTCCAAATTCTGGTATGAAATGAATGCCGTAGTTCTATGCATTACAATGTATTGCTGTGTACCATATTTAATTCATGATAAGACGCACCGGACACCTTTTCACACCCAGGGTTCCATGCTCAGGGGCTTTGTTATTAACTTACAAACTAGTTCAATAAAAACTAGTTGAATGGAGTGTGTCTCTGTGAGTTAGTCTCTACTCTCTCATTAGTGATGGCCGAACATCGGCCACGTCCATTCGCCAACAAGTGAAAACTTCAGGAAAAGTCCAATGTCCGCCTGTTCGCAGCAAAATTATCTTGACCATACCTGTTCCAATCTTTAATGCGGTAAAAAATCCTATCGGGGATGTGCACTCATTCCACGGTGGTGTGCAGGGATCAAAAAATTCTACCTCCGGCCAGATCTGATCCGGCTGGTGGAAGAAAACTCACAGTCCTTCATACCAGTAAAGGGGGCAGGTCGAACACCCGTACTGTTTGATGGCGAGAAGAAAATAGAACATGCAGTGTTCGCTGCAGACTGTCCACCGCACGAACACTGCAGCCATCTCTATCTCTCAGCCCCAACATGTTCCAGGGGGAGGAGTGGCAGTGTTGACATTTTGGAGTAAGAGTCAGGGGCTTAGCTAGAACTCACTGGGCCCCATAGCAAAAGGCCTATCCTGGCGCCTCATGCCCACAGTTGGGGGCGGCACAGCAGGAGATCCAAGGGCATCCCCCGGCGCACAGGAAACACGTGGTAAACAATGGGCGTGGTTTGTGACAATAGTAAGCATAGGACGCGATATTGCTGACATGGTGAATAGCATGCCCTATAACCTCTGAAAACAGCGGACAAACTGCAGTCAGATACTATGGACATGCACACTCCTACATGTCCATAACGCCCACCATGGTTTACGGGGCGGAATAGTAAAGGGGGTGCTAGCAACTCCTCTCCAAATCCACAAATACTGCATATTCTGCCGTATAGCACGCACAGCCCCCCCACACACACATTTTTTTGAGGGTCAAATGTTTTTTTTTTATTATAGACACATATAAAACCACATATATGTTTCTTTCTTTTTAACCATCTCATTAAGAAGATATCTCTTTATTTCTTTTCCTGTAGACTCATTAGGAAATGAGGATGCCATTGCAAT
Source organism: Ptychadena robeensis (assembly GCA_036250615.1). Lineage (NCBI taxonomy): Eukaryota > Metazoa > Chordata > Amphibia > Anura > Ptychadenidae > Ptychadena > Ptychadena robeensis. Next base: position 168,632,729 of record CM070033.1, read on the forward strand.
GAGAGAGAGCTTTTCTCTCAGACATCTGTCATTCAGAAAAGTCCTTTTTAGAAGATACCTACGATATTTCTATTCTGGGGGCAACCCTGACTTTGGAAAATGCCGTGTATACTTGTATTTAAGTCGATCCAAATATATTGGCTGGAGAAATGAAATGACTCAGCTTTATGCGCTTTAACTTCGCAATGACAAAGTAAAGTAATGACAAAGGGCAGTTCACAACCATGGTCTTCACATGCAACAAGGAACTTTGAGGGACATATTTTGCTTTTCATTGTTATATAATCAGACATAACTAATAACTAAACATTTTTATTAAGCAGGGGACAGTATATTTGTTTTGGGACCATCAAGGAGACTTGGTTGTCGACTATAACAGTTTTGCTACGTTACCCTTAAGATATAATATGAGAATACTGTACATTTGTTGTTAACTGCAGCATTCGATAGTACATTAAACATCAACCAGCTCATACAATTGCTTTCAATTGCTCTGTGCAGAATATATGAGATGACTGTTTCATTAGAGGATGTGAAGAAGGATATATATGTTCTTCTAGGTTCTTCATGTCAAACAAGCCGGAAAAAATGACAACTGCAGTACCAGTTTATTAGCCCATATTCCAAATACACTCAAAAAAGTGTAATAAAATCAAATCCTTTTCTGCAAAGAATCCCATTAGGCAATTGCTCCCCTATTATTATATAGCCAACAGTGTACTATGGTGTACTAGATGTGATGGGGAAGAGCAGGCAAATATCAGCTTGTAACTGCAGTGCTTGATGCTCACCTTTGGAAATTGTACAAGGAATTGACACCCGGAATAGTAAATGCAATGTGCACAGCTTTCTAAATTAAGAACTAAAGCAAGTCCTCAACGTCAGCAAAGAGTCTGACAGCTTTTGTTGTTGGGGGAGTAGTTTTTGATATATGGTAATTGACTGCCTTGACAGTTTTTTACTTGTTTACAGGCCTTGCTGGCAACTGTATGTGGCTGTCAAGGCTCTAAAAACAGATGGGAAAAGAAACGTTAACTCGGCAAGCTACTGTTTGCATAATGAAAAGTCGCACTTCAGTGAGGAAAGGAAAGTGCTGCATTTTGATAAATGGCCCAGGAATCTCAACCAAACGAATGCTAACCGCCTTTTTCTGACAAGGAACGGGTTTAATGACAAAAAGAGAAGGATCGTTTTCATACTGTGCAACATGAAATGTGTACTAAACAGCATTTTAGAAATTGTAATAGCATCTCATGAGCAGATTTTGGAGTTCTTTTATATTAACATTTTATGAAATGATGCCTGACATATCACATATGGATCCACCTAATCACTTCTTGGCTGACATTGTGGGAGTGTAAGGATGAGCAGACTTGCAGTGATATTTTTTATACATATCTGGTTGTAAGAATGCACTGGTTGAAAATAAAGTATGGTTTACAAATTTCAAAGGTGTCCTAGGGTATAACCAAATTTTTGGACTATAAGACACACCGGACCATAAGATGCACACAGTTTTTAGGGCAGGAAAACCAGAAAAAAAGAGATTTTATACATTTTCACATCAATTGGGTTATTGCAATGAATTCAATGAATAGTACAATCTGCTCGAGTTAAGGGCTTTTTGATTCCTTTTATCCCTTCTCACCATAACCTTCATGGGTATTTCTCTTAATTCAATGAATGCAATATTTAATTCAGCCAGCAGGGGTCACTAGCAGCAGTACACTCTGAGATTCAGCCTCATACCTTACACTGATCGGGAGGAGGAGGGGGGGGGGCAGAAATCTGCAGTCTTCTCCCTCTGCTCTGATCAGCTGTGACTGTCCGTGGGAAGTGCCGAGTTATTGCAGTTCCCACTGACACTGAGAGAGGGAAAGATGGCAGTCCATCTCTCTCTCCATTGCCTATGCCAGCAAAGCTCTGCTGACATAGGCAAATTTACAGTACAGCTGGGAGAGCCGACACCAGCTGGCATCTTTCAACTGACAGTTCCTCCAGCTCCCCTGGCTAATATCTGTTCCGGGAGAACTGGCGGGAAGCCAAGATGCGACCACCGGTGGCCGAGTGGCCGCGGGGGTCGCACATTTGGACCATAAGACGCAGGCACTTTTTGCCTCCAATTTTGGGGGTGAAAAAGTGAGTCTTATGGTCCGAAAAATACGATACCACTGTTCACACAAAGAAGAGATAACATGTCCATGTATAAGATTTATTTGCCTTAAAAAGTAAAAAATTATATACAGGTAATTTGGTAATCATTTCTCAATTCCACAATCAAGTTTCTACAGCAGCTCTTTCCTGCTTTTCTGTTTGAATAAATTTCAACAGTGTTGTAAATCACCCAAAAGGCTGAATCATAAATAATTGAGAATACTAGGTGGCAGTATGTTTTACAGTGAAAACCATACTTACAAACAAGAACAGACAGAACCAGGAAGCCAGGTATTGCAGAAAGAGGAGAAGGCCTCAGCAGTCGATGGTTGGATCAAGAAACAGTATATCATCTTGTTCAAAACCATTGTGATTTACCTAAACCAATAAATTTGGTAACCTTTAGATATCCAATTTCAGGGCTCTGGTATGTGCATTGTGGTTTTAATTGTTAATAACTCAGAGTACCTAATTTCCCATGTACAAGACGACTTTTGAACACAGGAAATTGTGTTTAAAATTCGGGGGTCATCTTATACACCGGCTGTCATCGTCGGGGGGGGGGGGGGGGGGGGGGTGAGGCAAGAGTGCGGGCGGACCATCTAGGGGAGCCTGGAGGTCTGCTTCCATCTAGGGGAGCCTGGAGGTCTGCTCCCCCCTCCAGCCCGATGTCTGTGAAAGTAGTGTGCTCACTAGCGACATTGTGCATTGTGGCTGAAATTGGTATTGCAGGGATATTGAGATTAAAGCTAGAACACATTAAATAGCTGTACAAAAACTTTTGGTGTGCGTTTGAAGAGAGGTAGTCTTATACGGCGTGAATATCCCAAACTCTATATTTTAACTGGAAAACTTAGGGGTCGTCTTATATGCATTTGAACCATGATCAAATTAATATGATATAGATTTCATGATATTTAGCTATTGAGTTTTGATTTAATTTAAAGCTCAAAAAATTTATTTTCCCACATGGATAGCTTCCACAGGTTTACCATTTTTAATCAAGAATATCTTACATTTGCCACCATACTATTACAACCAATTTCAGTTCTGGAAATTACTATATCAGGCAAAATAATAGAAGATAAATGCCAATCTGTTTTATTTCAAGACAGCACAGCACCCTGGCTCAGGTGGTTAGCAGTCTGCCCATGCAGCGCTGGAGTCCTAGGTTCAAATCCTGGCCTGGGCACTATCTGCAAAGACTTTGCATGTTTTCCCTGTGTCTGTGTAGGTTTCCTATTTTAGTTACCTGTGACATATGTGGTAGGAACATTAGATTGTCAAAGACAGTTAGTGATATGAATATATATGCTGATATGAATATAATAGGGCTGAATGTGGAAAATACAAAACATACTTTAAATGAGTAATTGAGGAATAGCTCTCTTAGCCCCTCCTCTCTCTGATGACACATGTGGTGGAATGGAAGACCTGACAACTCTGAGAGCAGAAACAACCTTTATTTTGAAAACTACACAGACTATGTTTCAATTGAAAACCATTCTATGGCACCTCCAGTGGTCACTCGTGATATTGCACTGAATTAACCCATGGAAAAATGTCTGGAAGTATAAATATAGAAGAAATTAGATTAGACTATTAGCTATATATGGCTTCTTGATAAACAGGAATATATAGTAATGGGCACATCTGATGCTGCGCCTCCATGAATGAAAGTGGTGGGATGGGATAGTCATGCAAGTGAAGATATGGACAGACAATGCGGTTTGCCACATTCAATAGATGTTGTCCTCAATCTGCAGCTTCTAATTTGCTCAGGGTGTGTAGAGAAATCATAGTGAGCAGTTGAGACCATCAATCCTGGTAAATGTGTACCCCATACCTGTCAACCTTTCTGTCCTCGAATAAGGGAAAATTACAGGAAGTGACGCATGGGACATCACTTCCAGTAATTTACTGCATTCCAAATACTGGAAGTGATGTCCAGGATCAGGAGATTTAAGTCCCCTGCCTCATGTTTTGTAGCTGCCTTACTTAGGAGCGAGGGGGTGTTACTCTCCCTACTAATGTCCCACCACACACATCGTCTGCACTAGCCGTGTGGGAACTTAGGAGGTAGAGTAACCCTCCTAAGTAACCCAGATTTAAAAATCCCAGGATAAGCCGGGAAAGCTACATAAAAAAGTGACTTTCCTGGCCCAAACCGGATGGTTGACTGTTATGTTGTACTCATCCATGACCACTGAAAGAATATGTCTACTGGCAGCAGGGGGACACACATCCGAGTATAAACAGTTAATGAATCTTTCCTATAACCATGAGTCATGCGTTCTTTATTCTAAGTGAGAATATGCAGAGGACAGAGAAGGTGAAATGTTTGCAGATAACTATGCCTGTCTCTTTTTATTAGAAAACCATATTAAAGGATATAAATTCAAGACACCTCGGCTTCACATACTGCGCCTTCTCTGCTTTTAAGGTACACCAGCAAATCTTGAAAGTCTAATTGAAATCTCAAGGTTGTCGCCAGAGATGTAAGAATTTTTCAGTTTATCCTCAGTGGATCAGTCTGACTGGTGTGTCAGTGGGATTTCAGTGGTGCCCATTTGATCGCAGCACTTTAGAACATGAAAGTTAGAATATCAGGTGCAGGCGGCTCTGAATAATGATAAACTGAATGTAGCTGGGTAAACAGTCATGCTGGCTTAAAGATGTCCTCCCCAGGACAATTCTCAATCCTCACTTCAAAAGCCATCCATATTCTTAGTGCAGAATTCAGCTCATATCTGACTTATAAACTGATGTGACCATTTCAACCATCAGTTAATCTGTAATGCTCTATCTTATTCTAAATAAAATACATTGGAGATTATACTTGCTATTTGCTTGCAAGATCAGTGCACTTTCTTATTTTATATATATAAATATAGATACATTCACCAGTAGAGGTACAGTAAAAATCCTTTTTTTTGTCCATTGCCCTTAATTATTTCTCCGCATAGGTGGTGCTGCTGTCCAGGTTGATTGACAGCCACCAGTTTTAGCTTACTTCCTGTGAACCCAGTATGTCATGGACAGTATGTCACTCCCCCTTAGATCCATATTATTATTTACATTATTAAAACCTAGGCTCAAAGCACTGCAGCAGTGAGTACAAAATGAAACGTTACCTGTATGGTTGATTGGATTTACTGTTTTTACTTAGCCTTTGCATTGTTTTACACACATAAGATTAAAAAACAAGCAGGCGCTTACAGTTGAATGTATATACATGCACATGTTATTAGCAACATATATAGTGGCAACGTCTTACACAGTACTTTAGAGAATACATACGCATTTAACTAACAAAGTATAAAGAGGGAAAGCCAATTAACCTATCGGTATGTCTTTGAATTGTGGGAGGAAACCCACTCAGGCATGGGGAGAACATTAAAACTACTTAAAGATAGTGCCCTGGCCGAGGTTCAAACCTTGGACCCTCCTCCTTCATGCCCAGAGTACTAGCAACTGATCAACCTTTATAACGTCTATAACAATTATTTGCCCCAGTGACAGTAGGCACATTACTCATTATCAATAGAATATATACTCTTTTCACTAAAGAAATTCAAATGGTCTGGTAAATCCATCATTACAAGCCCTGATGAGGACCGAAGTTGCCTGAAATGCTTTGGCTCCTACAACTGATTTTTAAAGTAAGTTTTAGACGACTTTAGTAGTCTTTAGTTTTTTAGACTAGACTAAAGCTGGCCATAAACGTCTCGATCTATGGTCGGCTTGTAGCACACTCCTCACAGCGTGATGACGTCACCACGCTGTGAGGAGTCAGATACAGAACTGACAGAAATCCCTTGTGCTCCACTAACACACGCGATTCCTGTTAGATTGTAGCCAATTAACTTGGAGGGGATGAGATGTGTCCGGCGGGAGCGCGCACGGCGGTCGGTCGCCCACAACTATGGCCGGGAATTGGCCCGTCTATGGGGGGCTTAAGGCCCCTGATGCATGTATGGCTTCGCTGAGGATTTTGTGGCCGATCGACTGCCCTGCATGTTCGCGCAAAGCGCTTGTCTGTTGAAATCAAAACATAGGCACCCACCTTGAGCGAACAACCAGTGTATGCCTAGCTTAAGGCTTAAATGATAGCTTCCCCTTATTGTCTGAATTGTTCAACAACCTTTTCTCCCAAAAACCTACCTCTAATTGAGACACTGATTGGAGTTTAAATGGCCCGGAAGCCTTTAATTACCAACTTAAATACTAAAATATAACCTAAAAACAGAACCTTACAAATTAAAACAAAGGTAGCTTTTAGGCAGCCTGTATCTGCTAATGGGAACTAATGGGATTGGGCTAACATTTACCGTCCTGTCGGATCTCTGTGCGATCAGTTGCAGCCTCCAATTCCTGCATGACCCGATCCTTAAGGGATGCGGGAGCGCGCAAGGCATCCGATCGGGGATCGGATCGTGCAGGAATTAGTACATGTATGCCCAGCTTTAGACTGTTCCTTCCAATGACCAGACCACCTTTAGGAGCCTTACATTCCTGCTGCTGCCGTAACAAGTTTTAAAACCTCAAAACAAAGGAATAAATCTAAATTATATATAGAAACTAAAATTGAGGCGTGACATTCGCCTGATGCACACTACCCTTCCCAGTAAAATGTGAGGAATTCTCCTTCCACACTTAACGGCAGGAAAACCCCACTTACCAACTGACCCAATAAATCAGGTACATAATGACTTAATAACGTAACAATAGCATTTTAAGATTATTACCCCTTAACCTCCTTAGTGTTCATCACGAGCCCATCTCGTCCAGAGTTTGTGTGAAGAACAAACTCTGGGTGAGCTGGGCTGCCATGAAAGCCGAATATCCCCGGAAAGCTACGGCGATGCTGCTTCCAGCCGCAGCATTTCCGGGGCTCTGCGGCTTCACTAATCGCGTCACCGAAGGGGGCGAGGATGAGCAGTGCCATAGACCTCCATGTTAATGGAGGGGCTTCTGCTCTCCAGACCTCACTGCCAGTGTCATGAATGACACTGGCTGAGTGGAGAGGGAAGGGGGGAGGGAGGAAATGGCAGGCAGTGTACCTTGTACACTGCTGCCATTGCCTGTACCACACTGTTAAAAATGGTGCGGTACAGGCGGTGCGCTAGGGAGGTTAATATGCCAGCTACCTACACCCATGTTTCTGTTCACCTATCTGCTTTTTGTATTCTAGTGTCCTAGATAGATTTTTAGTATCTGAAGCATTACAACATTAACCATTTTATTATTCTCTTTGTTCAAGCTAAAATAGCAGTTCTGTGTATAATAACACATTTAGAACCACAATGCTACCAGATATAACTTCCTGGGCATTCTGAAATAGGACCCAGAGAGCTACCTCTACAGATTTGACAAATGAGTCATGATTATAGTTTATTTTACAATCTAACTTAAAAAATAAAGCAAAGTTTAAGAGCTTTAGAAATAAGTGTATTATCTTTTGCTTTGAGGTTTTGCCAAAGAAAAAAAAATCAATGTAAAAGTGCTAACTTTAAGTTGCAGCCAAAAGAAATAGCACAAGGGATTAAATTGTTATTAAAATAATTTTTCTAAATAATGAGACAGCAGTCACAGGCCTTCTGTACATGCAGCATTGCATTTTTCTTAGTGAAATTAAGTAGCATTTGCTTTTTTTCCCTCGTCACTTTGCTACCTTAAATTTTCTTTTGTCAATTCAAGGAAAATGGATACAAGTGTGAATCGAGACAATTGAGACATTTTATGTTTCTCTTGTGGGGTTTCTTTTTGTAATTTAACTTATGCTGTCTTTTATCTGTTTTAATTTTATTGGTCAATTACATGTATCAATTACAGGTGCTTAATGGAAATATACTGCTAACCATTATAGCAACTGGCTAATTGGAATAGCTAAGATGCTTCCAGACTTGTTGAACATGATAAATCATTAGCAATGTAGGGCCAATAGAAAAACGAAGAATCTGCTCTCTAGGAAAAAGTCAATTTAAGGCCCATTTCACACTATATGCGTTGCAAAAATGGGCACTATTTTGACTGCATGTGTTTTTTTTTACTGCACACGTTTTTACATAGACAACCAATCCATTTACACTGCAAGTGTTGTGTTTTTAAAAGTGCAGCGTTTTCATATGTGTTTTTTTTTTAAAAGCTCACAGTTGTATGCGTTTTTGATTAATATTTGCTGCATTTATCATTGATTTGTTTAAAAACGCAAACACATATGTAATGTCAAAAACGCATGCATTTTTGCATATGTGCGGAAACGCATGCCTATAAAAAATGCATGCCTTTAAAAAAATGCATATGGTGTAAAACGGCCCTAACATTTTATTGGTAATCAACTCATAGTATTAGTACAGCACATCATTGTCACCCCCACGAGGACCCCCTTTTTATCTAATGTGTTTCACTCATTAGAGCTTAATCATAGAGTTAGTGGGTTTGGTAACATACTAGTATATATAGACGAAACCCCCAGGTGTGCTCACTTCATCAAAGTAGAACTATGGAAACTGCCCCTTTAACGCCTAGCAGTATAGGATTGAATTGTTATATACTAATATATATATTAGTTTGTGTGACATGATGCATTGACAAGATACTATACTAATACTTCGATTTTTGAAACATGCTTTCAATGGAAATATGAGAGTCTATGCAGTCTAAAAGTGTTCTTTAATCTAAAATCTTGTAATCTTGTTTTTTTTTTTAATTCGACCATTTTGACGATTTCGAGTTAATTGCAAAGCCCCTGAACATAGTATCATCACCAAACTTGCTGGAGATGTAGAGAAGGGTTGTGGTATACTACAAAAAAAAAGTATGTCTCTAAAGCTAGCCATACACGTGTCGGATTCCATGGCCAATTGATCACTCACCCGATCGATTCCAGCAGGTGTGATCAATCGGCCAATTAAGAGTATCCATCGCTGCATACCACCTTGTCCAACGGATTCCGGGACGATTCCGTGTCCGATTGTCCACCTCACAAATGGCAACTCCCCCTGATCTGGGCAGGATCGGATCAGAAAGACCAACATGTTGGTTCTCTGTCGGATCAGATTCTGGGCCCCTGAACGATCGGACCTGATCGATCGGACAAGGTGGGCTGCATGCGATACCGGCACGATCGTTTCGCGTGCACGCGCCCGGAATCGATCGTGCCGGAATCCGGTGGGAAACTGACCTGTGTATGGGGGCCTTAACACAAACAGTTTTTGCACAAATTAAGTTCAAAGTCAAGTCAAAATTTCGAAAATCTGAATTTTGACTTTCATTTTTAACATAATTTATGCAAAAACTACATGTGCTAGAGCAAAACTCTTTTTTTTTAATGTTCCCTTAATCCTTTCCTACATCTCCAGCAATTTTGCTGATAATATCATTTTCAGAGGCTTTGCAATCAGCTCATAAATTTAGCAAGTCGAAAAATTCGACCATCTCTAGTAATGGGTGAACTACTAAAAATGCATGGATATTGCTATATGGCTTGACACTGCTTTGGGGCACCTGTACAATGAACAAAGAAAATAGTAAAAAATAATAGTTTTTTTTTTAAAAACTACACGGGCAAAATGATATATAAGCTACATTAAAAAATATATACTATTTAGAGCATAGGTGTGAAACTCTGGCCTTGGGGGACAAATTTGGCCATGTGTGGGGCGCATATGGATTACACACATTATCGGCACTGTACATTTTCTGTAGTACATATGTGTTCCCATCCCTGTGTGTGTACAGTGTGTGGCTTGCACTTTGTCCAAGTTTTCAAATTTGGCATGCTGTGTATTTGAGTTGACACCCCTGATTTAGTGAATTTTTATGCATTATAGCTGTACATGGTTGTTATTCAACTGAGTACATTTCCTGATTTCAAAATTTATAATACTGTGAGTAGTAAGTAATTATTGGGTTTTACTTGCTGAATAGAAATAAAGTTGGTATGATATATATATATATATATATATATATATACTGCTTGTCTATATAGGTTGCTTTTCTATGCATATATGAGTAGTGATGGCCCGAACTGTTCGCCGGCGAACTATCCGCGGCGAACATCGCATGTTTGCGTTCGCGCATTTTCGCGAACATATGGCAAGTTCGACCCGCCCCCTATGTTTTTACGTTAGTTAAACTTTGACCCTGTGAGTCACAGTCAGCAGACATAATCCAGCCAATCAGCACCCCCCACCTCACGGACCATCCCACCCCCTATAGCATAGCAAGTAGAGGACGCCATTTCACATGCTGATGTAGAAGGAGACAGTCAGATCATAGAGCTGCTGCGCTGCATAGTGAACTATTAGCTAGGCAGTGTTCTTCTACAGTGTACTCTTCCTCATTGCTCTTACTCTGCTGTCAGGACAGAGTCCTGAAAAGACCCCAAAAGCCCTTTTTAGGGCTATTTTTTTGCTACCCTGTTGCCTGCTGGCTGGCATGCCAGGCTGCTGCCAGTGATTATTCAAGCCACATATCACACAGTGCCTACTGCCAGTGCTCATATTTTTCACCCTATTTTAGGGTATTAGTACCTATTGCACGGCTTTCCGTCCCTTACAGCCTTGTGCCAACTGTGTGTGCGCCCACACTGCCCAGTGCCCACCCATACTTATCTGGTGGCACTTTGTTACCCCAGGGGATTTTTTTCACCCTATTGTAGGGTATTACTAAATATTGCACGCCTTTCCGTCCCTTACAGCCTTGTGCCAACTGTGTGTGCCCAGTGCCCAGCCACAGTTATCTGGTGGCAGGGTAATACCAGCAATTTTTGTCCACCCTATTAATAAAGGATATTACTACATAGTGCACGGCTTTCCATCCATTACAGCCTTG
>CM070033.1:168643820-168654566 GCA_036250615.1 Ptychadena robeensis
AATGGCGGGTTCGCCGGTTCGCCGGGTTCGCAAACTTTTGCGCTAGTTCGCGTTCGCGAACATCAAATTCCGGGTTTGAGCCATCACTATATATGAGCAGCCGCAGACAATCCTGCCTTATCATATGGGGGAAAGGATCTGGATATACTTTCTCAATAGCTATTTCCAATAAATCCTGACACAATGTACAGTATTTTCAGTGGTGTCTCCTACATTGAAAATGCAAACCATATTCAGGTGAAACTTGCTCTTCCTGTGCAGGTGACTTCCCCTTATTACTTAGGGCCATGTGATTCTTGCATTTTAGTAGATATTGCTTTAACATTCCTAGCGCTTCTGATGGCACTATCTCGTCCTGTACTTTTTTTTATAATAATTGTGTGTTTCAAACATTATTATAGTCAGGATGTCTATTAGACCCGCGTACGGACAGATTTTTGGAAGTTACAAGCCTACAACACAAAAAAAATTCCATTAGAGTCTATGGTGCGCTTCTGTTACAGAAATCTGGACCTCAGCATTGCACTAGGGAGGTTAAGCAAAAAAAAAACCTGACATTATAAATATCTCCATCATGCACTCAATGTGGGATCATATTAGAGAGCAGAAATCAAAGAGAGGAGATGTCAGATGTGTGATAAAGGAAAATCACATTTGGATGTTTGGAACAGAGCAATAATGAATATATGATGAATAATGAATAATAATAATGAATATATGGAGCAATAGGGAAATTTAAACACATCTCTGTACTTCTCCATAAATTATGAAGAATCTCCTTTTTTTCTCCTTTTCTCCTTTGGAGTGAAGGTGATACCCTTTATTGGCTAACTAAGAATTTTCGGATAACTAAAGTTTAAAGAATCAAGTTGCTATAAGAATCAAAATTTCCGCAGTCATTGATGATGCGAGGATGTGAATGCCCAGTGAGAAAGGCTGGGAAATCACACCAGATTAGCTGCAAAAAGACTGGCACGTCATTTCCCATAAGGGTTGACAGGGGGCCGCTGCACTGTGTGGTTTTCCCTTCTGTCAACATGAGGGAAAACCACACAGAATTCCTCAGTGTAGACACAATGTGCTGCAGAATACAATCATTCTATTATAAAGGATATATGCAGATGTGTGCTTTCCAAGCTACTGCTGACTGGACGCTTCTGTCTGAGAAAGCTTGCATACTTGTGTTGGCCCTCAGGGGTCACTTAGTGAATGCCCCTATGACAGGTATTGGGTGAAAGAACAAAAACCGCTAAGTGAACGCCTCATGCTGTATTCACCATGCTTGTTGGATGCTTACCGAACGGTAAACAACTGCTTGAAACTATACTGCCATTGAGGTCAATATTGTATATGCCTTTAAAGTGCAAGGTTCTTCTTTTTGTTTCTAGTTTTCTAGAGATTTATACTTTGTTTAGAATGTGTAGTTTAATACCAATTTTCACAATTATGGCATGTTTTGTAGATGACTGTGTAAATGGTTATGAAAAATCGATATTAGCTATATATCCATATAGCTCTACATACATAGGGACTTGTTTGGAAAAACAACACTTGCATACTAATAAGGAAAAATACTTCTATACTTGATTATTGTAGATGATCATTTTTTATACACTTTTTATCGGTGTTCATAAATTAACAGGGTATGCAAAGAAATGCATATTCACGAGCATACCTCAAGATGAGCTCATTAATGGATCATTCTGAATATATATTTTGATGGCAGAGTGACCCTTTCAGAAGATAATTAAAGAAGAATAATTTAGTTCAAGTCTAAGATGAGCTGAAACATGCCCAGTGTGTAATATCTGATGAGTCATTTTCACACTCCTTGTTTATAACTGAGATGTTCCAGGAAAAGGGATTACAGGAACGTTCCATGGAGAGATACAGGACACCTCAGCATGTTTTTAATGAAAAGGTATAATCAGCAACATAAAGGATATTAGAAAATGCACAAAAATTTAATGAAATCCTGACATTATAAATATCTCCATCATACACTCAACATGGGATCATATTAGAGAGCAGAAATCAAGGAGAGGAGACGTCAGATGTGTGATAAAGGAAAATCACATTTGTATCTCCATAAATTACTAAGAATCTCTTTTTTTTCTTTAAAGATAGATTGGTTTTTTAGATGTATTTAGGAAGATCCCTTGAGTATGATGCTCCCTTTTATCTCAACCTTTGCTTAAGACTGGATGTTCCTCTTTAATGCTGACAGTGGCTCAATGGTAGAGATGGTCAAATTTTTCGACTTGCTAACCTTGTGCAAAGACAAAATTTTTGTTTGTAGAATACCCCCAACCTTTCTGTGCATCTCCAGCTAGTTTGGTGACGATACCATGTTCAGGGGCTTTGCAATTAACTAGAAATGGTCACATCTTTGAAAAAAAATTTGACCATCTCTACTCAATGGTGCCGCGCTTATTTTAAGGTACTTTCTGCTAGAAGTTTGCATGGTCTCCCTAGTTTGCATGGTCTTTATTGGTTTCCTTATGCAATCCATAGACATACTGGTGGGTTAGTTGGCTTTCCCAATATAAATATTACTGAGACTATGATCTTGTCTGTTTTAGTTACATATCACTATGGTAGGGAAATTGTGAGTTCCTTTTAACCTCCCTAGGGCCCAGCCCTACCGCGGATCTTTTAACAGCGTGGTACAGGCGATAGCAGCAGAGTAAACTCCAGGGGAACTGGGTTTGTCTCAACCGCTAGAAAGGTTAAAGACATTTTATGGTGCGTAATATGTAGACGCTATACAACTAAGAGGTAACAATAATCATACATACAACTTCTGCAAGTGATCAGTAGTCAAAACAGTGCACACCACTCTGCGTAATTGATTCCTGTTTGATACTTTGGATGGGGTCCCTGGTCCCTATCCAAAGCAATGGTGATCGAACAGGGATTTACCAACATGTCGATCCCACTCAAAGAAAGGGTGGTCACTTGATTGATCACTGTCAACGCACACACAGATTGTTTGGGAATGGCATGAAATGTCGGCCCGTGTGGACAGCTTTAGTCTGATGCTAAAAGACTGAGGACATCTTATGGCAGAGATAGGATACTACAGGCACCAATCTGGACTAAAGATGAATATTGCAGACTGAGATGGGCCCAGAATGAAAAACATTGGCTTTGAAGTTTTCAATATACCGGTATTACAATATGTTTATGTACTCTGAGACTAATGGCTTGAAACTTTAAAAAAAGGGTTTAAAAGATTTTAAGAGATATCAGCCTGAAGCAATGGATCAACCAGTTTGTGATGACAAATAAATGGTAATTATACTGAATTTAGTAGACTATTCACCTTTAATACTTATATGTGCTATATATAGGGAGCCTTAAACTATGTTTTTAATTGCCAGAATCAGTTAAACAACGCCAGTATATATGCCATCCATTAGACAGGCAGTTCAATATTCCATTAGAGACAATGTATTATTTATGAAATAACAAGCAAGTCCCTCTGAGATCATGTAATAAGTGAGAAAAATATAATGTAATCTGGAGCAGAATTATTTCATATCGACCTCATTTCATTTCTCTTTTTTATCACATTTGTTTCCAAAGTAATTATTTCATATATTTTTTGTTTGCATATTTCAATATATAATATATTGCACATTTCATCACTTTCACTGGGCTGACTTATCTTGTGTTTCGCAGAATAACTTATTAAGTTCACCTGCTTTGTATTGTTATCCGATTTTAATATGTATTTATATGTATGAATTTGCGACTCTACTGTCATGCTGTACTTTCCCTATTGGAAAGGGCATTGGCAAATACACTGCCTGGCCAAAAAAAGGTCGCCACCACAAAAAGGTCACACACTCTAATATTTCATTGGACCGCCTTTAGCTTTGATTATTCGCTGTGGCATTGTTTTGATAAGCTTCTGCAATGTCACAAGATTTATGTCCATCCAGTGTTGCATTCATTTTTCACCAAGATCTTGCATTGATGATGGTAGAGTCTGACCGCTGCCCAAAGCCTTCTCCAGCACATCGCAAAGATTCTCAATGGGGTTAAGGTCTGGACTCTGGTGGCCAATCCATGTGTGACAATGATGTCTCATGCTCCCAGAACCACTCTTTCACAATGTCTGCCCGATGCATCCTGACATTGTCATCTTGGAACATGCCCGTGCCATCAGGGAAGGAAAAATCCATTGATAAAATATTATAGTATAGTATATAGTATATGTAGCTGATCTCATTCAATAACCTCATTTACAGCTAATCTCCCATGGAGCCTCAAATAGGAGGCACAAACCTATTTGCTTAGTTAAATCCAGGTGGTGACTTTTTTGTGGCAAGGCAATGCATTTTAGTACTTTTATTCCTTTTTTTGGAGAGGAGTTGATTTTTATGTAACTGTTACATAAATAAACATTTTTTACTTATTTTTGGAAGCACATCCTTGATGGTTTAGGTTCTACTTGATGGTTTTATGGTTGGCAACTAGCAAGACTAGTTTTGTACTTATTTTCCTTTCTTTCCGTTCAGCCCATCATTCTATATAAGTCTACACAAAAGCAATAAACTCATATGAGTAGTGAAAAAAAAAGACTTTTCACAAAGGACATCACACAATGGCTGCTTCTAAACATCAAGATGTGAGAACATTGACACAATCTACAGTGGAAGAGATTCATCATCTCACTCTGCAGGATCTCTCAATAACTCCTGACACATGTGGCTTTAGTCTCATCACAAAACTCTTGACAGTGGTCTAGCCCTTCCAGTATTATTATTTTAAAGTCAGACATAAAGATAACATGGTAACACAATATTCATTATACACATTCATGAATTTGTCTGTTTGCAAAGGCTTTCTTCCTGATGTTTGAAGAGCTATTTGTCACAGCAGGTATCGTTCTTTGTTTATTTCTGTGGAAACTCTGTCTGACTTCAGGCATGTCTTGAAATAATGATCCACAATCCACCTACTCTAATTGCAGTCTGGTCTGTGATAACCTTACAACCATGTGACCTCATCTTGTGTTGGTCCCCCTGGAGTCATCCAAATAAATAAATAGCTAAATAGCTTTCTTCTATCCAGGCAAGAACCTTTGTAGAATCAGACCCCGCAGAATAGCCTTCTTCCCCCTTAAGCAGGGGTGTCCAAACTGTTTGCAAAGAAGTGAAAATGTGGGGGAGGGCACACTATTCAGCCGAGCATTTTCTGACCAATTGACACATGCAAATGAAGGATACCATGTGACAGATCTCCTTCTTCAGACATGCTTGCCATTTTTATTTTTATTTTTTAATAAGCAATTCACTTCCAAAACACTGATAAAGGCAGCCTTTATGCATGGTGGGACTCCTAGTCCTCCTAGCTGTCTGGCCACATTTCACCTAACTGCAGTCCTGACCATTACCCTATCTATGGCATATGGAGAATCTTCAAGAAGATTCCCCAACACTGCTCACCTTAATGCTGCATGCATATAGTAAGGATATTCTGCATGGTGAGGCAACCAGCACAGACAAGAGCAACACATAACTTTAGGCAGAGCTCTAAGTTATTTATGTCAGGGGCAAGGCAAAGAATGTGCTGCAGTTGTCACACTAATGTTGTGGTGTGTCATGATTTGCAATGTTGTGCAGCAACTTACAGGACCTGGTTCTTTCAGATCGATGTCCTCTGTTCACACACCAAGCACCGCTTGCACACCAATAAAACGTTTGTCCACACAGCTGGTAGGGGGCTATGTACAGTTTACTGAGGGCTATGTACACACTTCGCCTACCCCCAGGGCAAAGATGGAGATCAAGTGTAGGGATTTAACATTTCAGAGCATTGCTACCAGCTGCTGGGATTAGGAGAGGTGCTGAAGGCTCTCACCAAAATGAAGAATAGCAGTCCAATCAGGGAGTCACGCTTAGAACAACAGAGATTACCTCACCCAGGGATTCTCGTCTGGGGACACATCTAAAGGAAGCTGCAGGTAACCAGGGAAGCAACATCAGAAAAGCCCAGAATATTTATAACCTCAGAAGGGGCTGGCTTAGGGCCTATAGTTGGGCAGAATAGGAATGATACATTAAAGCAGGGAACCAAAACAGCGGGAAAAATCATTACCCCTGTACTTCCAAAAGGTTCCACCAACTGATTAACAACAAGTGTAGCCCTTAAAGGGACACACACCAACTAAAAAAAATAAATACAAATGTACATTTCACATTGCACATTATAGTGTACAGGGTAGACTACTTACAATGTATTGGCTATATACAGAATCATTGTAACCCCTATCACTACAGTTGCAGATGTGGTTGTTGGAAAGTTCACCAATTAAATGGTCATCTTATCGCCTCTTGGTGTTACTGATTTTATGACTGAGGCTGCAGGTCAGTGAAAACTTGAACATGGGCAGCCATTGGCCCCCAAGACGGACTCTGGACTTGTCTGTCCTATGTGCATTTGTCAGCCCAGTGGGCCCATGACCAAATTGATGGTCCATTGATTTTCTTTTCCTGAACACACTTTTCTTATGTAAACACACCTTTGTTGATATGCTATAACATGTAACACATCACCTTCCAGAAAATACTGCTTAATAAGTCACACCTTTAGATATGTCTCATCATAATGCCATAACTAACCTTATTAAATTCTCATGTCAGTGGTTTCAATTAAATGAAATTAAATTATTCAATGTAGTTTTATTACTATCTCAGGTCAGGTTCAAACAGAGTGTAGAAGAAACAATGGAGATTGACAGTTTGAATCTGGTTGCTATCGGCCAATACAAACCGTTCTTTGATTTTTTAAGGTCTAATCTGATCTCTCCCATTGTGCTTTTAGTCCAAAACAAATATCTGTCTGGCTGGACTTTTCATAGTATATGATATTCCAGTAATTTCTTTATTCTAAAATCTTTATTTAAACATGCTGGATAAATCTGTTTTTTTATAAACATAATGGAACTATTTTACTTAAAAGATGTTTAAACATGTTCCTTAGCTTACAATTTTCTAGACCACTTGTATTTCATTTTATATCTTCATGTTTTCCACACACACAGGAATATCCATTGGCAATTATCCGAGGGTTGGAATGCTTCTGTGGATACCCTACAGTTCAGTTTAACCTTTATGAACGCCTGGATGACTCTATGTGCACTGGGCCTCTGAATGACAGCATTGGATCAGAGGTCCTGAGGGATGACAGCTATTGTTCAGTCTACCAGACTCCCATACAAGGTAAAATCATCTTTTATTGCCTTTCACAAAGCAAAAGAATGACTAAAAGTAAAGAAGTTAGGCTATAGATCTACAAAATGATGTAGGAGAAAAATTGTGTTTACAAATTATTGTAATTTTATGTTGTGAGGTCTATTTTGTCCATTTCTGATTTAAAGAGGGTGTTGTGATGCCCATGCAGCGCTAGTGTCCTAGGTTCAAACCTGCAAGTAGTTTGTACGTTGTCTGTAAGTGTGTGTGGGTTTCCTCCCATGCTCCAAAGAGGGGTTGATTGGTCAATCCCCCCCCCCACACAACAATCTATGTTAGTTACACATAACTTAGACTGTGACATATGACTATGCATGTTACATGACTATAGTAGGGATTGTGAGCTCCCCTGTAATGATCAAGGGTCAGGCTCAAAGTCCAGTAGCTGAAACAGCAAGCAGAGGCAGGCAAGATGAGAGCACAAACAGTGGTAGAAAGCAG
Source organism: Ptychadena robeensis (assembly GCA_036250615.1). Classification (NCBI taxonomy): domain Eukaryota; kingdom Metazoa; phylum Chordata; class Amphibia; order Anura; family Ptychadenidae; genus Ptychadena; species Ptychadena robeensis. Next base: position 168,651,524 of record CM070033.1, read on the forward strand.
AAGAGTGGTAAGGGAAAAGCCTAGGTCAGTAAAGCATGAGTCAGACAATCAATGGAGCAAGCAGTAGTCAGGTAATATGAAGCCAAGAGTCGGTATGATGATGATATTGAGAACACAATCAGGAGCAAGGAGCAAGATATTGGCTAGAGCACAATAATCTGGCAATGAGGCAGAGCAAGGACATGGGTTTCATTGGAAGTACATGGGAGGGGCAAAGGGTTTAGGACCTAGTCCTCGACGAGAAACATGGTAACCTGGTGTCTTTGTAAAGGTATCCAAAAAGGTACTAAATCAAGCATTCAGGTGGCTTAGCAGACAGAGCTGCAGCCAGACAATGAAGCATCCCTGGGTTTGGATCCTGACATCCCCTGAGAGACAGTTAGTGATATGACTATATATACTATGTAAAACACTGTGTAATATGTTGGGCTATATAAATGTGAAAAAATTATGAAAGGAAAATAAATTGGCTGAATATTTAGGGTTATAAATATCAGGGTCACAGTTGCAAAACATTTTCTAATGTATACTTACATTACTGCAGGCTCCAGCCAATAATGCATAGGTTAGTGATGTCATTCTCCTTCTGGCGAGATCAAGAGAAATGTTGAATATTCCGACCACGATTCTGCTCTGTCCTGCAGCACTTTTGTAAAAGACTTGATACACTAATCATGACTTTGAACCTACTGTATGTAAGAACTACATGTACTAGAGCAATACTTTTTGCATGTTCACACAGCCGTCTCTAGAGAAGGTCTAATTTTTTAAAAAAAAATTTCTCAAATGTTTCCACACCCTTCTGTACATCCCCAGCAATTTTAAGGTCTTTGAAATCAACTCACAAAGTCAGCTAGTCCAACAAATTTGACCATCTCTACCCTTCTCTACATTATTTGTTTCCAATATTATTTCTCTCCAATATTTGTGATACTTGTGATGATACCATGTTCAGGGATTTTGCAATTAGGTTTCAAATCAATAAGTCAAAATTGCAATTGCCAACCAGATTGGCAGTAAACTAGAGTTTTCAGAAGTCATGAATGCCTGGATGATTTTGGCTGTTCCTTTTTGAACTTTAAAGGTATCTACATTTAAGTTTAGATTAAAACAAAACACAACCCCAATGGACACAATTATTAAAGTCTTAACTTTAAATATAAACATGTGGTCAGGACAGTGGTGTGGGACAGAAGTCAGTAGTTGAATCCACAAATAGAGATGGTGCAAAGCCTCTGAAAATGGTATCATCACCAAATCATTGCTGGAGATGTAGAGAAATGTGTAGGAAGAAAGTTTTGCTCTAGCACATGTTCAAAATCAAAGTCGAAGTTCCGATTTTTGAAAATTTTACTTGACTTTAAACTTAATTTATGCAAAAACTATTTGTGTTAGAGACATACTTTTTTTGCAGTATACCCCCAACCCTTCTTTACATCTCCAGCAAGTTTGGTGATGCTACCATGCTCAGGGGCTTTGCAATTAACTCGAAATTGTTGAAATGGAATCTTTGCATATGGGAATACAGTATTTGTGGATAGAGATGGTCGAATTTTTTTAAAAAAATTCGACCATCTCTATCCACAAATACTGTATTCCCATATGCACAGATTCCAGGTATGTAACTGACCAATAATGTGGGACATCCCTCAGAATGGAGGACATTTTATATTGATCATACGTCTTAATATGTAAAGGTTTGTATCTAATAATGGGGATGGTGTCTTTTCAAACATATGTCATTAGGTGGCACATGATGACATATTTGTGTCAGCAAAATGCATGTATTTATTATTTGTTCTGTGCAAATTAAATAAATACCTTTTAAAACTTAATTGTAAATCAACCAATCTCTGACCCTCGGTGTCTGAAAAGCCAGGTTAAGTTTCATATGTAGGCAGGGCCGTTTCTAGCCTGGGGGGCCTATGCAAATTTCTGGCAGGGGTCCCCCTCTCGACCTGGTGGTGGTGGTTGCTTCTGGAAAAATTGTATGTAGGGGTATCTTCTTTGACCTCATCATGGTCTCATTGGTATAGTTTTTTCTCTTTCATTCTCAGCCTGTAGTTGATCTGCAGCTGGTGCTAGGATTGTGTGTTTTATGAAACTGGCCTTCATTTGCGCTCAGGTCTAGAAATGTTTATAGAGTGTGTCCAGAAAGGTTAATACAAACATTAAGGCAATCATAAAAATTCAACTTTGCAATAAAAGCCAGTAGTAAAGATTAGACATTTGAAAGATTGTAATTGAAACTTTGATTTATTTTCACTAGCTTCTTGTGACTAAATTTAGTATCTCCTTCTGACCTTGCTTAGTGAAATCTGACATCCCAAGGACCTCATTATGAATGATAATGAACGCAATGACAGTCGTAATATGGAGCATTTTCTGTAAATGTAAAAAGTGAGCAATCATAACCAATATTTCCAATAAAACATAATTTCTTAAAAGTACTGAAATCCCCCCTAGATGGTTTGATCACAGTTTTCTGATATGTGTGTGAGAAATCCCAAACAAAACATTCTCATTTCTATTCTCGTTTTTATTGCTACCAATAACAAGTGGGATGTTTTTGCAGCTTGTATTTTTCTCTATGTGGTAATCCCCTACTATTCCTACACTGATGTGTGAAGGTTAAAGTTGAATAATACCCTCATGTCACACCAGAATGACTCTAAAAAGAGTCTATCTAGGATCTCCATACAGTAATTGCTTTTCTGTATCAGAATTGGTGTTTAAAGTACCCATTTGGTATTCCATGTAGCATATCCATTGCTTAATCATAGATAAGAAAACCAATTTGTGGACTACACCAACATTTGTTACCATGTAGCCTGTTGAGGTTCAAAAATGAAGAACATCCTATTGTGATCTGTGTGATGTGTCTAGCAAACTAGATTGCTTTCAATTCATATATTCAACTGTAATATTTACTTTCCTAAGCCCATTTTGGAGTACAGTAGGTACTTTAAAGGGGACCTATCACCCACTAGTGATGGCGCGAACCCGGATTTTGCCGTTCGCGAACGGCGAACGCGAACTTCCT
>CM070033.1:168657402-168675690 GCA_036250615.1 Ptychadena robeensis
ATTGGCACTTCAGGTGCCATTCATGAAAACATAGATTCCTGGTGGTAGGTCTGCTTTAATTGTACAGAAGCAAAGGTACCCTGGTAAACAACCAAACAAGTGTCCCCAACAATTGTGTGCACACAATACAGCAGGGAGCAGGAGATACCTCCAGATATAGCAGAGTTCAGTTGCAGGAGCCCCTGTAGATAAGTGGAGATGGCTGACAGGTAGAATTCCTTGGAATAAGGATGATGATGCTGAGATGATTCTCCAGTGGACAGCATAACTCCTCCTCCAGTCTGTATTGCAAGTATCATAAAATATTATGGCACCGGTACATGTGCTCTCTCCTGGACATTAGTGATGAGCAGTTTAGGCAATTTTCGAATTTGTGATAATTTGTGAATAATTCTACTAATATTTGATTTGTTATTCATGAATATGAAATCCGGGCGTAGGCCATGCATTCCGATAATATAATCACAACAATATTGTAACTGTGGAGAGCAATCTCCAATCACTAAACTTCAATAAAGCTTATTTTAGAAAAAAAAATCACAATAATAATCTCATTGTGGTTATCTTCAAAAACATTTGGTATTTATGTTCGCATTGCAGTTATATTGTCGCAATGCATGGCCATAAGCTTGCCAGTGCATAATATCTTGAATATTCAAAATTGTGACTATCCTCCACCATATTCGTGAAATTCTCTATTAGCCGATATTTCTCAAAAATATTCGCAATCCGAATATTTGAGCTCAACACTACTGGACATCATTTCCTGTATTTATGTTCCTGCTTATCTATTCCACATAGTCCTCCAGTATGGGGTCTACACAGTTGTGTGGCAGGAAGTGTTATCTATATCTCAATTTTGTGATAACAGCTAATTAATATTCACATGTCTTCATTAGTATCACAAGACCCCAGAGCACCATCTGGTGACACTTGAAGTTACTGTCCCACATCAATAACACTGCTTTGGTAAAGTGAGAACCAGCAAGTAGAACACTGTTGTAAACAGGGAGGGCTACACCAGGATGATTGCCACATAAATAATGACCAATAGGAAAATTTGGAATCTGTAAATTGACCTTTTAGTGTTAACATAATTGGTATTGATAATATACAGACAACGCTGGGAATTTTCCAATATTCAAATAAACAGCCGAGCCTGCGTCTTGATTTACATATGAAAAGCACAGAAAGGTTAAATGGAAACGTAGGGAAAAATCAACATTTATTATGTGCTTTGATTTTTCCTTCTATAACTTTTTAGATTCAATTTAACAAAATGTGCGCTAGCTTATATTAAGCTCTCACGTATGCACAGACCTCACATTTGTCCCGGCATCAAGGATATTGATTTGTTAAATAATAACTTGGTGACACATTTTCACCTCCATGCTTTTCACAGATGAAATAGCCGTGTTCTGACACAAGTCAGAGCCACCAAGTAAATCTTTTTCAATAATTCATGCATCCTTAGGCATGGCTGCTTGTTCTTTGTATCAGCTTATGCAGCGAACTGAGCTGGAGTCTCGATTCCCAGTCCAGCTGAGAGAGAGAATGGATTCTCTAATAAACAATCTGAATGGGTCACAGGTCTCTTGTTATTCTAACAGGCTGCATCATAAAAACAAGCTCTTTGTCTTGCAGTGATGTGTTGATGACCCTAATGAAGGAGTCCTTTGAATTTTCATCTGAATATCATTTTTAACGCAGGCTGTAAATTAGAAATAAGCAGAACAGACACCACTGACATAACAGATGCTCGTTGTAATTTCTATGCCTGTCTAAAGCCAATGTCTCACTGGATCTGAGCATTACTGAAAGAACATTTCCAGGTATATCCCGAAGAATTATAACAATGGAGGCAATGTAAACCAATAACTATTAGAGATGGTTGAATTTTTCGACTTGCTAACTTTGTGAGCTTATTGCAAAGTCTCATAACATGGTATCATCACCAAAATTGCTGGAGATGTAGATTTGAAAGAAAAAAGTTTTGCTCTAGCACATTTTTGCATAAATTAAGTTCACAATCTAAGTCGAATTTCCGATTTTCTAATTTTGACAAGACTTTGAAGTCAATTTGTGAAAAAAACTCTTTGTGTTAGAGATATACTTTCTTTTTTTGTAGTATACCCCCAACCCTTCTCTACATCTCCAGCAGGTTTGGTGATGATACCATGCTCAGGGGCTTTGCAATTAACTCAAAATCGTCGAAATGGTTGAATTTTTGAAAAAAAAAATCAATCATCTCTAATAACTATATCTTAATGTGACCTATGTACAAGAATAAAATGAAGCAAGCCTACCCAAAACAGTGTATGCTGGTGCTCATTGTTACCAAAAAGTAGATTATTCCTGGGTGAATAATTTGCACCATGAATTGTCGTTTGTGCCACCCCCCAACTTGCTTAGAATAAAAAAAAAAGGGCGCGAACAAGGTTTTTTTTTTAGGAATTGTATTAAAATTGGTCTTTTTCAGCACATGACCTCAATATAAACCCATTACATACAATAAAACATATGATTCACAATACATCCAATTTTGTGTTATACAATAAAAGCCTATACATGAAATGTGATGCATAAGACCCTACTCGAGGTACAACACCTTCGAGACCTAAATCTTCTTAGGGTTTTTTAGGCACCACATATGTCTGCGACAGAGAAACACATAAATGTATGACCCACATCCCCCAGATATATGGGGGGCACAAGTCCAAACCCCCTCCCCCTCCAAGACCTGTGTGTTGGTGGTCTATGGTAAGATCCAACTGCCACCTGTCATTATAAGTAGTGCTTTTTTCTCCCATTATATTGCTGCCACCATACTGGTTGTCATAAAACAAACCAGTAGAGTTTTACTTTGCAATATTAATCCAGTGTTTGAGAACTTTTGTAATGTCCAGAGCTTGTTTGCAGGGCTTTAAATTGACCAAATATGGTGGCTTTGGAATGCCAAAAAGATATAAAGCACAAAAAGTAGATCTGCAACAGAAGGGTCACCCCGTAAGTTCTAAAGTACAGCAAAGCTGTGAAAATAATCAAGTGTAGAAACTTTTAAGGGGTCAGAATTCCTCCTTTATCAGGACTTCTAATGGTGGATTCCTGCTCATATTTACTGGTCCATTAGGATTCTTTGTGTGAAAGGAATAAATATTCTATTCTCTGTTTTCGGTGTGTCCTCTGTCCATGCAGAAAACCAGAGAACCAAGAAATATGAGAAATCACAGGGCTGTGCAACCTCAATCCATCCTTGCAAACTGAAATATTGTTGTATGTTTAGTCTGGCATATCTTTGTATAGAAAAAGCATTTACTTACCATATTTTTCGGACCTTTCTGCCTTTTTACCCCCAAAGGTGGGGGGAAAATGAGGCTGGGTCTTATGGTCCAAATGTGAGACCCCCAACCCATGCGCCCCCTTCCTGATCTGTGTGTGAGAAGGAAGCTGGTGACATCGGGTGGCAGGTAACGGCAGGTGTTCCTAGCGACATCTAGTGGCTGAAATTTCCCCAATTGAGATTAATGCTTGAACAAATTTTTTTTTCTTGTATTCCTGCCCTAAAAACTGGATGCGTCTTATGGTCAGGTGCGTCTAATGGTCCGAAAAATTCGGCACCTTCTGTGTACTCCTTGACTGTGTTCATTGCCTGCAAATTTCCAATATTCCCTTGGAGTTTAAACATATGTAAGGGCTGATCCCTTTCTTCTGTCATTCTCCGATGAGAGCACCTGGTAATTAGATGGTTGCAAAATTTCGACTACTTTATTTTGGAGTTATTTGCAAAGCCCCTGAACATGTTATAATCACCAAAATTGCAGATGTAGAGAAGGGTTGTGGGAACATTACAAATATAAGTATTATCCTATCAATACTGTACAGTTTTGGAGAAATTGAGTTCCAATTTCAACTTCAACAAAACTAAAATTTTGACATGAATTTAAATATGTACTCATTGCTTTTGGGAGAAAATCATTTAACATGTGACTTATTAGTATACATGCATATTTACACAGCAGGAGAGACACTGCTACCAGCCAAAGAGTCACAGATAGTGATGGCCGAACATTGGACTTGTCCATTTGTGAACAGGCGGAACGTACTTTACGTAAACCAGAAGTGACGTCAGTGACTTTCGGTACATGGAACGCACAGTGCATTGTTCCATATGCAGGAAGTGACACCACTGACACCACTTCCGTTTTTTTGCCCGATTTTTTTCTCTGGAAACCGCGAAGGGGGCGGGTCGAACAGAACTGTCCACCATGTTTGTCCATCTCTACTCACAGAGCAAAATATTCCATTTAGAGAAAGACTTGCACTGTTGACAGCTAACGGGTCTCTGTGAGTTAAGGTGGTCATACACAGGTAAATTTTTTTATCGATTCCTGCACAATTGATCACCATGCACATTTGTGGTGATCTACTGACTCTAATCTATTGCATCCAGTCTTTCTTCGAAGACAGTTGTTTGATCGATTGCACAGTGGTGGTGCTAATTGTGGTGGTGACGTCATCACGCTGCGCTCAAGGGTTCATTGATTGAAGGAAAATTGACCAGTGTATGCCCACCTTTAGTCTCTAGGTTCTCAGCAGTGCCCCTACTTCAAGTAAATACGAGTATGCAACATGTTCGAGTCAGGCACACATGCATAACATTAGAAACAGATATTGTTATGTTGTATACCTATAGCTTGTACCCTATAATATATCAGGGAAAGGACATTAAACAGACTGCAGTTTGAAGTTCTTAGCTAGTAGCTTAGCATGCTAGCTTTCAATTCAAATACCAATCAGTGATATCACTCATGTTCCTTCCTTCTATTGACTTGCTCAAGGTTCCATCTCACAATTACTTACATAAATACCTGCATAGCAACTGATCATAATTTCTTTTTTTTTAAGATACAAGATGTACAACTCGGAAGTTCCTGCCTACAAAGTCTAATGTCTTTGTTGCCTTGTCAAGCTTTCCTGGAGCCGGCAACACTTGGGTGAGACACCTAATAGAGCATGCTACTGGATTCTACACTGGAAGTTACTACTTTGATGGAACGTTGTATAACAAAGGTGGGTGATTTTTCTTAAACTCTTAATTAATTGACCCAAGAAAAAGAAATTTAGTTTTCTTATTTTCTTGAGTTACATGACTTAACTGTAAGTAATTAGTAATTAGCTGCTTATCTCACATTTAGGGTTCAAAGGAGAAAAAGATCACTGGAGGAGTGGCCGAACCATATGTGTCAAAACTCATGAAAGCGGCAAAAGAGAGATTGAAATGTATGATTCCTCCATTTTACTAATCCGTAACCCTTACAAAGCCTTGATGGCAGAATTCAACAGGAAGTGTGCAGGACACCTGGGATATGCAACAGAGAGACACTGGAAAAGTAAAGGTGAGATTTTAAGTATGTAACTTTTTGGGGTGTATTTACTAACACAATTAAAAATAAGTCACTTAGCAAAGTGAATTGTTACTCTGCAAGAGATAATCCGCTAATCTTAGCGTATGAGGTGAAGCTCAGCTTTCTACAGACATCCAATGGCGTAAAAGCATAAATCGCGCTATTTTACATTTCTGTCTGATTGGGTTTTATATACAAAGTGAATTCTCACTGCGAACACTAAACTAAGTGATTATGCCTTGTGATTGTGGAATGATAGCAACCCCATTGTTTTAGAAAGAAAAAGCTTGAACCTAAATGTAGAATATGTGGAAATCTGCTTGTGAAAAACTTGTTTTCATACATGTTTTATTAGGTATTGTGCCACGTCCCTTATTTACATAAGCAAAAGGGGAATGACGTTTGCTGAGTCCACTATGACCAGAGATATTTCTGGTGCAGGATCATGCAAACGGGACTTTTAAGGCACCCAAAAGCATTTTTTAGACATACATTTTTGTTAAAAGCATGATTTTATTTAGAAAACACGATTAAAAATATACCAAAAAGTCAACATAATTTGGTCATTCAATAAAAAGCGTAGTCACGGTCAACTGTCTGAGTCATAAAGTACATTGTCATGAATATAAAGCACTTCTGAGGCGATAATCCCCACTCCGACGCGTTTCCCCCCTCTATCATAAGGGCTTCTTCAGGGAGGAGTGGGGTCTTTTTTATACAATCCTGATAAACATAGAGATATATCGATATAAAAAACATCCCGTTTGCATGATCCTGCACCAGAAATATCTCTGGTCATAGAGGACTCAGCAAACGTCATTCCCCTTTTTCTAATACAAAATGTTTTATTAGTATAATATATATTAATATTATATATTAATTAGTATATTTATAATATTTTTTTTTAATCTTAACAAGTATTTATGTAAAAAAACACAGAGGAAGATAAGGTAATGGTCAAAGTAGAGAAGATGTTTTTTTATTTGACTAGTTGAGCATGGTATCATGACCAAAGTTGGTGGAGATGTAGAGATGGGTCCATGGTAGTCTACAAAAATTAAGTATCGCTCTAAAGCTCTAAAGACCACATACAATTACCATGCAATTTCTGTACAACCAACTTTTCTTCTACCAAAACCATGTAATATCAGGACCTTTCTACACCTTCCAATCACCATGCATTCTATCAGGGAGGTCACTATACTACATAGTTGTTGGTAGGTCTCATGGAAATTGTATGGAGGAATCTAAAGGTGTATGGGTGGCTTAACACATATAGTGTTTGCATAAATTAAGTTGAAATTTCTAGTTCAACTTTGAACTTTATTAATGCAAAAACTACATATACTAGAGCAATACTTATTTTTTTTCAAATGTTCCCACAACCATTCACTACATCTCCAATTTACAAAGTCAATTAGTCATAAAAATGCAGCCATCTGTAATCACAAATATCATTGTGGGGTATTCATATGAAGAACAATGTGCATTACTGATAGACATATGTGAACTCAGATGCGATGGAATCAAGTAGTGGTAATGGGATTTTAGGATATAGGCTACTTCACACTTTTTTAGATGTTAAATTCTATTGCATGCAAAGGTCAGGTTCCATATAGGGAGTCAAGTAGTCCCGTAGTGCAGATGAAGATGATTGCTATGCCATTTTAAACACCGCATTAGTCATCTAAAAAATAATATGCCCCTTTATTTATTACATTTATTGTGGAATGTAATTGAATTAGTAATGTCTGTGCTCATGCAGGTTCATTGACACAACAGTAGGAGAGAAAAGCATTACACAGAAGGTAAACAAAGCTGTTGCTAAAGCAATGTTAAAGAATTTTGATAATTACTAAAGATGGTCAATGAGAAGCCCTGTTGACACAGCCATCATAGCCCCTGATCAGTCGGTCGAGCCTCTATCACGTTAATGTCGAAACGGAGCTCTGATTCGACATGAACGCAATGGAGGCTTGCCCTATGACATGTCCATTGGCATCATCCCATTGATTTGAAGGCGCCATGTTATTGGCTGCGCTATGTAGCACGGCTGATAACATGGCCCTAATGGAGCGAACAGGGTGAGATTGCGCTTGTTTGATGCACAGATGTTAGCGCATAGTGTTGCCTGACCCTAAAGGGCAATTTGCATGCTAATGTCTACATTTTGGCATCTCATTGGCCATCTGTACACCTTCTCTCTGATCCTCTGGTCCTAGGCAGATCAATGCCCTGGGTGAGCACTCCCTCGGGTGCCCCCACCACCCCCGAGCTGTTGGAGACTGACCAGCACTCCGCTAGAGTTCCCCAGGCAGGCTCGCACTTTAAAGGGGGGGGGGGGCGTGCTGGGGGAGAGGCATCTGGGCATCGGAAAATGCCACCCCCCAGTGTGATGCAAAGTCCTCGCAACCGCCCATATTTCCCATATCTAAAATCGCCACTGGGTACTCCTGAAATGGTTTTATAGAATCGTTTCTTTTGTAATAATGTTTTGGAATCAACATTTACAACAAAAATCCAACATTAGTATTGCATGTATTGTTAACGTTGCCAGATCAGTCCTGTAATGCTTTAAGTGAACTAAAAAAACATGTTTCAACTGTGAAAAAAGAGGAAAGTAATGCGTGAAAATACAGCTTCAGCTCATGCTTTTGAGAGTTTAACCCTTTTATGACCTATTGATACTACAAACAGCACCGATCTACAACAACATATGAGCTTGACAATAGGTTGGGAACTAATGTAATAATAAGGTGTATGTATGGAAGATAGAAATGCAGAAGGGTAAGCATGACTTTTTTCTTTATCTAATAAATATAAACACAGAGGGATTTCAGTTTTTCCAAACTGTTTTATGTTAAACATTTATGAAGGATTGCTGAATTACCAGGAAATGCTATAAATAGAAAATCTATACGCTTAATCTTTTTAACAGTCTTGCTTTTTGATTTAAGAATTAAAAATGAAGTTAGGTTAGCACTTTTTACGTTTAATATAAATTGTCCTTAGTGATGCAACATCTAAACAAATACATTGATTAACCTTCGTAGCCGACAGCCAAACAGCGATCCAAGCCCTCCCCCTCCCCATCTTCACATCGCCATCGGCATCACCGATGCTTGCCTGGAAAGTGACGCCCCTCCATTATAATGGTGGTCTATTGCGCCACCTCCAGCCACCAAAGGGGCAGTTCTGGGACCAATTCTGGATTGTGGCAGGCTTGCTGTGAATACATTAGTTTGGGCGAGCCCAGTTTGGACAGAATTTGTCTTACAGATTTTGATTGACTCCTAAGCATCTCTTTACTTTGCAATTAGGCGTGTATATTGAATTAGCCAATATTGTAGCTCTATTTTAATCCTGATACTTTAGGATTTAAGCTAGGCTGGATAGATGCATCATAAACTGTACATATGAAACATATTGTCATACTTGACTGATGGCTTCATCAATATTGTCCCTCCCGTTACAGATTCCCATAAAAAAAACACAAATGGAGTGGCATGGAGTTTAAATTGCCACAGCACCCTTTTATTAACAACTATTAAACATATCAAAACAATTAACATTTATTTAACTACCGGAGAAAATTGGTATTTATTGTCCATTAGCCAAAAGGATTCACAAAACATAACCGTTGTATAGTGACAATTGTCCCCAGTTGCCCCCTAACCGACTTGGGGACAGAACTGGGATTAAGTATTCCTGTATCCAATGGTACTTATCGCATATTTTACTATTATTACTACACTGGGTGGGCACCATACCATCAGATGGACCTCCCAACTTAGACCCATAAATCTGCTTTAAACAGACCTCCAAGGACCCTTTGTATTGCCACATCTGCAAAATATATTCAACAGCAATAAAAAACAAAAAATGGAAATTGAAAAGGTGGTCGGGTGGGACAACTTTCTTCTTCTTCGACCTTCTGGGAAAGAACTTTCAGTAGCCCCCAGCAAGGACCTCACGGTCACCTGACCTCTAGTCTTGTAAGCCCCCCCTCCCTGCAATCATGAACCCCTTCTATGCTTATTATTACTATTTCTACTATTTCTCCTATAGTCATGGAGACCTTATGTCCAACCTGTCCTGCAGGTCTGTCTTAAAGGCATGCAGTATTAAAGTAGCCTGGTGGACAATTAGTACACTGACATTTATTTAAATGTAAGTTTTTTTGTCAAAATTGCACAGTATCTGCATTTTCCTAGGCTGCCCCACCAGTGTGGTACCAGCTACAGCCCAGGTGCCCAACCTGCGGTTCGGGGGCCACATGGCGGCCCTCCGCAGTCCTCCACTTTGAATCAAAGGTTATGTGCCCCATAGATATTTGATTTGATGATATATATCACACAAAATGTGCATTACCATACCACAGTGTTCCCTAATGCTTAAAAATGTATGCGTTTTGTTATTTAAAAATGTAAAATAACGTCTTCTAGCTATGCATTCTTCCATTTGAAATGCTTATATAAGTCAGCAAAAATTTAAAATGTTATGTGCGGCCTTTTAGTGATGCAGGGGGACGCACTTGTGGCCCTTCATATCAACCTGGTTGCCCACCACTGAGCTACAGAAATAATGCAAATCAGTTGTGTAATAGCATGTACTACTTCAGTGCTAAGCAATGGTTTCAGAGAGTCCAACATAGGAAATAGCACCCCTGCTCCACTTTACCTTTCATTTCCTTCACAACTTTCTTCTTTTGTCCTTAGCTGGGCGTCATATAGCATGAACTGACTTCTTACCCTGTAGTTGATCTATGCACAGATGGGGGGTTTCCTGTGAAAACCACTACAGAAGTTGGAGCATGCTATTTTTAATCCTTTTACCAGATTATATAAATAGACACATGCTTAAGAATTGCAGTAAAGAAAGATTGCTGTTTTTTCCAAAGGCAATGAAAATAAAAACACAGCTTGAACCAATGCAAAAAGTGTATACAAAAGGGATGCAATGCAACAATCATGCTTTCCATTTCCTATTTGCATATCCAACAAAACTAAATTACTGGTATTTGTAATTATTTAAATGTCACAGTTTGATGCAGTAGTATGACCTACAGCTATGGATAAATCACTTTATAATTGATAGTAGGACTTGGAATGCTTAAAGAATCTGGATGAATCTTTTTTTATAGAACAAAAAATGAAAGTCTTTATGTAAATTGTTGGTCTGCAGCTGTCTATTTGTGACTCCTAACTGACCATGAACCACAACGGTTGAGAGGTCATCCATAGGGTTGACATGGAGGCAATGACAGCTGCACGTCAACCGTGCACGCAATATTTAAAACAGCTTCAGGCTTAAGTAATAGACAGCAAACAGAATCCATAATAATAAAAAAGAAAATATACATGTAAACAAACCAAGGACACAGATTGTCCACAGCAAACCTCAGATGCACAATCAATCTGTACATTTGTGGTTCAAAATTGTACTTCCAGGCTTTCAGGCATTCAGGCAGAGACAGCAACTCCAAACCTGGACACAATGAGAACTCATTCTGAATAGTGTAATTGGGAGGGTGGTCTCCAGTTGGTTGGGTTGATATGTGGTGATATGGGACCAGCATTCCAATCCAAGGTAAGTGCCAACACACAAAGGATGCCCGGATGATTCTCGGCAGGACCTGCAGCGAGTGATGACTTCATGACGCTCTGTAGATCTGCCGGGAGATCGACAGCACATCTAAACGTGAGTGGGGGTCTTATCTATTAACCACCCTAGCAGTCGGGATGGCACCATCTCGTCCAGCGCTGCTACTGCTACTATAGCACTAGATGAGATGGTGCCGTCCAGTACACATCGGGGCTCCGGCAGCACATACTTACAGTTTTGCGCTGTACCGTTGTCCCCGATGTGACATGCTGCCACCTTCTCCGTCTCTTCTTCCCCCCCCCCCCCTGAGTGACACGAAATGACGTCACATCGGAGAGGCGGCAGTATATTTGAAAGTACAATGCATGAAATCAGTTTTCTTTGTAGAAAACTGATTTCAATGTGCTTCTATATACTAAATTTCGCTATAAAATAAAGTCACTGGTGCTCCAGATGTGCCCATTTGCAATAACCCTCTCTTCCCTGGTGTGATTTTACCCCATCCATCACACCAGGTTAGATAGGGTTAACTGCAAATGGGCCCATATGGGGCACCAGAGACTTTATTTGGGCGAGATTTAGTACATAGCAGCATAGCTTTGTGCCCGGATTCTTGTGTTTTCTCATTCATTTTATTATAAAATATTTTTTTATTTTACATAATTGTTTGTTTCAAACATTATTATAATCAGAACCCTTGTACGGACATATTTTGAGAAGTTACAGTCCTACAACATAAAGAAAAATTTACCATTGAAGTCTATGGTACACTTTTCGTAAATCTGGACCTCAGCAGTGCGCTAGGGAGGTTAATATAGTATAATCTAGAGATTCATATATATCTGACCAGATGAGTTACAATATAGTTATTGATTGGTTATATTTAATGAATAGAAGTGATCTACTGAGCTCTCATGGATATTTATATTGATAGGTATTGTGGGAACTGTATATCTATACAGTTAGATAGCTAAAGTAACATGAAACACACATGGCAAAAACATAACCTAAACAAATAAAAACACCCAGAAACAGTAAAGTAACAGCATATAAAATGATGTATCATCTTCATCAACCTTACATGCTGAGTACTCAGAAGTATCCATCTTCCTGTCAACACAGAGTATATAAAAAAAACGCTTGTACCAAATTGATGAAGTAAATGAAACCTATAGATCAATATCTTTATAACCCATGTTGGTTTAATGAGCATAGTGTGTGAATCCCAAACACATATTGTTTTTTTAAGAGAAACAATCACCTTTTTTCACAATGAACAGTTATTGGTTTGTGTTTATCTTCTGTTACCAGTAGTTGTTTTTGCTGAAAGTAGTAACTTCTCTATTATGTTTTTAAGACCTTCCCTTTATAAGAATAAGAAATGGGCAAATCAATATGTAAAGAAAGGCAATGTGTTTTTGTATGCTTGTACATTTCCCTGCTCCCTTGCATACACATAAAACAGTATACAAATATCATACACAAACATAAATATAAAGAACATTGTTTCAATTAAATCAAAGTACCCTAAATACCGCCTTGAAGGCTATACTTTACAGCCTAGGTCAGCTATGGGGAACCTATGGCATGGGTGCCAGAGGTGGCACCCAGAGTCCTCTCTGTGAGCACCTGACCTGTCAGCCAATACAGAGGAAAGAACTGCAGCCCATTGTCTCTCAATGCTGTCAGTTTTCTTCCCCTCTCTTCTGATTACATACAGCACCCTATACCCTCAATTAGCACTGCCAGCCAACCAGAAGCCCGGGGAGGGGCAAGTAGTAAGCTGAGAAAAAGGTGTGTGTGTAATGTTAAGAAGAGAATGTGTGTAATGTGTGTGAGTGAGTAGAAGACAGAATGATAAGAGAAGGCAGAAGAATTCTCACAGGTTAGAAGTTGTAGTTCTACAACAGCTAGAAAAGGCAGCAGGGCATGTTGTGTAGTGTTCTTTAGCAACTGGCAGAATGTAATGCTTGCAGTTGTGGTTTCTTCACACAGCAAGTTGGGTCTTTTCTTTGCCTTTTATACTATGTCATCAGAATGCCATGGGACACTAACAGAAGACTATATGCATGCTGAGGTCTGTAGTCCATCAGCAACCTAGGATACAGGAAGCCTGTAACTGCACTGATCCCCTATGAACGACAACTGAACTCCAAGGATTTGTGTTTGTTTAATTCAGGTTAAATTGCCAAGTGGGTTTTGGGTTACAGTTTGGGCACTCTGTCTCTAAAAGGTTCACCATCACTGGCCTAGGGTAATGTTCCTTATATTGAATGAGCAGCACGGATAGAATAAGTAGTTTTAGAGGGGTGATAGTAGTGTTTTTGTCCACTGGTTATGCGAAATCTCATTGACCGCATTACATTTACTTTAATAACTATAATAATTAACAATAGTCATGGAGAATTAACCCTAATTTTTGTTTCTTTATCTTTAGAATGGCCAGAATTCGTTAACAGCTATGCATCCTGGTGGGCCTCACATGCCTTGGATTGGCTTACATATGGAAAAAAACTGTTGGTGGTCCACTATGAAGATTTGAAGAAGGACTTGATTGGAAAGTTAAGGGAAATGGTGTCTTTTCTCAACCTACCAATAAACGAGGATCGTTTCCTTTGTGTGGAGAACAACAAGGATGGGAACTTCAAACGGCTAGGTGCCAGTCAGACAGTCTTGGATCCCTTCACAAGAGAGATGAAGGACTTAATTAATGGATATATCAGGACGGTAGACAAAGCCCTTAGATCCAGGAACTTTACAGGGTTACCAGAAGAATACTCACCAAGATGATATCTGGAGAACAAGCTTTTTCAAAATGAACTACATTATTGAACGCTGATGAATCTCTCCACTGTTCTTTGTACTTTGGAAAACTCTGTGTTTAAAATAGAATCAGAGTAAAGGATAGTAGGGAGCCAACTATAGACCAAGGCTGACGCTTCTAGCATATTTTCTATGTGTTCCTCATTTCTACCAATCGCTGGGAGTTGGACAGTTGTACATTGGGCCTTCTGGAACTGGTTCCTTTGTTGATTTCTGCTGCCTTCTAGCAATACTTTCCAGGAGTAGTATGTGGCAGTGCCTGATTCCTAAATCTGTCATGATTTCTTTTTCTGTAAAAAAAAAATATTAATAATAAAGGTGGAAACAGAAAAGGGCATATTTTCATTAAACCTGTCTAGTGTGGATGTATATAACATTTCTTTATATATTTTTTGTTGGTCTGAAATCAAAACAAGAGGTCATAGGTGATAAGCTGGAGAAAATGCTTTAATGTTGGAAACATCCAAGGAACATTGGCTTGTTAAAATCACATGCGCACATTTTATATGTGATTTCCACTGAGGGTGTGCAGGGTGTGATAAATTGTGAATCAGTGTAAGGATATTGGGTTCTGTCAACAATCTTGTTGCCATTGGAAAATAAAAATCTTATTTTGGCAAGAACAAATTATCTTCTGAAAGAGTGGACTGCATTGTATCCATCCAAGACAAATGTGTGTATAAGAGACCAAATATTCTGGGATTGTATGAATTGTAAGTTTTTAATTTAAGCCCCCATACATCGTCAGATCACCCCATACAATTTCCATTAGATCTACCAAGAACTATGTAGTGCCGGTTTCTCCCTGAAAGAATATATAGTGATTGGTAGATATATATCACTGCTATGTAGTGCCGGGTCATCCCTGATAGAATATATAGTGATTGGAAGGTATATATCACTGCTATGTAGTGCCGGGTCCTCCCTGATAGAAAATATAGTGATTGAAAGGTATATATCACTGCTATGTAGTGCCGGGTTATCCCTGATAGAATACATAGTGATTGGAAAGTATATATCACTGCTATGTAGTGCCGGGTCCTCCCTGATAGAATATATAGTGATTAGAAGGTATATATCACTGCTATGTAGTACCGGGTCCTCCCTGATAGAATACATAGTGATTGGAAGGTATACATCACTGCTATGTAGTGTCGGGTCATCCCTGATAGAATACATAGTGATTGGAAGGTATATATCACTGCTATGTAGTGCCGGGTCCTCCCTGATAGAATACACAGTGATGGGAAGCATTAGAAAGGTCCTCATATTACATGGTTTTGTTAGAAGAAAAGCTGATTGTATAGTAGGACGGTAGGATTGTAAGGTGTAGTGGGGTCTTTAATTGTATAATTTTTAAGGAAGAGATAAGAAACCTAGTACAATAAACTGTGCAAACACAATTTGCAATGCAAAACTTTAAGTTGCAATTTCGACTTTATGCCGATATTTTGCATAGTCAGGCCACTTGACTAAAATCAAATTTTTCAACTAATATTCACAAGAAAAATTCACAATAGTGATATTTGTGATGAGCACTATTACATATTTTTAAGACAAATAAAAATTCACGATAAGAATATTCTCAACCATCACATGAAAACTCAAGGCTAAAGCTAGCCATACACGGGCAGATTCCTGCCCGATTTTTCAACCGATCGACCACCGTGCATGTTCTCGGCAGACACTCAGTTGCAAATGTTGGGCGCCCATCTGGCAAGATCGACTAGGTATCTGCCACATGTTGGCTTGCACGGTGATCCGTCATGTTGGTAGATTCCCGTCCGATCCCATTACTTTGAATGGGGACGACACAATGCCCCGGCCCTGGGGTGGACACCAGGCATGCAACCATTGGAACCAGAACTTATGCATTCCAATACCCAGAAGTGACATGGTACACCCAGCCCGCACATTCTCTCAACCAGAGAACCAGAGTCAAACGGTAACACCAGCACGTTGTCACTTAGCACTTAAGGAGGCTTGGTCACACAGATAAGGGTGGAGATTCGGTTTTACTGCACAGAGAATTGCAATCTCCCATGTTCACGGGAGATTGACGGGAGAAGGGGGGATAAAAAAAACTGGTCAAAACATTGACACCTATGTCTCTTCCTTGCGTCTTAAACCATTTTGATAATGTTCAAGGGCTTTGCAATTTGCTCACAAAGTCAGCTAGTAGAAATAATAAAAAAAAAACTGGACCATCTCTACTCACCAGTACATTGTAAATGCAGGAGGCCTTGGTAATAATTCATCAGGGCATGGTTTCCTCAAAGCCTTGTATTTACAGCATGTGCTAAATCTTCCTGGTGTATTGACACTTGACATCTGTCAGCCTGGAACAGTAAGAACATATTGCATTGAAGAAGTGTGATATGAGCTGTTTTAAGAAGTACAAGATGTAGCCAGGATGTGGGTTTCAACAACAATTAAAATGTAATTCTTCCGCTAGCCTTCGTTAAATGTTCCTCTAGCCTTCGCCATTCTTCCGCTAGCCTTAATCATTCTTCCTCTAGCCTTGCAAAGACAGAAATGTGTTTGTTAGTTCAGGACCACTTACAAACTCTGCTTAGAAGTGAGGACCTTTTTTGCATTCGGAGTTCTATACAGGTTTTTACCTCAAACAGCAACATCATTTGAGGTAACCTGAGTCATATAATCATATACATGTTGGAAAGCAAAACATTTCCTGTTGATGTCAGATAATACATATATGGGAATACATGTTTTCTAAACAATATATTTTTATAGAAAAGTGGGAAAGTAGCAAGTATAAAGAAAGGTAAAAACAAATCTGCAGCTTATAGCTAAACAGACTAGTGTAAAATTAATGAAATACAGTCAACATTCTGAAGTTTCAAATAATTTATTAAGCGTTTTATGGGAGAAATATTCTAAACAACATGTGCGTTGTTACAGTAAAGGCCCACATACATGTTTCGATTTTCCCATTCGATCTACCTAAACCAACCAATTTTAAAGTCGAGCGACCAAAAATCGATTTAAATTTACCAAAACATCAATCTAAATATGATCGGACATGTTGGAAAATTTTGATCGGTCGAGTCTACTTCAAATGTTATTTTGTTGTGCCCGGCCCGATTTTGGTTAGATTTAAATTATAAGCATACCTCTACATCCTTTGGCAGACATTTTGGTGTGTTTACGATCAACTTCCTTCGATTTATGCTTTTGATCTATGGAACCAACAGTGATCAAATATCGTTTTCTCCATGTGGGAGGTAGTTCAATCATACTTACATCGATCGAACCAACGTCGATCAAAAATGACGCTAGAATCGTAGGGAAATTGAAACATGTATGGGGGCCTTTAGTAAGCAGCGTAAGCTGCACGCTAACTTATATATAGTACCTTATATATAGTATATTTAGTACAGATGGTCGAATATTATTTTTAAAAATTTACCATTTTGATGATTTTGAGTTAATTGCAAGCCCCTAAGCATGGCATCACCAAACTTGCTGGAGATGTAGAAAAGGGTTGGGGTATACTACAAAAAAGTATTGGTCTAACAAAAATAGTTTTTGCACAAATTAGGTTCCAAGTCAAGTCACAATTCTGAAAATTGAAATCATGACTTTCATTTTGAACCTAATTCATGCAAAAACTACCAATGCTAGAGCAAAACTTTTTTTAAGATTTTCCCACAACCCTTTTCTTCATCTCCAGCAATGATTTGGTGATGATACCATTTTCAGGGGCTTTGCAATCAGCTCAGAAAGTCAGCTAGTCAAAAAATTCGACCATCTCTAATGATAAGATGTTGGTTGAGTTTGATCGGTTTTTCACAGGGGTTCAGGTGAAGACAAATTAACCTCCTGGGGGTGTAGCGCTGGGAATTTTTTTTAAAACAATACTCACTCCAAACTACACAACTAAAAACGTACCTGTCCGCAACCTCCCTCAGTGTTGGCCTCCCTGCTGATCTTTTCTGGCCTGACAACAATGATAATGCTGAAAAAGGCAGGGGTGGCACCATTGACATTGGCATGTAAACGCAATGCCCAGGAGGTTAGATAAATATGCCTTATGATTGTGTCGCAATTACAACTAAATGTTGGACCTTAATCCCATAGAAAATCTGTGAAACAAGCTGACGTTTCCAAACAAAAAACTCAAAACCTTACTGACTTGAAAAGCATCTGCAGAGAGGAGTGGTACAAAATCTAGCTGGTGGCCAACTACAAGAAATGTCTGACCTCTATGATTGCCAACAAGTGCCAAAAGCCATCTTTTGTGAAGGGATCATTTAATGGACATCAATTCACCGAATTTAAGTGGGATTTTTTATGTTAATCTCACAGCTACAATAAACCTCCCATAACAATTATAGAAAGGTAATTTATTTTGTCAGATGGCAAACATACAAAATCAGCTCTATCTATCTATCTATCTATCTATCTATCTATCTATCTATCTATCTATCTATCT
>CM070033.1:168705791-168717790 GCA_036250615.1 Ptychadena robeensis
TAAACCTTAATTTAAAACTGCATTTTGTGTTCAATTATGTTATCTTTGACTAATAGTTAAAAAATGTTTGATGAGCTGAAACATTTAAGTGTGACAAACATGCAAAAGAATAAGAAATCAGAAAATAGTTTTGCACACCACTGTATATTACAACACAATTGCAGTAGTTATATTTGTTTTTACAGTCACAGACAGTCAACATATTCATTGATGGCTAGATTGCCATTTGGTTTAAATTATAGACTCTATAGGAGTAGAAATCCTATTTTATAATATGCAGTAAAATAAACTTCTACTTGTGAGTATCTTACAAGTTGTGGAAATAAAAAAGGAAAGCTGTGCAGGCTTCTACAGACTACTATGGATACATACATCTTCGATAAAATCACATTGCATAAATTCATGGAAGCTGGAAAACCCCATTTTAACATACAATTCATCTAGCTCCGGCTTTCTCCTTGCATATAGAGAGCTGTTTGACTCTTTGCACATTATAATGTCTGAAGTACATGTAGTGGAGGGGAAAATGTTCCGGCCAAAGCTAAAAGGGTGGTGTATTGCAATTTAATTTACAGGAAGGAAAGCAAGAGCTGGAGGAAATTGCTCTATTCATAATTCAGTTTAATAACGCAGCATCAAAACTAAGACACGTTCATAATAAGCACTAACATATTCCTTCCAGTGATCCCACTTTAATTGGGAAGTTGCTGGACAAGCCCAAGGTCAGTTTTAACAGAATGGCGGATATCAAGTAAAGTGTAAGCTGTGCTTCATCAATGCTGATTGATGGAATACAATGCAATTTAAAAAATGTCCTGCTTTTCAGATTTTATAGTAAAGTTTAAAGCATTGGGTAATACCCCAAATTAATGTTTTACAGTATTGCAGCTTGGTAACAATACATCGGACTCTTCAAAGTCAGGGCTAATACAGATATATTTCAGACAAACATTGAGTGTTGACTAAACTCTGTTCAGTTGTAGACCTTTCAGCCAAGTATTTCAATATCTGACCTCAACCCTATGAAATTCCTTTAACACACACGAGAATAGGAGTTGAGAGCCTTCTCATCCAATTGGTTAGCCACATAGTCAAGGATAGTGTGAACTTGGAGGGATCCAGGGGTTTACCGTCACCACACTGGAGTTCAGCAAAAGTCCAAAAACACTTTATTGTGCCAACAAATAGACAAGACAATAGGGCTAAACAGCAGCCGTTCAAAATTACAGTTTTACAGGTGACCCCAAAACATAGTGTGTCTTACAATTTCCTTGAAGCCGTGTCCCAGCACAACCTTCAAATAGAGATGGGCGAACACCAGCCCGGAGTGTCCGCGAACAGGGCGGGTCGAACTTTTAAAGATGTCCGCCGTCCGCCCTGTTCGCGGACACATTCAAATTCCCCGCCTCTAGGCGGGGAATTTGAATCGGAAAAACCGGATGTGACGTCAGTGACGTCACATCCGGTCCATGGAACGCATCCTGGAACGCATCGTTCCTGGTTGCGGGAGCCGGATGTGACGTCACTGACGTCACTTCCTACTCTGAGCCGGAATCTTCACTACAAGACCGGCTTCATGCCCGGTCTTGTAGTGAAGACATTCTTCCTCCGGCACGATCTCGCAGGTTCTGATCCTGCCGGAGGAAGAATTTAGATCTTCTTCTGGCCGGCGAACAGGACGGGTCGAACACCCGTACTGTCCGCCGGCGAGGCGAACGGCGAACATGCCGAGTTCGCGGCCGAACTGTTCTCCGGCGAACAGTTCGGTCCATCCCTACCTTCAAACAGGGGGAAACCATCCAGCATGGTTTGCTCACACCTTTCAGCAACACCAGTAGTTTCCCCTGATGAGATCACCTGACCTCAATATATAGCTGCTGTGCAGCCAAACCCAACCCCTCTCCAGCATCCCAGGGGTTACCTTAAAGGTGACCCAGCCCAAAACTGGGTGACACATACAGTGCTGCTTGAAAGTATGTGAACCCTCCAGACATGATCACTGTTTGTGCAAAAAAAACACATTTAAAAACCTTGTTAGACATACATCTAAACCCAATTGGTAAAGCACCACCTTCCAATAGGACAAACACACAAAAAGAGATTATTTCATTATTTAAGTAACAAAGGAGGTTACTTGGTCCCAAAAAAACTGAAAATCCTGACATGGGCATCAGTAAGTATGGGAAACCATTTTGTAGTAGTAGCTTGTGGCTTCTTCCTCTCCTTGCAGCCATTACTCCAAACTAAACGTTCCTGTAACACTAACCAGTCTTCACATCTCTTATGGGGATTTTGCCCACTCCTCCTTGCGAACAGGGCCAGTTTGAGAGACGTTGGAGGGACATTTGGCATTGTAACAACGTTTCAGGTCTCATCCCACAACATTTCATTGGGTAAGGTCCGGCTTGACTGGGCCAATCCAGAGGCGAATCCTCTTTCTCTGAAGCCATTCATTTTGTACTCTTTGCTGGAATGCTTTGGGTCATGTTATTGTTGCATAATCCATCTTCGTCCCAAGCTCAACGCCCTGACTGAATTGCCGGAAATTTTCTGGTGAGGGATCTGTTGATAACCCGAGAAATACTGGAGTGTCCAGGCCCAGCAGCAGACAAGCAGCCCAGACTTCACATTTCCACCGTATACTTCAACGGTTGGGAGGAGGTCTGTTATTCATATGCCGGTGTTGATTGTCTCCAAACATGTCGGTTTTGATTTGTGACAAATAATTCTATTTAGACTCGTCTTCCAGGAATGGGACTTCCAGAAGGCTCTGGTTTGTCCAAGTGCTCTTTGCAAAGTTGAAACGGGCTTTACCGTTTCGTTCTTGTGCTTTTTTTTTGAGAGAAGAGGCTTCATTCTAGCAACCCTCCCATGAATGTCATGGCTATTCTTCATTTTCGTCCTGATTGTAGACGCATGCACATTTGTCCCAGCTGCTGCCGAGAGGCTCTGCACCTCTCTAGAGGTGATTGTGTGGGTTGGCCTTTACCTTTTGGTTTATGATTTTTCTGGTGATTCTGGTTTGTATTTTTGATGGCGTCTCCACTTCTAGGCAAAGTTGCTGTCATGTTGAAGGCCCTCCATTGTAAATTATCTGTCGTACAGTGGATGGATGAGCTGGAATCTTTTGGATCGGTTTTATAGCCTTTTCCCAGACTATCGGCTGTCACTACCCTCTTCTCATGTCCTGTAAAATCCTTTGCTCTTGGCTTGTTGATTTGTATCGGACCACATGGTTTCAGTTGGTTCCTCTCTCTTTTAATTAGTGCAGGCCAAAACTTTCCAATGGATGTCTCATTTCATTGGTTGCTTTAAGTGATTGATTAAGCACCCCAAATGTGTTTCACCTGCGTCTTTTACCCTGGTCGACTTAACAATGCAGCTGGGGGTTTTTTCACTTCTTTTTGACATACACTAAGTCCATGTTTCAGTAGTTTTGGGCTACTTTTTTAACAAAACATACTAAACAAGTACATGCAATTGATGAACATATATTGACATTTCATGAATAAACTGTGCATGTAGTTAGAATGAGAAATCATGGTTAAACAACAATCTACACCACTTGAGGGGTTCACATACTTTCAAGCAGCACTGTATATACCATTCAGGACCCATCCCTGGCATTCTGTACAATAGTCAAAGCTTTCCCAAGTCTCCTTTCGCCCGGCAGCCAGCAGCAGTGACACCGAAGAAACCAAACGTTGCTGACTGTAGATCCAGATTGGTAGAGGGTGCAATACCGAAAGTGTCTCACTCCACCTTCTTGGACCCTGTAAGTATGGCAACACATGGAGATAGGAAGAAGAGAATATTGTATTTAACATACTGGATCATAAGATGCACCTCATTATTTTGTGGAGGGATCCAGATACACCTTTATATTCTCATTATTTTGTAGAGAAAATAAGAAAAAAATAAGAAAAAATGAAGTCAGTGACACAGCCATTCACAGTTAAAGGGAATATACAGCATGTTCCAGCAAAGTGTGCCGGTCTGGACCATACAGTGTTTACTCTAGATAACTCAAGCCAAAAGGCCTCTGCCGGGAGTGATGTCTTGATAACAGCAGAGTGTGCAGGGTTGAAACAATATCATATGTCTATATAAGAGGGGTTATACTTTTTTGACTCTTTTGGCCACATACAAATGCTAATTCCTAGAGACTGCCTATCGCCATGAGGATATGCCCACAATGTCATGATCACACCTCTGCATCCTCTTTAAGACAATATTTAGACACATTTAGGCATTTTGTGCACTCATCACAGAGAACAAGAGGAGGGGATAATCTTTTAAACAAGGTGACAAAATGGGCTACAAGACCCTGGGCCTTAGTTTGCCCACCCCTGGTCTGTACAATAGCAGTAATCATTCTCTGAACCCACTGACCAACTTTTTACAATCTGGCTCTAACAACTTACCCACAAGCAGATATTTGCATACTACTACAACTCATGCTATCCAGAGAGCCTCTATTCACCTTGAGGCTATGGCTGATAGGAATGGAGCAAATCTCAGCCTCCTGGGATGTAGAGCTATTGCTCTCGGCAAACAACATTTAAATAAAATATATATATTGGGACCTTAAGACATTTTCCCATTGATTGATTGCTTTCCTATTGTGTCTTATAGTCTGAAAAATAAAATTTTTCTATATGGTTAAGAAATCGTTTGCTCCGATGAAGACTACATAAAGGAAAGTTTACAAAGCACTTACATACTTTGCAATCAATAGCTCTTAGGGATTTCAGGGCATTGTGAGTTACCTTTCTTGCAAGATGATACTCACATTTATTGTACATCCAGTTGTAACCTCTGCAGGTGTATATAGCTATATGTTGTAGATACATTCATTTTTTAAAACTAACTAAACATTAGTTTACTATGCTGCGTAATCTTAAGGAAGAAACCACTGTACGGTAACTGTTATATGTTCCCTTTAAGATAACTTTATTATTACTATACTTATTCTTACTTTATGACTCAAGATTAACAACATAATATCACCAATTCTTTTGCACACAACACCCTTTGTCAGACAAGCAAATGACATTCATTTTGTAGCACATCTCTTTGTGAATGAAATACTGAATGTTCTATTACTACGGCCACTTATGATTCTAACAACTTAATCTGACGCTTTAGTTATTGTTCTTCAGTTATTGCAACTTCCATGAGTAAGCTATTGCAAACTCTAAGGGCTTGTTTCCATTGTACGCCGGGACCCGTACGCTAAGCGTATACGCTAGCAGGGGTCCCGACGTATCTCACAGACCTTTGCCTGCCGGCGGATGGTCTGTTTACACATCCGCCGGTGTAAAGGCTGAACGTACTCGACTACGTTCAGCCTGACACCGGCGGATGAGCTCAGCGCAATGAAGACAGACCGTCCGCCGGCAGGCAAAGGTCTGTGAGATACGTCGGAGATACGTCGGGACCCCTGCTAGCGTATACGCTTAGCGTACGGGTCCCGGTGTACAATGGAAACAAAGCCTAAAGCAGTTATAATAAAATAATCACTTTAAAAACTATGCAGCTCTTGTTTGGTTTAAATGTTTTTAATTTATACAATTTAAAAAAATATTTTATATTGTCTGTTGGTTGAGTGTGTGGGAAAATGTAACACCTTTTTAATGCCTTTAATATATATATATATACACTGCTCAAAGGCGCTGTTCAAAGGCAAAAAGGCAACACAAAAATAGGACATCCTAGATCTGAATGAAATATTCGTATTAATAACTTTGTCCTTTAAAAAGTTGAATGTGCTGACAACAAAATCATACAAAATTAATCAATGGAAATCAAAAATATGACACAGGGAGGTCTGGATTTGCAGTCACACTTGGACATTAATATTTGCAATCAACACTAGACATGAGTCCAGGGAACACAGAAGCCAGGTAGTCATATCAAAATTTTTGCCTAACATTTGCAGTTCATTTGTAAATTTGACAGTTTGTGATTTTCAGTCATTATTACCTGGAACATAAACCTTTTTATACATTAATATGTAGATAAGATTAACTAATAAAAATGTGTAATGTGTTCTAAATAGACATTTGTTGTCCACACCAACTCCTGTGCATTGTGTGTGAGGAGCACACATGGTTTAAGCTGGATGGAGGAGAGTACTTACCATGCTGGTAGTATAAAGAGTCATGGTACTGAGGATTAAACCAAGCCAATCTACATTTTTCTAGGTTTTGTGCTCCTAAAAAAAATGTGGGATTGGAAATAGCTTATCATGCAGCATATTCAATTCCTTAGTAAGACAGAATTAAACATAATTGGTTTCCAAGAGCCTGATATTTAAAGACATTTCTTCATTTGAATCAATTTGTGTTAGCTTTATGTCAGCTAAAAGTACAAAACTCTGTTGGAGTAAAAATCTGAGCAAGACTGTGTAGCTGTTGTCTGTGATGTGATAGAAAGTAACATAAAACCCAGAGGCTGCTGTGAATAGCAACTTTCACGAAAGCTTTGTTCATTGTTCCTTTGAACACTTGGTAGAGTCAGATTATGCAGCAATTGAAAAACATGGCCGATGTGCAAGTACAGCTTATCCTGGCATTTCCATTCTCATTAATCAGAAATAATGACTTTGAGAGCTCCTTTAGGACCTCTGGTGGAGACCAGCTATTTTTCAAAATGAAAAGATAGACATCAAAAGAGAGAGTTTGTACACATAAAGATAACCAATAGTATAAGCTACAACATCCCGGAAAGTAATTGAATCACACAATCTCTAAGGCACCCTGCTGAGATGGGAGACCTATGTCCCCAAAATCTTAGCCTGTGGGACTTTAAACGGTAGCAAAAAATAAGTAAGTACAGCAATGGTTCAAAAAAGAAAAAAGGCACAGTTTAATCACTGTAACGTTCGGCTGATCGTCTCGACGCGTTTCGCGCTCCACGAGCGCTTCTTCAGGAGAAAGCCAACAATATTCAGAAAGTAACCAGCCCAGATTCCCCTTGGGCCGAGCGCTCCAGACCGCTGGGGTGTACCCTTTTTCGGGGAACGGGGGACCTCCTTATTCCCGGTCAGCCTTAGTGCAAGTTGGGATCGTCTAACTTAATCCCATGTGAAGCAAGCTGTTAAGTATCCGCACTTTCCGGGCATACCTCCAGTGCGGGGCTCTGAAAATCCACTAAACACTTCCTATACTTGAGTAACCTCACTGGACACTCACTCCAGGATTACCTTTCCTGGAGCATAGGAACTTAGGACTACCTGCGGATACTTATCAGCTTCACTTATCAGCGCCTGTTGTTTCCTGGGATTAGGTATTCGTCATGTGACCTGGCTGACCAATAGTGGACCTCCTGCAGCTATAAAAGGAACCCTGCCCTTTCAGCTTTCCCTCAGTATTAAAGTCTCTGTGTTATGCTAAGCACTGACTGCCATTGGTGTTCCTGTGATATAGATTCCTGCCTGTATTCTGAGAATGATACCTGTTAACACTTACCTGCCTTCTGCACTCTCCTGCTACTTGATCTGTACCTGCGCTGCCCGCCCTGTTACACTGTCT
Source organism: Ptychadena robeensis (assembly GCA_036250615.1). Classification (NCBI taxonomy): domain Eukaryota; kingdom Metazoa; phylum Chordata; class Amphibia; order Anura; family Ptychadenidae; genus Ptychadena; species Ptychadena robeensis. The sequence continues at coordinate 168,713,327 of CM070033.1, forward strand.
GGCTGATGACACCTGTGTCCCTGGATCCTTCCCTGCTGTTCCCTGGACCAGCTTCCTCGTGTTCCTACTCTCCCTCCAGAGGTAGCGACCTGGTGTTCCCCTCGGGAAAGTCTATCCCCACCTTCAGGGGTATTGTGAAGAACAAGTGGGTTCACTTAGACACGCCCTTAGAGAAGGTAGGACTCGTGGCACAGTGGGTCCACACCTGCTGCTCTGTGACAGTATATATATGACTGTATAATTTAATGTCTGAAACATAAAGGAGAGCAGTAGGCAATAGAAAGTTGGAGAAAGGGATGAAGGCAAAAAGGAGGCCAGAAGTGACAGAAAAATAAGTTTGGCTGTTTGTCATGGTGTTATACAAGCCCTGTAAGCATACAGTATGAGTGTCTAGTTCCCTACTGGATATTTCAGGAGTGACACAGTGAGAAACCTTTTGGCTTTGCTGCCCCTGTGCAGATTTGGGTTGGGTTAGTTCAGAGGATGGTCGGGTCTGAATGTATGGGCCTATTAGTATTAATTACCAGTAACCAGCCACCCTTGGTGGATCCAGTGTGCGCTCTGCCTTTGTGCAGCTCCAAATGATGACTACCTCTTTGTCGGTCCCTGCTTTCAGATAAATTAATAACAGATTTTGATGAGCAGGGGAAAGTGGTGCTTTTTGAAGAATCTTTAAATGTGAATGTTGAATTGAATGAAAATTTTCTGTGGTTACATTGGTCTTAGTTGTCACCTGCCATCAGAGATATTAATGGCTTGGTCCACTCAGGATTATCCATGTAATCTTCTGGTGGGAATATGTGTCATTTTTATTTTGAATGAGACCAAAAAGTATAATTCCAAAAAATGATCTCATTGTTAGTATGATGTCACAAAGTCCTCCATTCTGCATACCTTCATGTAATAGATATGAATAGTAACAAAAAATAGTCTTCTGCAAAGCATTCAGTTTACTATTTACACAGCTATTTCTGTGGTTTTTTTTGTGCAGTGTAACTTTATGAAATGGAAATTTTCTCTATTCCAGTCATGATATTGATGATTCAATTTTATGTATCTGAATTCTCTTTGCTGAATAGAACAAGCTGCCCCTGTTAATGGAAAATCAGGCTCTGCTCTGCTCGGCTCCGCACCTTCAGGCATAAATTCTTCAAATTGTTGATTCTGGCCGTTGAAGCTGTATAATAAAGGGAACATTTTATTTTTAAATTGAAAACTGTTTTGCTAGCTTGAAAAGGTTATTGTCATTTGTGATCCAAAAGGAATAAGTTACATTTGCTATGACATTGACCCTAAGGGTCTAAAAGGGGTAAAGTAAGGACTGCAGTTTTCACTGTGACGTCTGGATATCAAAAACAAAACAACAAGCAATTGCATGGTTTACCCTTGACTTGACTTTTAATATGTAATTTGCCTATATAATATATCCAGACAAACATTAGATTTGCACTTTTGTTCTTCTGCGATTTTCTCACCTGTACACAAATGTTACCTGTGCATAATTTTAAGTCTGTTTTCCCCCTAAAATAAGGCATATAACAAAAACAAGAAAATACTATGTTTATAATGGGCGGGGGGTTAACTATAAAAAAGAACAAGGACAGAGGTGCACAACCTAGTACAACAACGTAAGGTACTGTAAATGGTTAAATAATATGGAATAAAATAAAACAAAACCACAGACAAGATACTCACATCAAATGAGGTTTACAAGGATTAATTTCTCAGGGCCATGTGTTTTCCTGGTTGGGGATGAGATCACTTCCTGCTTACAGATGCTGGGGGGCTCAACAGGAACAATGGGACACGTTTCGAGTGGAGGCTCTTTTTCAACCCCATGGGGTTGAATCCATTGTTCCTGTTGAGCCCCCCAGCATCTGTAAGCAGGATGTGATCTCTTCCCCAACCAGGAAGTGAGGTCATCCTGGAAAACACATGGCCAGGAGAGATCAATCCTTGTAAACCTCATTTAATGTGAGTATCTTGTCTGTGGTTTTGTTTTATTTTATTTCATTCCATATTATTTAACCATTTACAGTACCTTACTTTGTTGTACTAGGTTGTGCTCCTCCGTCTTTGTTCTTATTTGTCTGTCTCCTCCATTTTGAGAGCTGCACACCTACACGCAACTCAAACACGCATCCCTCATACTGACCCCATTTTACTCTGCAAACTTTGCTCATATACCCACTGAAGGCCCTTCTGGCCACTGAAATCACTGCAACTGTGTAATCACTGCTGAATGTTGTGCACAACTATTTATTATCTTTCTTAGAGGGGAAAACGATAGATTGCACATACTCTCCATTTAGTTCCCTGAGGGCTAAACTTAGTCGTGTTAATGTAACAGAATAGGCCACTACCTCAGTCAAAAAATCAATAAAATGCAGAGGTGATCCAGACTGAGTGACACCAAACGTTCTATTTCCAAGCAGTGTCAACTGCTTTTGCAGTCAGGGCATCCAACAAGCGCAAGCTTCAAGTGTTTGCTTCATTAGGGCCACATTATCAGCCATTCTACATAGCAAAGCCAACAATGCAACCCTTTAAATGAATGGTTTGATGTAAGACTAAAGCTGGGCATAGACGTCTCGATGCTGGGACAATTCCGTGGCAGATCGTGTGTGCGTGATGACGTTAGTTCGGCCATCACTAATGGTCACCTTTACAAATTAAAAAAGACAAAAAAAGGAGAGCACAACCTAGTGCATTATCAACAGGTTTAATAATATAACTACATTTTTTTATTAATAACGAGGCTGAAGTGAATTAAGATGCATGTAAGAAACTCTGGTGCACCTGGATCCCTGCAGTCTGATCCTCCCTGGCCAGAGATAGTAGACAGGTGCAGTGTCTCACTTGGTGGTGTCAGAAATGTAGAGATGGCATATAGCTCCTCATGGTGGTATCTATAGTGAGAACTGCACTATGAAGCCTCCAGTGGCTGAGGCAGCTGTCACAGGAGACAGGGAAAGCTAACAGGTGCAGAAATAGTACAGGGTACAGGCTCAGAGTCCATATGAGTCAGAGAAACCAGAGTTCAGATATCCAGGGTTCAGAGAGTTTAGATCAGGTTACAAGGTAAGCTCAGCCAGTGTGGGTGGGTGAGGCACACCTATATAGCCATCAGGCTTACGAGACAGGTGAACTCAACCCAGCCCACACTTGCAGTGAGCCACCTGCTGGTGATAATGGATATTACGCATGGTAAACACTAGCACAGTGCCACCAGCAGGTGGTACCCGGGACAGCCGAGGTCCTCACAGGATGGTACCATTTCAGGAGAAATACCCCATCAAGCCAAACCAAGCAAACTTGGTAACCATACTTAGGGGCTTTACAATTAAATAAAAAAGTCAGCTAATTCACACTTAACTGCACCCCACCCTCCCAGAATTACTACCTCCTCCCTATGCTGTTTTTGCTCATACAAATTCCAAATCAAATATTTAAAAGATTATATTTACTTGATTACATTTACTGATAATGACAGAGCTTCATTATATCTGCTTTGAATTTAGATTTCAGAAAATGTTCCAATGCTTACCTTCTTCCCATACATTTCCGTACGGTGATCTTAATTTTACTTTGTTTGCACAATGACATATTTTACTAAGCTACATATAAATATGAAAAATGCCAAAATGCAAATAGCTGTTTTCTCTGCGGACTATAAAGCATGTAGAAATAAGTACAGTTATTCCTAAAAATAATAGAGTGAATTATAGTTCTTTTATATATGCTCGTCCAGGTATTCCCTGAGCAGCAATTGATAGGGAATTAATTTTAACATAGAAAAAAGGTTTAAAGGGAATCTGTGTAGGAAATCATAGCCAGGCATTGTTGATTACACTTACACTTACTAAAATGAAAGCGTACTTGAGAAACTAAGATTCAGTCAATTTCATAGCACGGTCAGCGAAGCATAAAAGGAAGCAATTGAGTTGTTACAACAAACCTACATATCTGTAATTGTTCATTACTTAAACATCTGCAATATGAATGGCAGATTTCAAATAAAGAACAAATGCAGTTAATATTATCAGCATGTATCGTAGCCACGCAGAAATAAGAGATGAGCGCACAGCAAATCAGAGATGAGTGGAATTATTCCTTCATTTTCTATTTCACTTGAAGTAATTTTAGTGTCTTAAAATGATATAGTGATAACGGTTAGACTACATTCATTTTACCTCCCTAGCGCACTGCTGAGGTCCAGATTTCTGTACCAAAAATGCACCATAGACTTCAATGTTGTAGGCCTGTAACTTCCCAAAATATGTCCGTACAAGGGTCTAATAGACATCCTGAATATAATAATGTTTGAAACAAACAATTATGTAAAATAAAAAAAAATGTTTTAATAAAATGAATGAGAAACACAAAAATCAGGACACAAAGCTATGCTGCTATGTACTAAATCTCGCCCCAATAAAGTCTCTGGTGCCCCAGATGTGCCCATTT
>CM070033.1:168721879-168742751 GCA_036250615.1 Ptychadena robeensis
AATACAATTATAAGATTCTACAAATATAACTTTCATATTCAACAGATTCATATTCAACAATAATATTGGTTTGAAGGTTTTGCTATGGGTATTAATACATGGATAATGCATTAATAACTGTGTGATGTTTTTATGATATCAGAATTATTTTTTAAGTTATGAAATACAGAATTTTTTTGGAAAGAAACAGTGGTTTTGTTTTTTACCATTTAATAGGAATTCAAAATTGAAGGTATTTTCTTTTTTGACAGTAAAAGCTTTTTAACTTTTCATTTAAAGAACATTATTTGGAACCTTGTGTGGGGAATCAGCTCAAAGGTGTACTTGCGTAGCATCAATCCACACGCTATTTACCTTTTTAAGGGCTCCTGCCCATGTTTATTGTCCAAAACTCAGTCCAAACACAAAGTTACCCGCACAGGGGTTAATATTCAAACAAACCAAATGTCCTGGAAATGCCAAGCCCCCTGGCTTTACCCGGTCCAACATAAATTGTCCTTGGCTTTCTGACAGTCACAGCAGGGGCCACACACACTCTGTGTGCCCTGTATTTGCTGCACCTCGCAGCACTGACTCCCACTTCCAGAGGAGCCCTGTCTCCAACTCCATCTGGGAGCCATGACTGAGTGGTCCCAGCTCCTTTTGTGGAGATACACCCAGCCATGTTGTTAGGGTCTAGCAGGTGTATCTTGCTGGATACATACCAGCAGACTCCTTCACTGCCGCATATAGACCATCCACACCATGGCAGACCACCGGTCTGTCACACTTGTTACTACAAAATACATTTTGGTTTACTAACTTATTAACCTCCCTATCTGTGAACCCATAGTATAGTGCTTACATATCCCGGTAAATGACGCGGACGAGGTGGGCTGGGTATTTGAATACCAAACCACTTTAAGTGTATTTCAGTACTGATCACCTAAAAAACTTGAGGATTGTTAACACAAACTTCAGTGTCAAATTATGACTTCATTAAAATATGATGGTTTTGGTTGTGTAAACCAAGATGCACAATTTATTTATCAATTATGTATATGATTCATTAGTAGTGATGGCCGAACTTCAGCCAGGTCTGTTCACAAACAGGAGGATCGGACTTGTAAAAAAGTCACTGTCCGCCTGTTTGCGGGGAGATTCAAATTCCCCGCCTGTTTGTGAGGAATTTGAACTGGGAAAACCGGAAGTGATGTCAGTGATGTTACTTCTGTTACCTGGAGTGCATAGTTCCTGGTTCTGATTGACGGATGTGATGTCACTACCCGGTCCCTAGTGAAAAGATTCTTCCTCCGGCTTGATCTTACTGCTCCTGATCCTGCCGGTGGAAGAAGAGTGAGCTCCTTCTCACCAGTGAATGGGGCGGGTCCAGCACCTGCATGCCTTGCAGACAGTTCGGCCATCACTATTCATTAGTAGTGTTGTGCTCGAATATTCAAATTGCAAATATGCGTATGGGCATGGATTGCGCATATAATCACAATGCGAAAATAAATAGCACATGTGACCATTAATTTTGAAGGTAATTGCGAGAATATAGAATATATTAGTAAAATTATTCGCAAAATATCGCAAATTTTAATATTGCCTAGGCTGCTCATCACTATTCATTAGTAGCCAGCCATAATAGTAATGTTTCAGCTTACAAATATGTATTAGTAGATATCTGTATGCAACTCTACACACAGGCGGGATGCTGACGGAGTAGACACCAGTGTTTGATCAGCTGTTAAATAAACAATAAGCAGTGTGCTACACCTGGCTGATCAGCTAATGAGCATCCACAACAGCTGGCCATGCGGCTCCACTTTTCTTACCAAACTACTTTCTGCCAGTTTGAATTCTGTGTTTCTCTGCATTTGCTAGTTTTTTGTGGATATATGTAATACATATATATATAGACAAACAAATACAGGAACAAAACATGGTAGATTTCTTGTAAATTATTATAATGAAATCACAATTTAGTATTTTCATTTATAGAAAACCAAAAAGATGTTTATGACTATAAAGGGCTCAAGGAAGTGTGACACATAGAGACATGAATGCAATGATGCAAAAATTTAATCTAAGGGGCATTTATCAAATATGTTATTGATCTAGGTAGATTTGTCCAAGTTTCTGGAACAGTTTTATTGTGTATTTGTAACCCCAGACCCTGTAATCATGAGCAACCAATTGCAGAAGATGTACAAATTCACAGACAGATATACTTGTGGAGACGAGACTGATTTCCTCAAGACACACAAATAACAAATGGTCAGGGTCAGGCACAGCTATCTAAAGCCATACACGGTTCGATGTTTCCATGCGATCGACCAAAAAATCATTCCGTTAATGTCGATCGAATACTAAGTGAATCCTGCCCACCTAGTACGATCGACCCAAGCTGATTGATAGTGATGCTGATTGATAGTGATATTGAATGTTCGCTTTTCTTCTCGCCGGCGAACAGTATAGGTGCTCAACCTGCCCCATTCACCGGCGAGAAGTCTTTAATTCCGGCCAGACCTTTCCGCACTTGGTTCGGCTGGTGGAAGAATTATTTTCACTAAAAACCGGGTAGAGACACCCAATCTCTAGTGCTAAACCAGGCACAGCTGAATGTGACGTACAAGCAATATCACTTCCGGTTTAGGAACCAGGAACTGTGCATTCCATATGCAAGAAGTGACGTTGCAGAGTAATTTCTGGTATAGTTCCAATTCAAACTCCCTGCCAACAGGCGGGGAATTTAAAGTTAATTTAAAGTTCTAAGCGAACAGGCGGACAGCGGACTTTTTTAAAAGTCCGATCAGCTAAATATACCAATGTCTTCTACCCCTATCATTGTACAGTCTTTTATATGGGGAAATGTGAGCCTTGCAGTGTCCCCTATCCTTATAATTTTACAAATGTCAGGTATATTGGGACATGTCAGCCTCTCAGTTACTCCTACCCCTGACCTATTGCTTACTAGTATATAGGGACATGTGGCTCTTGCAGTGTCCAAATATTGAGAAGAAGCTCAACTGAACTCTGTTGCTGGTCGAAAAAGTTTTTTTAAAACCCTCTGTGACTGTATCAGTCCATGAAGACGGTCTATTTTTTAGGGTTAATTGAAGGGTTTATATTAAGATTCTGGAATGTTGTTGTGACTAGGGGTGTGTGATCTGATCATATGATATTAGCATGTATGGAGCCTTGTTGGAAGGTATGCTGGTGTACAAATTTTGTTTAAATAGACTAGGTTAGGTAGGTGGGTTTAATGGTCAACATTAGATGATCCAGTGGTGTCCATGCATACACTTATGTGCTCTGCTCCATGAATAGAAAAAAAAAATACATTCCTTAAAGATTTTTTTAAAATGCATTCTTTAAAAAATAAAAGTAAGCAAAAAATATATAATATGCCTGTGTTCTGCTAACCATATACCGTAATTTAACAATTGATTTATTGGCCACAGATGTTGTGTTTTCATTTGCAGATATGTACTTTCATAAAGCTAAGGACATAATTTGCTCAAGATTTATGTTTATAAAACAAACTGCAGATTCCATGTATAATTGCAGACAACAGTTTATGAATTTTTTGCTTTATAAGGATTAACCAAACTATACCTGGAACTTTGTTTAACGTATTAATAATCTACAACATTTCCTTAAACTGTACAATTTTCAGAAGGTACCGATATAGTGGTAAGATCTGGCCCAACTCAAGCATGTGTAAAGCCCCCCATACGCCTTACAATCTTTTCATACAATTTCTGTACAATTAAATTTTATTCTTCCAAAACCATGTAATATAAGGACCTTTCTTATCCTTCCAATCACTATGTATTCTGTCAGGGAGGACCCGGCACTACATAGCAGTGATATATACCTTCCAATCACTATGTATTCTATCAGGGAGGACCCAGCACTACATAGCAGTGATATATACCTTCCAATCACTATGCATTCTATCAGGGAGGACCCGGCACTACATAGCAGTGATATATACCTTCCAATCACTATGTATTCTATCAGGGAGGACCCGGCACTACATAGCAGTGATATATACCTTCCAATCACAATGTATTCTATCAGGGAGGACCCGGTACTACATAGCAGTGATACCCCGTGCCGCTAAAGTCCCACTTGGAGCCCCTAGTCTCCCCTTTAGGGAAAATGGGTCCTCATGTTGTAGACATGTGGTTCCTATCACCCTAAAAACCTTTTACACTACATAGCAGTGATATATCCCTTCTAATCACTATGTATTCTATCAGGGAGGATCCGGCACTACATATCAGTGATATATACCTTCCAATCACTATGTATTCTATCAGGGAGGATCCGGCACTACATATCAGTGATATATACCTTCCAATCATTATGTATTCTATCAGGGAGGCCACTTTATTACACAGTTGTTGGTAGATCTAATGGAGATTGTATGGATTGATCTTAAGGTGTATAGCTGCCCATACACCTTTAGATCTCTCTGTCATATATCCTTCAGATCTACCAACAACTATGTAGCGCCAGGTCCTCTGCGATTGAACACAGGTAGACTTGATGGTTTAGAAAGTCCCTCATATTGCATGGTTTTGGTAAAACAAAAGGAGATCTGAAGGAAATCTGACATAGAAATCTAAAGGTGTATGGCCAGCTTATGGGGGACTTAATAGAGATGGTCGACTAACTGACTTTGAGTTTATTATTATGTATCACAAGAGTTGTAAAAATACTACAAAAAAGAAAGTATTACCTTAGCACATGGATCCTCAAACTACAGCCGGTGGGTCATTTAAAGCCCTCCAAGGCTTTTAGTCCAGCCCCCCGAAGCAGTAACCCAGCTTCAGTTTACAGACAAACCCGCAGCTGTGCTATACAGAGGGAGTAAGGCTAAGGCTCCACACTGGAGAACAGAAAAACACATGTGGAAAGCATGTGTTCTTCTGTTCTGTTTCCCCGCAAGATGGCAGAGCGTTTTTTTGTTCTATTCAGTCTATTGCTAAAAGGGGCTTAAACCCACGGCAAAACTGCGGCCGACACGGCGCAGACACGCATTTGAGCCGCAGATTGCCTGCAGTGCGGACACGGAAAAAAATATGGGGTAAACTGTATATTTATCTCCATGTCCACACTGCATCACGGGCAATCTGCGGCAGTGGAGCCCAGCTCACTGGGGTTAATGGGAGCTGAAATACCACGCCTCATCTGCTCCCCCCCCAAAAAAGGGTCAATATAGGCCATGCATCCTTTGTGTGCCAGCTGTGTTTTCGCCTCCACCCGGGTTCCTGCCAAAGGAATGCACTTAGCACAGGTGGTCCACCAGAACCGAGAACACAGAGGAGACAGTGGATCCACCCTGTCTGCAGCAGCTGTTCAGGTTCTGCCGGCAAAAGAACACGAGAACAGCTGCTGCTGCAGACAGGTAGATCAGTTGTTTCCCGCTGTGTTCATTGCACCAAGAACACAGAGGAAACATGCCCTTACCTTGAAAATTGGTTCCTATCCAAAGTTATTAAATTGAGCTTAGAATTACGGACAAAGATGGATTTGCCAGCCAATTTCTGGCCTGATTTACACTTTTAAGCTTTAGACTTCCACACGATTTTTCGGGTGGAAATCTAAGCGTGTATGGGGGGCTTTAGCAATAAACTCAGAAAATGTACTGGTTGAAATAATTAAGCCATCTCTAGTGTGTAATAACAGGATTTTGCAAGAGAACCAATACACTTTATATTCTGAAAAGATGTGTCTTCCATTTTTATTGTGCACCAGCAAAGGGTTGAACAATGGCGTGTTTGACCCCATAGGACTTCCGAAATTCTCATTACAGGCAATGGAAACAGCAACTTTCTGACATATAAAGTCTACATTTTTAGCAGGTGGTGTGCGGTTGGGGTTGTGATATTTCTCTGCTAAATCCCCCCCCCCGCTCAACAAGTCCTGCCATTTTTGCTGTACCGGGTACCGGGCCCCATGATTTCTGACGGCTGCCCTGATTGTTGTGTTCTGTATATATATCTATATATATAGATATATATATATAGATATAGATATAATATGTTTGTTTCCAACTTTACTGACCCTATACTTTGCAATTAAGAGAAATGAGAGGAAAGCAGCACACGCCAGACTAAAAATTTATTAGCTGTCTCTCAGCCTCCTCTCCCATATTATACTGCATGGTGTGATGGCAGGAAAAAGAACAGCCCAGGGCAGAGCTGCCAGGGCAGACAGACACCTCCACTTAAGACACCGAATGTAGGAAGAGTTTGTTTGCATTCAGCAATTTTATGAAGAGTACTGCCAGCAGCCAGGAGACTTAGTTTACTTGCAGAGTCTATGACTTAATGGTGAAGCATCTCATATCATTTAGAATTTGCTTGTTTAGTATCAACTAAGGACACATTTCTTCAAGCTGATTTATTAATAGTTCACATTTTATGACCTAAATATATTCCAGATATATGTCTAAATGATTTGTTGTGATATAGTATTTGGTTTAAGGCACAGCTTAAGTAATCGAAATATAAGGAATAATATGTCATACATAACTGCTTACCAACCCTTAAGGTGTTGGCTATTTTTCTTTTTGTTTATCACTATGTTATGGAGATGTAAAAAAGCAAGAATTGTAAAAAATGTATAATTGTAGAAAGGTTAAATGTATAAAATGTTGGCTTTTTTTATTTCCCCCCCGGGTCGAATTCACAAATTATCAAAAGCATGGGAGAGAATCATCCACAAATCCTCCATTGCCTACATTACCTAGTACAGGGATACAAGATTGTCACAAGGTGCTACAGGAGGAGAAAGTCCGACAATCAAATGCTTCTGGTGGAATGTTTGTATCAAACTTATCAGGATCGATTTGGTTAGTTAACTCCATGAAAAAAATCTGCAGATAAAAAATGCTAATGCACCCCCCCCCCCCCCCCCCCCGTGTCCCTAATATCCCTCATTTTTCCTTGCCCTCGCTCTCCTGTTATTTTTTTACTCTAAGCTCTTGTTGCTATTTCTTACTCCTTTTTTTAATTTAACTGCTTAATTTTTCCTTATTAAGTTTTTTTACTATTGTAGAGTAAAAGGTTTCCCTACTAAAAATACTTTTTCTGGTTGTTATTTGATGTTCTTAGCTCTTCACTATGCATTAATGATGTTAGAATACAAGGTGTTTATTTTGATATGATACCATACACTATGTTATTTTAAAAGGCGTTGTTCCCTGATATTTATTTATACATGAAAAAACCTTACCCTAAATATGGCACTTTAATATGGAAACATTGCACCACAGATACTGGATATGCAAACATGTTTTAACAAAAGTTCATTAGAGTTCTTATGTCAAGCTTGTGTTGATGCGTTTTACCCATGTCAGGCTTTCTCAGGACTATTTTACACTGTAAACATAAGGATGACTATATCAAGCCAAATTATGAAAGTAAATCAATAATCAAATTGATATGATTTATTAATGATAGTCAAGTCAATATAATTATATCTAATTGGAAGGATTAAACCCTTCAAAGAACATATGGCCATGGTGAGATCACGATACCTGGGTGGCCCCCTTCAGGATATGTGGTTCCATTTAACCTCCCTAGTGCACTACTGAGGTCCAGATTTCTGTACCAAAAGCACACAGTAGACTTCAATGGTAAATTTTTCTTTATGTTGTAGGCCTGTAACTTCCCAAAATATGTCCGTACAAGGGTCTAATAGACATCCTGAATATAAAAACACAAAAATCAGGGCCCAAAGCTATGCTGCTATGTACTAAATCTCACCCAAATAAAGTCACTGGTGCCCCAGATGTTCCCATTTGCAGTTAACCCTCTCTAACCCGGTGTGATGAAATCACACCAGGAAAGAGAGGGTTACTGCAAATGGGCACATCTGGGGCACCAGTGACTTTATTGTGGCGGTTTATTACATAGGTGCACATTGAAAGCAGTATTCGTCATCACGTCACTCGGAGGGGAGGGGGGGGGAAGAAGATGCTGGAGGATCCAGTCAGCATGTCACATCAGGGACACTGGGACAGCACAAAACCGTAAGTATGCGCTGCCGGTGCCCCAATGTGTACTGGACGGCACCATCTCGTCCAGTGCTATAGTAGCAGCGCTGGACGGGATGGTGCTGTCTGGACCGCTAGGGCGGTTAAAGTCCCAAATATAGGATATGTGGTTCGATTTAAAGTCCCAAATATAAGTAGGTTTCCTTATTGGTATTGTATTTTTTATATTTTCATTGATAAGTTTAATTGATTTAACAAACAAATACACCTATTAAAGTTGCCCTTCTTTAAATGTCTATCTCTAATTCAAGCTTTATTGGTTTGTGTAGTAATCACTGACAAATCTTGAAATATTTCCCAATAAATATATGAGCTTCATCTACTGTTGCTATGAATTGTCATGATTCTAGTTATGTATGTTTTGCTCCATTTCCATCTCCTATATCTCATATATCTATGAGCTAATTATGCTGTGGTGGAATAAGAACTCATTACAAAGCGGAATCTTTCTATTTATAGTCATCATTTTATCAGGACCATGTGTAATGTCATTTAAATTCATTGGAATCCAGAGTTTGGATATATTTCTAGAGGGATTTGTACAATAATCATTTGATAAACTTTGGAGATTGGCTAAACTGTCTGTGTGAGTTATAGTCACCTTATTTTCTCATTTATTTATTGTCTCTGGGTACCTAATTTCAGTTCTGTTATATCCCCAGAGCAATTATGCTTGCAATGATCATTTTCTATGTGTATGTCTGATTACTGTCGAAGCATTAGCAATAATTGCTCTGCTTTTTTAAGTGTGGATTCAAGTAAAAGTTAAATTTGACCACAATATTGGTCATTGACATGGGTTCTATAAGACCTGAACAATGCCGATATTCCATAGAAATTTACTGCTGATACAGGCACTGCTGAACCCTAAGCCATTAAATTGTCCAAAAAAAAATTTAGACAGGAACCCATTAGTGACAAGTGGGCTCAGCTCCCACGCTTCATTAACAATACAATCCATTATACTCAGAAGCCAAGGTTCCCAAAAATATTGACAGATACACAGACCTCCGCTGCATTATTACAGGTTTTATGGGTGCTTGGTAGGCCATTAGTGCACTTCCACTTCTTCACTGTAATACACTATTATATAGCAAAAAAGCTCCCACAATAAAAACGTACAAAAATAGACCCAATTGTTTTGATTCATTAACTGCCCTAGCGGTCGGGACAGCACCATCTCATCCAGCGCTGCTACTCCTACTATAGCACTGGACGAGATGGTGCCGTCCAGTACACATCGGGGCTCCGGCAGCGCATACTTACAGTTTTGCACTGTCCCGGTGTCCCTGATGTGACATGCTGCCAGCTACTCCGTCTCTTCTCCCCCCACCGAGTGACGTGATGACGTCACATCGGGGAGGTGGCGGGAAGTTTGAACAGTAAATTGCACGAAAGCAGTTTTCTATAAAGAATACGGCTTTTAATGTGCTTCTATGTACTAAACATCGCCCAAATAAAGTCTCTGGTGCCCCGGATGTGCCCATTTGCAGTAACCCTCTCTTCCCTGTCACACCGGGTTAGGGAGGGTTAACTGCAAATGGGCACATCTGGAGCACCAGTGACTTTATTTGGGCGAGATTTAGTACATAGCAGCATAGCTTTGTGCCCTGATTTTTGTGTTTTTTTCATTATTTTTATTACATTTAAAATTTTTTATTTTACATAATTGTTTCTTTCAAACATTATTATAGTCAGGATGTCTATTAGACCCTTGTACAGACATATTTTGGGAAGTTACAGGCCTACAACATAAAGAAAAATTTACCAATGAAGTCTATGGTGCGCTCTTGGTACAGAAATCTGGACCTCAGCAGTGCGCTAGGGAGGTTAATGATAGTTAAGTCAATGTGACATTATCTCATTGGAAGGATCAAATCTTCCAAAAGAACATACTATGGTGAGATCACGATACCTGTGTGGGTTCAGCTCTCACGCTTCATTAAAAATATAATCCATTATACTTAGAACCCAAGGTTCCCACAGATCTCCACTGCAGTGTTACAGTGTTTTATGGGCCATTAGTGCGCATTCACTTCTTCATTGTAATACACTATTATATAACAAAAAAGCTCCCACAATAAATAAATAATACATCGAGGAACCCTATACACAGATTTTTTAATTACTGCTTAATGTACTTTTACTCTAGTTATTTGCACTTTTGGAGTTGATTCTCTAAATTGACTGCAACAGTTAAGCAACACTATTTATTATTTATTAAAAATGTCTGACTTTCCTCCAAGTTCCCTAAATTACAGTATAGATATTTGCTGCCAGCTTTCCTATTTATCAGCTGATGTTGGCTTTGCTGGAATCAGTGAAGTGCAAAAGTGTTTAATTAATGCTTAGTCCTGTCCATCACATTTTTTTTTTCGTGCATTCATGAACACCGCCATATGTTCACTTGTTACTCGAAAAGGCAATGTCCAACCAGGGTCCCAACCTGATATATTACATTTCCACTCTGCTGCTTCACGTTCACAAATGTTGTTATCTGACTCCTTGGATTGGCTGTAAAAGTAAGACTGACGGAAGCCTTGGGAAAATCGGTTGCAAATAACAATATGTAAAAGGAGTAAATGCAAAGTAAACAAAGCAAATTAGAGATGAGGGTGTCACTATAACTCATGGATGACAAAGAAAAACAATCAGTCACAATAAAGGCTACAGGGTGTGTATAGATCCCTATACATGGATAGATTTTTTGAACGATCAATCCAGTTCAAAGAAATTTACAACATAGCTATTCGATGCTGAATATTCAATATTAATAATAATATTGATAATAGTTCAATTTGAATATTCGAATAGTGAAGGTGGTCCAACCCAGGGAATTTGGCATGGCCAAGAGTTAGCAATAGCCCAGATAGAGATATGAAGGAAGGGGAATTGTTAAAAAGACAAATTTATAAAATTCTGCATATGTATCAAAACAAGAACATTATAAAATGTAGGTGCAGATAAATGTTCCATATGCAACCATCCCCACACTGGTTCAAGATTTTGGGGTACAAAAGTTGGTCTCAAATGGCTGAAGTCCACCATCCGATGAAAAAGAAATGTCGATCAAACAGGGAACCAACATGTTTGTAAATCAACCAGGATTCCCATCCATAGTATCGAACGGGAATTGAACACGCAAAGTGCATCTATTCACTGAAGGTTCGGTGGTCCGTGACGTAATTCCGCTGTGATCGAATGTTGATCAATGGCACAAGAATCGAACCGGGTATGGGGACCCTTAAGCTAGGAACACACGGTTCGATTTTAGCATACAATCGACGTAAATCAATGAAAATTTACATCGATTGTACCAAAATCGTAGCCCGGACACATGGTACCATCGACGATAATTGTTCGATGAAGAGCTTTACATCGATTGAAAAGTGAGCGTACTAGTTGGTAAATTATCGTCGAATTGTACCATGATTGTACTACTTTTTCATTTTCAACGTACAATTGTATTCGAGGAAGTGATAGTTTACTATTTGTAGGGCATCAATGGCATCGACGACTTTAGTCAATAATCGATGTTCTCTACATCGATATTGTACTACGATTGTATGACACTATAGCGCACACGACACAATCGATAAAATACCAAAATCGAGGTTCTTCATTTAATCTTACATCGATTGTATGCTTAAATTGAGCCGTGTGTTCCTAGCTATACAGTGACATCCAACATTATGATAAGCAAACAGCACAACGATGTGTACTGAAGATAAATTGCTCAACTTAGTCAATATGGTAAGGATAGGTAACAAGTACATTTGTGCATTATAACAATGCCAAATGCTGTAGAATCAATTAAGGGCCCATCCAAGATAACTATATTTTATAAGATTTGTTATGACCATACACCATACTAGACAGTTTTTTTTTATTCAGAAAGCTTGCAAGGTATAAAAATGCAAACCAAGGTTCTTTGCAAGTGGCATTGAAATAGTGAGTTCAACAACCTATACACACTTCCCAAAATCTAGAGAGAGTTGGACAGGTCAACCAGATGTGTAGAGCATCACCATCCACAAAAACACATGTAAGAAGGGGTGGGTGTAGGTTGATTTATCTAGTAGGGAACATATGTCATCTAGACAAGGCTTTGTTATTCTCTGTTTTAACCATTTTTATATAATTAATGTTTTTTTCCTACAACAAAGATTATTTACTGTATTTTTCAGACTATAAGACGCGGCGGACCATAAGAGTTTTTTGGGCAGAAAACCCAGAAAAAAAGATTTAATACGTTTTCACATCAGTTGGCTTAATGCAATGAATTTAATGGACGCAATATTCAATTCAGCCAGAAGGTGTCACTAGCAGCAGTACACTCTCAACAGAATGGCATACTTTACACTGATCTACAGGAGGAAGGGGAGGGGCTGGGCGGTCTTTTGCTCTCTCTCCTCTTCGGATGTTACTGATTCTGTGTCCATGGGGCAGCAGATTGATTGCTGTTCCCACCTACAGAAGAGCTATAGATGCAGGTTCATCTATGGATCTCTCTTCATTGCCTATGCCAGTTCAGGGCTGGCATAGGCAATTACACAGTTCAGTTGGGAGAGCTGGCATTAGCCAGCATCTCACATCTGACAGCTCCTCCAGCTCCCCCAGCTAATCTCCATGCTGGGAGAGCTGGCAGGCAGCCAAGGTACGACCACCGGCAGCCAAGTGGCTGCGGGGGTCGCGCATTTGGACCATAAGACGTAGGCACTTTTTGCCCCCAATTCTTGGGGGAATTGGGGGTGGAAAAAGTGTGTCTTAAGGTCCGAAAAATACGGTATATAAAAAAACGAAAAGCCAACAGTCACATTTTTAATGATCAACCTACTACCGCAAATGATGTATTTCTGTTTTTACTTTCATTTGATCTGTTAGATAATGAATGAGTAACTTGGTAAAAATAAAAAGAGGTGTACGGTAAATGATGTATAGCCCGCATTGCCTGTCACAATATTAGTGGCATATAAAATAGAGTTGTAGCTGTAGAAATTTGTAGAAATTATTATTATTTAACCTCCCTAATGCACTGCCCCATACCGCGCAACTGCCTGCTTTTTTCCCGCCCTCCCACGGTCTCTGTCCACACAGCTGTGTGGGCTGGAAAGGTGGTGCCCCTCCATTATTACGGAGGTCTATGGCCCCGTCTCTAGGGCGGTACTGAAACCCTGGAAATGCTGCAGTGATTTAGACAACCACTGCAGCTTTCTGAGGGTGTATCAGGTGCACCCGATGCCCGCTGACCTAGCGGTTGGGGCGAACCCGAACACTTAATGAACTGGGTCTGTCCCAACTGCTAGGGAGGTTGATTATTATAATTAAAATATATTATGGCATTTTGATAATGCTATATGTATAAATATTATTTTCCCATATATATATAATGCCGACATATTCCACAGACCTTTACAGAGTATATAAAACTAACTTGGTCTCAATGGAACTCTCAATCTAATGTCCCTACCATAGTCATGTATATATCAAATCATATCTCTTGCTGTAATATCAAAACTAGCCAAAAGTCTCCAGTACAATATGCATTTCTTGAACATATGACACCATGTAAAATCTCTGAAAGAAGGCACTAAACTGAGAATAGAAAGTATCCTTGACAACAGTTACAAAGACCTTTGTGTTGGGTTCAACTGTAAACAAAGGTGTAGTTAGGCCTGGCAGGCTGTGATTTTACAATGTGATTTTAGAATCTTTATGCGAATTGTATAGCTGACACACATAAACAATTTCAAGAGGTTTATGTGCTAATTGATAGCAGTGTGTCTGTACTGTGCTGTACAGCATTTGAAGGCTGTATAAAATGTACATAATAAATATATGGGATTGTGCCATTGACGTAATCTAAGAGGTAGGTATTGACCTTGAGTGATGACTGAACAACAGTGGGGCATACTTCTAGAGAGAAACAGAGATGAATGTATTGTCAGGAAGGTACTATACTAAGATACTCTAAATATTTTCTGAAAGTAATGAGCAGCTGTAAGCATTAGACCTACATATATGTATTCCCTGAGTCGTATAAAACCTGTAATGATAAGGTACCATTGCTCCAGGATTGCTGTAGAAACTGTCCCCAGGCAGAAATCAAACCTCACCTACCAGGAGAAGCATATACCTACATATATGTATTTTCTGAGTGGTATAAAATCTGTAATGACAAGATACCATTGCTCCAGGTTTGCTCTAGAAACCCCAGGCAGAAATCAAACCTCACCTACCAGGAGAAGCATATACCTACATATATGTATTTTCTGAGTGGTATAAAATCTGTAATGATAAGATACCATTGCTCCAGGTTTGCTCTAGAAACCCCAGGCAGAAATCAAAGCTCACCTACCAGGAGAAGCAAGTACTATTAATCTTCCTAGCAGTTGTGACGAACCCAGTCCCAACTGCTACAGGAGCAGGGATCAAACCCTGATATATTCCCAGAAAGTTCCAGGGGTTCCGGCACCGCCCCTTAGGTGTCATTGGTGACACCGAAGATACCGGCCATAGACCTTCATGTTAAGCCCACGCAATTACACAGGTGACGTGTACAGGGACGGGAATTTTAAACAGAGAACAATGTACAGGCAGAATGCTAAAGAATTTAATGTATTGGTTTTTAGGTCTAGAAATTTTTAAAATACAAATTGTAACAGTACAGTAAAAGAAATCAGGGTGTCACCAAGACAAAAAAATTAATGAAATATTTGTCAGAAGTTAGGCGTTCATTTTATATGCCCCTTGTATCATCACCACACTTGTTGTAGATAAAGAGAAGGTTTGTGGCAAACATTACAAAAAATAATAATTGATCTAGCACATGTTGTTTTTGCAATATTTTTAGTCAAGAAATTCAAACTTGACTTCAAACTTAAAACAATGCCTATTTTTTGTATGTTTCCACAACCCTACTCTACATCTGTGGCAGTTTTGGTGATGATACCATGTTCAATGGCTTTGCAATTAACTAACAAAATCAGCTTGTTGAAAGAAAAATATCACCATAAAAGTGGGTTTACACGTGTAGATTTTTTGTTCGATCAACTGCCGATCCAATTTTTTGATAGATTTTTTTGTTGAACATCGTTTGTCCATTTATCAAATCTAACATTAGACTTTTTTGTTCGTTCATCCCGATATCCAATGAAAATACATTCAGAATTACTACGACCGCTAAACATTTACCAACATGTTCGATGACCTTTTGAACGTTTTTTTTTTTCGAGATCGAACAAAATTTATCCATTGAACAAATTCTAGATTTTAGTTCAATCAACCAAAAAATCGTTCGTTCTTCATTGATTGGATGAAAAAATCTACACGTGTAAACCCACCTACCTTACTGTTCTTTTCCTAAGGAAAGGGAAACAAACTGTAATAAAAAATAAAAACAACTGACGATCCAACCCTTCAAAAAACAAAAAAAACGGTGTGGGACTACTGTTATTAATGTATGTGATCTTTTCCCCTTTTCTCCTTGGAGTCCATTTTCATGAGGACAAATTAGCAGATGGCATGTATTGATTATTTTCTCAATGGGGATTGCACTTACCATCCACAATTCCTCACCGAAAGGAGACACCAGTGTTAATTACTGATATTTCCTGCTCTCCCATTCACAGTATGGGCTCCACTGTTGAGTTTCAGTGCACTATTATAGATACTATAGAAAGGCTTTATTTTCCTTGAAGTATGGTTTAATGTGCTGGGATTTTTTTGAAGCTCACAGAGAACCTTTCCTTTTTCCTGCAGAGATGTCAGATGATATGATGATAGATTTTACACGGCCAGTAAAGAATAAAAGAACTAGTTCAAAGAGCTCTCTAATAGTGAGGATTAAGGTATTATTAATGGAGGTCAGGGTTAATTTCATGTGCTAAAAAGACTCTCCAACTGGTCATTTTACTGCAGTGCTCTGCAGGCAGCCTTTCTTCACCCTATACAAATGGCTAACGATAACTCTCTGTTAGATACTTAGAGGGCTGTTAAGGTACATAACTTTTACACATAAAGCTATAAACATTTTTACTGTGTACTTTTGTACCATTACTCAATCACCAAGCTTTAGCCTTTAATATTATAGCTGCTGATGCTTTCCTACTGGAAGAACTGGGTAAACCTATGGAGCTTATTATAACAATAATCATTAAATTAATATTGTTTGTCTATGTTTGTGGGTAGGCTTAACAGAAAGTCCTGGCATGGCTCGTATTTCTGTACAAGAGTGTAAATATAGCCACAACAGACAATGTGACTGCTGCTGGACCCAGATGCATAAGGGACACTTTTTTTACTGCACGCGTTTTTAGATAGACAACCAATGTTACCATTCACACTGAATGCGTTGCGTTTTTAAAAACTCACTGCTGTATGCATTTTTGATTAATTTTTCTTGCATTTTTCATTGATATGTTCAAAAACACAAAACGTGTATGTGGAAATGCGGACCTACCACCAGAATTCTATGTTTTTATGAATGGCACTAGAAGTGCCAATAATAGGGAGGAATGCAGTAAAAATATTCAAAAATGTACCTGTAATGAGCAATTTAACAAGATAACCCTCACTTCCTGGTTCGCTGAAGGCAACACATGAAACTGGGGATGCAATATCGCGGGTGGCCACTGGGGGCGTTCAGTGATCTTCTATGGGAATTTTCAAAGCAGATCACTGCTTCCTGTGACGTGTTGCCTATTTCTACCTAAAATGAACCAGGAAGTGAAAAGAGCTGTGTCATTATCTTACCTGTAATGACCAATTTAATACGTTGTTTTTTTTCTTTTCATTGCATTCCTCCCTATTCCTTCTAGTGCCATTCATGAAAACATAGATTTTTGATGGTACGTCCGCTTTAAGCCAAGTCATGTCTATGCACATCTGCCTCAACATTGGCTGTACATCACTAGGTGACAAAAGAAACCAAGGTTACATATTATATTATATATAATTCTTCTTAAACCCTATTATTTTAGATACACAACCAAAACTTGTTTTCTTTTTACCCTAGATTTTACCCTTAAACCCCATCCAGTTTATCTTGCTTAACCAAAAGGGAAGGTTATATGCAACAGGAATATAGAAAACTGATAGAAAAAGGTAAAAGGCTTAAACTTTGTGTGTTGTGGCTTTAATAAATGGATTTAGATCTTCCTAACTGTTCCGAAAAATTATAAACATACTGTAATTTTCACCCCCAAAATCGGGGGAAAAAAGTGCCTGTGTCTTAAAGTCCGAATGCGTGACCCCTTGGCTTCCCACCAGCTCTCTCAGCAAGGAGATTAGCCGGGTGAGCTGAACTGTATTGCTAATGCTAACAGAGCCCTGCTGGTATGAGCAATGAAGAGAGAGATAGATTAACTGCCATCTATCCCTCTCTCTGTGTCTGTGGAAACTACTATCGCTCTGCAGCTTCCACGGACAGCGCCAGAGAGGGAGAGGAGAGACTCTGCAGCCGTTCTCTCCGTAGCCCCCCTCCTCCCAGTCAGCGATGCAGAAGACGTTGTGCTGTGATAGTACTGCTGCTAGTGACATCTACTGGCTGAATTTTATATTGCATTAATTTAGTCCATTGCAGTAACCCAATTGGTGTGAAAACATAAAAAATATATTTTTTCTGCTCTAAAAATTAGTGCGTGTTATGGTCCAGTGCGGTCTAAAAAATCTGAAGAATACATCATTAGAAATGTGTCTTTATCCGGTTCCTGATTGTAGCACATGGCTGAAACACATTTGTATAATAAAATTTCACTGAAAGCTTTGCTCTTATGACGCATTTTAAGCTTGACCATTTCCTCCCGAGCGTTTGCCCCAAGTAAGTTTGGAATTTATTTACACACATAACTTACCCCGAACTAACATTGGGAGATCTAACCTTTCCTGCCCCTGCCAATCCTTCCAGGTTCTATCTTTTCTGTGTCATTGATGACACTGAAGAGGCGGGTGGAGGGGCAAACCCATTGACCTGCATTATATGTTGACAATGTTGACAATTCCTGAAGCCGGGAATGTGAAGGGGGTTGAGGGAGGGTGGGTAGTAGAAACAGAATACACTAATATCTGTTTCAATAACCTGTACTGCTCTTTTCAAGAGTGTAGTAATCCAGCTTAATGACCAGCGAGGGTTAACTTTTTTCAGAGGAACAATGAGGTTTTTAATAAGGGATAAAAGGTATGTAAAATCCCTCAACTCAAGCAGTGCATAACACAATAAAGCCAACCCATTCCGTACAAAATCCCAAAAGTTGGCTCAACCCACAGTCCAGAAATGTGGAATTTTCCTTAAACCTTCAGAATTTATATATTATACTACTTCTCTGGAAAAGGAAATTTGCATACCTTCTTTTTTAGTAAAGCTTTACTGTGCTAACCTTGAGAAAACCTTGAGATAACAGTGAACATGTATTTTACTGAAAACTGTAACTAAAAGGTTTCTAATTGGTTATTCTGTTTACTAAGCTTTGTAACTTACAGAAGAAGCTCAGTGTGCTTCCAGGTTCAAATGGTACAATTCTGTTGGTGATGCTGTTCCTCAAGCTCATGAGGAAAGAGCAAAGAATAGGCTTGTGATCATGTAAGTGCTCATTGTTTACAATGTATTTGATGCCATTCTCTATCTATTTTTTCTTTGACGCTTTTTTAGTATTTCATCCCTAATTTAAGGCTTACAATGAGGCCCTGCACAAAGATGTGCGATGCTCAGTTCAGCCTCCGTGCATTACCTTAATTAAAATATTTATCTCCAGGAAAGTGAGAAAAATCAGACAGCGCTTTCAAGCCCCTGTTACCACAGAGATGAACAGTAACAGCCGCCACAATAAATATGCAGCAGCAAATCCCCCGAGGACTCAACCATGATAAAATAGTATTGAATTAAAATGTTTCTCTGTTATGCACTAGGAAAGAAATTAGTAAAGAGTTTGCATTAATTGAAATCCAGTTCTCTGTGTATATCAATTCGCTTTTATCCCACGGGGAACGACTACAGTGAGGGAGCCTCAAAGCAACAGATTAATCCAAACATTACCAATGACAAAGACAAATTGAGACTTTAAAGCTTTATGTGAGATAAATTGCTATTAAAAACTTGTTCTATCATATCCAATATTGAGATCAGATTCAACCAACTAGAGCAAGAGTGTCAACCTCCATCCCGAATCTGGGTTATGGTTTTTTATATTGTTTTTATTTAAATTGAAATGAAAGGCATAGATGTGTCATTAAACTACAATTTTATTTCTCATGTGTTATAATATTACACTTTGCTTGCTTTTATATTCAATGTTTAGGCAAAACTCAGCTTCCATATGGAAAGTTTTTCCATTATATCTGGTGAGAAGGACAACTTTATTGCGTTGGCCTATGACTTTCCTTTTTTTTCATGTTGGCTCACTGTGTGGTTGTATTTGAGTAGAGATGGTCGAATTTTTCGACTTCCTAATTTTGTGAGCTTATTGCAAAGTCCCTGAAAATGATATCATCACTAGCTGGAGATGTAGAGAAGGGTTAGAGGAACATTTGAAAAAAGAAAGTTTTGCTCTAGCACATGTAGTTTTTGCATAAATTAAGTTCAAAGTTAAAGTCGAAATTGCGATTTTCGAAATTTTTACTTGACTTTGAACTTAATTTGTGAAAAAACTGTTTGTGTTAGAGACATACTTTCTTTTTTGCTGTATACCCCCAACCCTTCTCTACATCTCCAGCAAGTTTGGTGATGATACCATGCTCAGGGGCTTTGCAATTAAGTCGAAACCATCATCTCTATATTTGACACCCCTTAACTAAATGGTCCTCTTGATAGACAGACAGATGAGATGCATATGCATAGCTAATTCATAAAACTCTCATATACATTACAGCATTCTATTATTTGAGCCAATCGACCACCCTAGCACTTCTGACGGCACCATCTCCTCCAGTGCTGTCCTGTCAGTACAGCTCTAGACAAGATAGTGCTGTCCGGCGAAGATCAGAGCACCGGCAGCGCATACTCACCGTTCTTTACATCAGGGGGGCAGCAGGAGATTCAAATGTAAATCGCACGAGACAGAGTTTTCTATGCAGAAGACTGTTTCATTGTGATTCCCAGATGTGCCCTTTGAAGGTAACCCTCCCTCCCCTGGTGTGTTCATCACACCAGAGGAGAGAAAGTGCCAAAGGGAATTGTACTGGATGCAGTGAAAAAACACAAAACAAATAAAAAATTGAATACATACTGTTTTAAAATCTTTCATACCAAATAAGTATTTTAGAGATTTTATCATTCACATGATACCTTTTATTCATTTTTTTAATATAATTTTTTACATAATTGTGTGTATTAAACATTATTATATTCAGGATGTCTATTAGACCCTTGTACGGACATATTTTGGGAAGTTACAGTCTATGGTACGCTTTTGGTACAGAAATCTGGACCTTGCAAGAGCGCTAGGGAGGTTAAGGGGTCATTCCACCCATTGCATCTATGGTTGGAAGCTGCTGGGCTAAATCACTCAATGAGTTTGATGGTCATCCCCTTGCTCTAAATGTAGGTTGGAGAAGATGATGTTTAATTTTACCACAAACTGGTAAAAAGTTGTAAAATACAAAACATAGTCTCTAAGTCTAGTTATCTATGTTAACTCTTGGATTTATGGGAGTTACATGCCTATTGTTTGTGTTTGTCTTGTTTTTGTGTTTTAAAGTCATAAACAATGAAAGTATCTACAATAATTCATAAAACAATAAAAATTTCATGACAGAAACCCGGAACCCGGAATTGCGCGTTCGCGAACGGCGAACGCGAACTAGCGCAAAAGTTCGCGAACC
>CM070033.1:168742851-168759879 GCA_036250615.1 Ptychadena robeensis
AACATGCGATGTTCGCCGCGAATAGTTCGCCGGCGAACAGTTCGGGCCATCACTAATGATATAGTGAAAAAATGGTAAGTCAAGCTGACGCTGTCTTAAGGTATGAAATCTCATTTACCTGGTTTAATCTTGATCTGTGGATGGGAGTTCACAACGATTCACAAATGATTAGTTGATTATATTTTATTTATTAGTGTAAAATTTTTCATTATCATTAAATTATGCCAATTTGTAGGATACCCCAAGCAGTCCTCCGACTTTGTAGTAGCTCATGCGATCGAACAGGGATTTACCAACATATTGGATCCCTGTTTGACTGACATTTCGTTCAAGCGGGATCGATCGCTCAAGGTGGGCATGGTTCGATACACCATAAAAAGTGCTGATTCTATTAGATTTAATGATGCATTGTTTATGCAATGTCTTCTGAGTCTAGGACAGGGGTAGGTAAACTCTTTGAAACTATTATCCTTTAGGTGTTATCTTATTATTACACGGAATGAGGGGAGCCAGAACATCCTGACACCAAGGTGACAAAGGGCCAAATTAAAAGAATAATGGGCCGGTTGTGACCCCTGGGCCTTGGTCTGCCTATGCCTGGTCTAGGATGAAATGGCCATGGGGGGCATATAAATAAATATTACTGCACCTTAAGGACATTTACCTGTGCTATCCTTTACTGGTCAGAAGTACTTTATGTATTTTTTGACGTGTAGGGGAGGTGCGCCCTATAGGTGTGTCCTATAGGTGGGGTAAGAACCTTATTTTACTAAATCCCAGCTTTTTGGCAAAAAATATTATTCTTGATGATTTCGTTTTACCAAAGTTTGTTAACAGTAGTAAAAGCCCCACTGCTTTCCCAGCACTTCTTTTTTACAACTTAAATAAAATCATAATTTTATATATAATATCCCACTCATTAATTTATTATAAACAGAACATAAAACGTAATAGTTCGAAAATAGCAGTTTGAAGTTTGAGAGTAGAGTAGTTTATGGTACATGGCCTATGCTCATATATGATTAGGCGACTAATCTGTGCACTCATTGTATTCTTCTCCTTACCTATTTTTTCCACCACATTGTAATGGTGCCCATACATGGGTTGATCTTTGATTCAATTCCTGAACGATAGATTGCTGTGCTTGGCAATCATGGGCGATAGGCTGTGGGAATCGAACACAAAATCCTTTGTTGGATCGAACAGGGAACTTACATGTTGGTCACCATTACTTTGGATGGGAACCAGGGTGCTCATCCGAAGAAGTGACCGAGAATCAATCGCGCAAAGTGGTGTGCAGCGATTTGACTAACGATTGTTTGGCGATCCGTTGCGCTATCGCTCCGCGACTGATTGTTCATCAAACATGTATCAATCCATTTATAAGCAACTTAATGTTCAATTGAGTGTTCATGCCCAGGGTGTTAATAATTTCCATAATCTTATACCTTCTCAGTAACTCCTCCTCTGTTATAACGTAAAATGTATTAAGTGTTTCTTACATACATCCGTGATGACTTTGATCATTGCAGGGCAGGGTTTAACTTACAAATAGAGAGATAACCCACCCACAAGCCTAGATATTACTATTAAGTGAAACTTATAAGATAATGTAATACATAACAACAAAAATCCAATGGTGACCACCTCAATAACATTTATTTAGCTTTAATTGTATCTACATTTCACCCCATTCCATTGTGTTTACTGTTCTTTAACACTGTGGACAAATTTGCTTAAAAAATCTTGCAATATATTTAACTAATTACCTCCTAGAAGTAATTAACTTGCTATAACGGAAAAAATTATACTTACCGTAATTTTCCTTTCCTGACACGCTCCATGTCAGCATATTCCTATTGTATATGCTGACATGGAGCCGTCAGGAAAACAGAAAATTCCTATCATACTTACCGTAATTTTCCTTTCCTGACGCGCTCCATATCAGCATACACAACAGGATTTTTTGGTAAAACTTGGACTACTATTTAAATTGACATTTGCTGCACAGTATGAGTTCAAATTGGCACAGTTAGTTAAAAGTGATCTCATTTAAAGAACTATAAAATACATATGAATAAAAACTTAAAATAACTGTAATTTCAGTTTTTGGAGACAAATTAAGCAAATCTGAAACTGGAACCTTTCACCTTATTCCTGCTGTCACCAGAAATCACTGCTGGAATCTTCTCTACTAGTTCAAATATCCTGACTGATGCCTGGTAATAGCTGATAAGCTTCAATGCTAAAGAGTATGTCTATGGCTATCAGTTTAGATGTGTATGCTCCTATATCTCAGCTCTCAGTTTAAAGTCTCTCTATAATAGTGCATTAAATTACAACCGACCCTATCATAATATCATAGAGTAATCCAGCTGATAGACTCCTCATTACTATACTCTCTCAAAATCTCTTATATGATAATGTCCTTCAGTACTCCTACATTTATAGAGACCTGAATATGGGAATTACTAGACTAGAGATTACTAGAACAAATGTTTAAAATGAAATTCACCAGAAATAACAGATTTAATCATTCTATAAGTGTTCTTAATCTATCTTTTTTTGAAAGTCATTCTAGTAGATATCTCCAGACCCAAAAATTGTATTGTATTATACATTATTATGTATTAAATTTTTATCAGTGTGAAGTCAACAATTAAAAACTCTTATTGGCAAGTAGGAAGCATAATATAACAATTTATACAATCGCTTGCAAATTATGACAAAAAAAGTCAATCAGTAACCATCCAATCATATTAAAGCAAATCAGCTTTTTATAAAACTAGGGCAGGGAGTTAAAATATGCACTACACTATCTGTCTGTCTGGCTAGTAGTCAGAGATAAGCAGGGTACAGACGTAGAGATATGGGTCAAATCGATCGCCGTTTCGAGCGCCGTGCGCGCTCACGGCCATCTATCTGACCCATATAATGTGCCCCCATCGCTGTTTTCAAGCAGGACAAATCAATCCCGCTCGAAAACAGCCTCATGGGACATGACCATAAATACGGCCGATGTCCGATGCTTTGCCTAAAGACCGCTGGTCTCCAGGCAAAGCTCGGCTGAGCAGGGGAGAGCAGAACTGTCTCTCCCTGGCTCCATCGATATCTGATAGCAGCGGGATGATGTCATTATGCTGCTGCAGGGTACATCGGATGGCTCGAATATTGAGCTGTCTGTACCCTGCTTTAGTTTGGGAGTTTGTCTACTTACAATGCTTTCCACGAAAAACACTTGGTCATATTTACATGTCTGGAGGGAGACAATAGCTTCCCTCCTCGTCTGGCTTCCCAACAATCTTTCTGCCTCCGATCAATGAAGCTAGAGGGGGCGGTGCCATTGAACAATATGTAAAGGAGGTGCTGCTGGGTTTTTTCATCACATTCCCAGTGTCATAAATGATGTCAGGGATGTGAATAGGGGTGGATGGTGGAGCGATGGGCACTTGCCCATATCATGCTTTTAAAGAGTGCTACAGGTGTAGTGGCCAGAGCAGTGGTTCTCAACTTGTGGGATGCTAACAAGCAGCAGTGCTGATGCCCAGAAGAGAGGTGGGAAGTTAGGAGGGAGCGTAATGCCACCTCCCTCCTAAGTTCTCACCCCACACATCCTCATCCCAAGCAAGGTGGGACATGCATGGAACTGACACTTTGCAGTGGCACTTTCGTGTTCCAAATACAGGAAGTGACGCTTCCAGGATCGCAGATCCAAAAAGATTGAGAACCGCTGGCCCATGGTATTAAACTGATCCCAGTTTCTTTAGTAGTTATGAGCAGCATAGTCAATATTTGAATTTGTGACATCTCAAAAATTATTCTCCAAATATTTTAAGTAAATTAAAAAAATAGAGCTCTCCGGTTTACTTACTGAAGTGCCGATATTCGCAATCAAAATTCGCGATCAACACTACTCTTTAGACGTTCTGTTTTCATGAACCTGCATAGCTTCTGGGTCTGCATTTTATAGGAGGACTTTAAGGCCATACCCCTATTTAACATTAACATGGCAAAAGGCAGGTCAAGTATAAGCAATGGTAAAGCCCCCCATACACGTTTAGGTTGTGACCCGAAACATCTGGTCACAATTGGCCAGGCACCCTTTGTGTGCTAGCACTGTCCGTCGGGTCCCCCTAGCTGTTCGGGCCATCAGGGCCCGAGCAGCTAGGTGGACCCGGCAGAAAGCATCTAGGGATGCCAGCTGTGAGAAGATGCTGCCAGGTCAGCTTGCAGCCTCTCTTCTCACTGAAGCACTAAGGGAGAGGGAGGAGCTGCTAGCACCTTCCACCCCCCCCCCCACAACTTCTGAGGGAGAGTGCTGCATCTGCAGACAGGCTGTGTCCTCAGCCTCGTTACAGAGCTGAAGAGACATACCAGTACTTTGGACGAGGACACTTGATCCCATCTAAAGTATTAGACCATTGTAAGAATTACGGACATGTCCGTAATGGCTCAGATCGATTTGGCGGCCACTATGGCCCTTTAAGCTTTAGGTCGGCACCTGATTTTTCTTGTGAGCGTCTATGGGGGGCTTTAGACTTTAAAGGACATTTAATTATTGCAGTGAGTACAGGAGAGGAACACATCTTTGTTCCCTGGAATTTACACAACTACAAAACTTTTTTTATTCTTTCTTTAATGACTACACATGGAAAGAATATGTATTAATTTCTCAGTAGTATTTGAATTGCATTCTTCTCTTTATGGAGCACATTTGCAAAGGTATTACCTTCATCATTGTTCCATGAACAATGGAAGAAAACTGTATTACAGAACAAAAAAAACACAAAAAGGCAGAAAAGACAAGAATGACACATGTAAAAGATAATCATCATCTGTAAGGAAAATAAACAATAGAAGCAAGATTGATATGCGTGAGTGGGCTGAGCAAACGCCACTTCATGTTTCCAAGCATCTTTTGGTTTCATATCTTTGAATATAGCATTGTTAAATATCATAAAATGTTGAAAAGTTACATTCAAGTAAGGATGTCTTTCAAAAGTATGCAAAAGCATTAAAATTTCATTTTTTATGTAGAATTACTCTTCTTTTTACAAAATAAGTGACAATAGTGAAATGATAAACATTATATATTTAAGTGACTACTTATCTTGATACATTAGGCTTGGGCTGACTTTTCTTTAAGGTGTCTCTTTCTTCAAATTGGAAATATTTGTTGGCATAACAACCTGAAAGTTTCTATCATGATCTAGGTATCTGTAAATTGATTTATTCTTCTTTATGTTATTTTCTGTGCCCATTACCTCTGCATTACAAAATCTGAACAAATCCCAAGGGTACAAAGGACACAAAAATATAACAAAAGTACAAATTAACTAGATATGTATACATACATGTACATATTTTTGGCACTCTAAGACACACTGGACCATAAGAAGCACCCCATAGTATTTGGTAGAAAATTAGAAATAAAAATAGAGAGCCAGAGACAGTCCATTCACATATAAAGGGAATACAGGCAATATTTAAATATATATACAGGGAGTGCAGATTTATTAGGCAAATGAGTATTTTGACCACATCATCCTCTTTATTGTTGTCTTACTCAACTGTTTAGGCTCGAAAGCCTACTACCATTAAGCATATTGTGATGTGCATCTCTGTGATGAGAAGGGGTGTGTTCTAATGACATCAACACCCTATATTAGGTGTGCTAATTATTAGACAACTTCCTTTCCTTTGGCAAAATGGGTCAAAAGAGGACTTGACAGCTTAGCAAAGTCAATAGTGAGATACATCCAAGGGATGCAGCACTCTTAAAATTGCAAAGCTTCTGAAGCGTGATCATCGACAATCAAGCGTTTCATTCAAATAGTCAACAGGGTCGCAAGAAGCGTGTGACAACACGGCGCTCAAAATACTGCCCATGAAGGATAAAAGTCAAGCGTGCGCTGCCAAGATCCACTTGCCACCAGTTTGGCCATATTTCAGAGCTGCAAACATCACTGGAGTGCCCAAAGCACAAGGTGTGCAATACTCAATTATGGAGGTGGAGTACTGGTTTGGGCTGGTATCAATCAAAGATGAGCTTGTGGGGCCTTTTCGGGTTGAGGATGGAGTCGCTCAACTCCTCCTACTGCCAGTTTCTGAAAGACACCCTTCTTCAAGCAAGGTGGTACGGAGAAGTTGCATCCTTCAAGAAAAACATGATTTTCATGCATGCCAATGCTCACACAAACGCGTCTCCAAGTACTCCACACAAGCGTGGCTGGCAAGAAAGGGTATAAAAGAAGAAAACTAATACATGGCCCTCCTGTTCACACTGATCTGAACACCATTGAGAACTGGTCCGTGCATCATAAATGTGTGATTTACAGGAGGAAACAGTACACCTCTCTGAACAGTGTCTGGGAGGCTGTGGTTGCTGCTGCACGCAATGTTGATGGTGAACAGATCAAAACCTGACAGAATCCATGATGGCAGCTTTTGAGTGTCCTTGCAAAGAAAGGTGGCTATATTGGTCACTGATTTGTTTTTGTTTTGGTTTTGAATGTCAGAAATGTATATTTGTGAATGTGAGATGTTTATTGGTTTCACTGGTAAAAATAAATAATTGAATTGGTATAATTGTTTTTGTTATTTGCCTAATAATTATGCACAGTAATAGTCACCTTGCACACACAAGCCCCCCTAAAATAGCTAAAACTAAAAACAAAACAAAAACTAAAAAAACTTGCGAACAAAACATTCAAGCTTTGATTTAGTGGGTTTGTGTTGGGTTACATTGAACATGGATTGTTGTTCAATAAAAAGATATGATGCTCCAAAATATATATTTTTTAAATCAAAACCATTCGATATTTCGAGTTAATGGAGCCCCTGAACAGGGTATCATCACCACACTTGCTGGAGATGTAGAAAGGTTGGGGGTATACTACGAAAAAAATATGTACTAATATAATGTTTTTTGCAAAATTAAGTTCAAAGTCAAAACAAATTTTGAAAATCTGATTTTCAACTTTGTTTTTGAACTTAATTTATGCAAAACTACATGTGTTAGAGGCAAAAGAAATTTTCTAATGTCACACCACCCTTCTCTACATCTCCAGCAATTTTGATAATGATAGCATGTTCAGGGGCTTTGCAATCAGCAAAAAGTGGCAAGGAAAAATTCTAATATCTCTAGTCAAGAGTGATTGCTGTAGTGCTCTAAACGGCGGACAGTCCGCCATCGACACTGCAGTGGATTTCTTTATGCCGGAAACAGTTTGACCCACCCCCTTCTACTACGAGAAGAAGGATGAGTATTCTTCTGCAGCCAGACAGGTGCACAATACGGGATGCAAGAATTTTTTTGTCGTCCTCCAGTCTCTAAACACGCAAAAAACGGAAGTGACATCCGCAGCATCACTTCCGGGATTCAACGCTGAACTGTGCGTTCAAAGCATATGGAAGGACATATGGTAGATAAACTTCCTGATATTTATACAGAGTTAAACTATCATCAGTTATGCTGTGAGCGGCCAGACAGAAGTTGGAGTTTTCCAAATGTACGTCCACCATGTATGGGCATAAACGGATAATGATCTGTCCGATTGTGTTCGTAAACCTTCACTAGTGGCAGCAGAGCGCAACGATTCAGTTTCACAGAATCTACAGGACGGAAACTTGTTAGCCTAATGTTGTTAAATCCCGCCCTCGACCGATAGGGTGTATGATAATATCTATACAACGACAAGAGGTAAGGGTACTGTCTCCGTAGAGCCTGGTCTTCAACCACAGATCCCCCGCTAATTGAGAGATGGCCGAATGTCCCATTGAGGGGGTCCACGGTGGACTTTCTGCGGCAGCGGACAGTTCTCCCCCTATCGCTAGTACCTCTTAGGTGGACGGAGTATGGGTGAGACTACCCCGCTGTGGAAGGAAACAGACAACGAGAGTGGCCATAAGGGTTCCGAGGTCACTGGTGCAGGAAAGTCATCAAGTCGAGACGAGCAGAAGGTCAGGGCGAGGCGCAATCAGAGAGTATCAGTAAGCGTGCTGTCGGATTCCAGAGGTCAGGTCCACGAGAAACAAGCCAAGGTTCGGTACACGGGAGGTCGATCAAGAGAGGGAATGGGAATCCATAAAGCACTTTAACAACACCTGAACTGCAAATCAACAGCACTCCTCCATGGACTGACCAGATCTTTTATACTGTTAATTGATTACCCACCCCCTCCCCTCTACAGGGAAATGACTGCAGAGAGGAGGGGGGTGTCATAGCTCTTTAAATTGTGCACCCTCGTGCGCCGCCGCCACCGCGTGGTAACGCAGGCCCGCGCATCCAGATGCGCTGACCGGCGGCGGCCATCGCTCTGCACGCTGGCTGCGGGCAGGCCATCTCTGGACCGGGGTACCCCATGGCATGGGGTTATACCCCCACCCCCAGGAAGTGTCAATCCTGGTGGAGAGGCCACGCTGCCCGGGACCCCATAACCATAACTGGTGGACCCCGAACGGCGTCCGCACTCCCCCCAGGGCTAACCGGAGGCTGACAATGCCCCCCCCCTCAAGGGCGGGCTCCGACCGCCCGCAGGACCGGGCTTCGAAGGGTCCGGCATGAAACGCGACAAGACCAAATCCGAGCATGAAGACCCGCGCGTGCCGGCTCCCAAGAAGCATCCTCAGAGGATACCCCTTCCACAAAACCAAATACTATATGGACGCCGACCGCGGAACCAACGAGAGGCCAATATATCCCGGACACCATATTCCAGAACACACCAACCAACATCCGTGGGAGGAGGACAGGGTCAACTGGAGTGACGGCAACCACGAGCAAACCCTTCAGCATAGACACGTGAAAACAGGATGGAGTCCGCCACGAGTCAGGTAGGCGGAGTCTCACGCGCGGCGGATCCCACTAGTGCATCACCACAACGACCAAACTCGGGCCCCCTTTACGTTAGGGGCACCGAATCTCACCGTAGCCGTGGAGAGCCAAAACCCTGTCCCCCACCCCCAGAGGGGGAAAAGGTCGGCGACCTTTTCAGCCTGGACCCTCATTGCTTCAAGAGAGCCTCCAGAAACCCGCCTGAGCCCGCCAGGTTTCTCAGCCAACACCGGGCTCGATCAAGGGCCGCAGGGACAGTAGAGGAGACAGGCAGGGACGGGCGCGCACTGCCGGGTGGTACCCATAATTGGCAAAAATGGACTGACCTTATTAGATGTATTCACGCATTTTGAACGGAATTCCGCCAACGTAGGAGGGAACAATTCGCCTGGGATTTGAGATTACACCGAGATACTGTCAAGGTTTGGTTGGTGGCGTCCATTGACCATTGGTCTTGGGGTGGTACCGAAGGAGAAGTGGGGCTCGATCCTCCAGGCCTGCAGAACTCTCCAGAATTTAAGGTAATGGGACCCCCTGCGAAAGAACAAATGGGAAAACCGTGCTACAACCTAGACAGTCCAGCGGTGGGATGCTGGAATGGAGGGATGAAAGGGATAAGTGCCATTTGGACAACGATCAACCACCACAGGATCACTGTTAGCCATTCGAAGCTGGTAGACCGTTAAAGTCTAAGGAGGCGTAATGGACCTGCCAGTGAGCCGTGGGAACTGGTAGAGTTGGAGGAGGCCAGTAGGAAACGTAGCGAAGGGTCTTTGATCGCTACAGACGCGAAAATGTATTGAGTATGTTTTGCAGTCCTCCCCATCAGAAAGCCCCCAAAGGACGTAGCAGCAAGTCTTTGGTTTTTTCAAACCGAAGGTCCTGCCAGGGGGGAATCATGGCAGTCAAGGACAGTCTGTCTGTGGTATACCTCCGGCACATATATAAGGAATAAAGATTCAACGAAATAAAAGGTAGATCCTCTATACGACAAGTGTCCTAGGGAAGGCAACTGATCAGCACCTGCAATGTGGGAGAGATCAGGAAAACATAAAAACGTTAGAAGGGCAGATAGGGGGCCCTTCGTAACCAAAAATTAGCAGATGGTCCCAGGGTACTGGGGAGAGGCAAAAGCTTGTAAAAACCATTTTCAGAGGACCAAGGCCTGTAAATGGACGTAAACCTGAAACGGGAAAAGACAAAGCCAGCGGGCTTGCCTGGAGTTCAACCAATTTGTGCTTTACGTAGATACTCAGATTCTTTGATTGTGAACAGTAGGGTTGTTCTAGCCCTCTAGCAGATGCCAAGAAAATCCAAATACCTATGGAGCAGCCTTCATAGAGCGAGAAGTATGACCCTGATCGCGATAACGTCTAGTGCCTTTCCACAGCTGAAAAGCTATACTAGAATAAATAGGAGACGGGATTGAGAAGGGTGATTTCTTATCAATTTTGCGAAGAGGATGGCTCTATTAGCTATCCTACAGAGCGGCCCATTCCCACAACAAATGGTAAGAAGATGGTCAGGGAGTGTTGGAGATGAGGCGGCGGAGTGGTGAAGCGTTTTTTAAGAGTTCGACAGGCGCTCTGAGCGATGAGGCCAAATTTGAAGAGGGGTCTTTGTGTGGTATAATAGAGATGAAGTGCGGAGGACGATTTTTTGAAGTCCTTTATAACTGCGATAAAAGTTGGCAAACCCAAGGACTCTTCGCCTTGCGGGTCGTGGGGGAGGCGCAGTCTGTAACGGCAGTAACTTTTGGGTCCATAGAACCCCATTGGACTGAGATGAGACCCAAATTTGTTGTCGTCTTCTCCCACTCACATTTGGATGTTTGGCGATAGTGAGTTCCGTCTAAGTCTGTCCAGTACTAACTCGTACTGCTACGATGTGTTCCAGTCAGGCGAAAAGATGAGTATGGCATTAGGTAAACAATCACAAATGATCAGGACATCCCGAATACATCATTGATGATGCCGGAACACCGGGGGGCATACAAGAGCCCAAACGGCAGACATAGTATCAAAGTGACCGAGGTTGGTCCTAAAGCCGTTTTCCACTATCTCCTGGCTTAATCCGATCAGATTTAACCGAACCCCGAAGATCCATCTGGTGAATACTGGCTTGGGATAATTCCCATAAGTCCGGCATCAGGGAATGGTACCTGTTCTTATGGGATGGTTGTAATTCCCTGTAGTCACGATGGGGCGTAGATGTCCTTGTTGACTACAAAGAACACATGCCCTGCTGGAGATTGAACGACGATAAACCCCTTTTTTGGTTAGTTCGAGGTAGTCCTTAGGTCGCTTGTTCGGGTCGGGCCGGACGCGGGTAGGGCGGCCGAAGGAAATCTTGCTCCAGGGAGAGGGTAAATTGCACAATCGTAGACCGATGAGGAGAATTGTTCTAAACGGCTTTGGGGTCAAAAAATCAAGGAGTGGGTAGATGAAGGAGTCCCGGATCCTCAATAAGAGAGGGTTTGTGTAGGCTCATGTTGGAAACATAGGAAACGGCAAATGGTGGGAAGCGTACATCACGGTGGACCAATCGATCTGCGGGTTATGAAAAAGGATTTAGCCATGGTAGACCAAGATGGAATGAGGGAACAACGGGAAATGGATAAGGGAAAAACTTAGATAACTCACGAATGACCGTTCTGAATCGAGTGTAATAGTTCGGTTCCATTAGTACAGGTCAGAAGTAAAGGAGATCCGTCTGCTAAAGTGATGTTAAGGTTGTCAGTGTCGAGAGGCACGAGGGAGGAGGCCAGTGCTTCTCCATTGACAGTGCATGACCAGATCGTGATATTGGGATTCATGAAGTTTCCATGTGCGAGTATAGTAGAGAGAGATGGAAAGGTGAGTATCTGGGGTCTTGACACCCTGGGAGGCCTGGAACAGAATTCAGTTACCTGTTGGGTTTCACTGGATGACCTAGAAAATGCCGGGGTTTCCACAGAAACAAGAGGTTTTCTGTATACGTCTCAATCTCTCCCTTGTAAGACTGGGTCTTGCCATCCTAGCTGCATGGCCTGGGCGGAACCCAGCGTCCGAGTGGAAAATGATGGGGTGCAAGCCGGGGCAAACTTGAGAAGAAAACTGTTGGAGCCCCAGAACTCATGGGCGTTTTGGGAAGAAGTCTGACGAGAATGACCTTCGATCTCTTAAACCCGGGTCAACGTTATCACGAGGTCATGAGTCAGTGAGTGATACAGGTACTCCCACCTGGCTAATCTCTTTCAAGTTCGGAGAACCTGCTTAACATGGTTTGAGCGCTGCTTAGTCCAGTGGGTGTCGGGCTGCAGAACGCCTAACTTCACGTATATAGTCCTCCACCGTGTGGGTGCCTGTTTGATATTGTGTAAGGCTCTTTGCGTTCAACCTGGCAAGGGTTGCATACAACTCTCCACTTTCGGAAAAAGTGGTACAGACTCAGGCAAGGGTCGTCATGCTCCATGAGTTGAAGGCCCAGGTTTGAGCTTTCCTTGGAGCAATGTAAGGATCGTCCCCACGGGACCTTTCCGAGGGTAAGTAGGGTAGGGAAGAAAAGGGCTCGCAGGCATGTTTAAAAGACGGAAGTGTCTCTGGGGGGCCCCCGGAACTTGCGGGCATAGAAACTATTGGTTCTTTTGGATCATGACAGGTTGAGATCCTCCAGCCGCGCTTGAGTTTGGTCCATTAAGTGTTTGGGGTTGTTTGTGTAAGGGAAAACCATGGAGACGCGGAGTTCTCTAACTGTTGCACAGTAGGTCCACTAGATCGCTTCCAGGGGTAGTCATGATGGGCGTTGATTTTGGTTACGCCCATCACAGGGGTGTTGATAGTCTTACCACGACAGAGGAGGAGTCTGGTCCGTAGAGCCTGGTCTTCAACCCAGAGCCCCCCTAAATGGGAGATGGCGATGTCCCTGAGGGGGCACCGTGGACAGGTTCCCCTATCGCTAGTACCACCTAGTGGCGGAGGTAGGGTGAGACTACCCACTGGGGAAGTAGAACAGACACGAGATGGTCAAGGTTCCGATCCAGGGAGGAGAAGTCAGCGAAGTCGAGATGAGCAGAAGTCAGGGCAGGCGGCAATCAGAGAGTAGTCCTAAGGTGCTAAAGTCGGGATTCCAGAGTCAGGTCAGGAAGCAACACAAGGTCGGTAACGGGAGGTCGAGTCAAAGAGAGGAATGGATCGCATAAAGCACTTTAAACAATGAATGCAATCAACAGCACTCTCCATGACTGACTCAGATCTTTTATACTGTATTGATACCCACCCCTCCCCCTACAGGAATGACTGCAGAGAGGAGGGGTGTATACTCTTTAAATGTGCACCCTCGTCGCGCGTCGTGTAAACGCAGGCGCCGCGCATGCAGATGCGCTGGAACCGGCGGCGGCCATCGCTCTGCACGCTGGTGCGTGAGAGCCTCTTGGACCGGGGGTACCCATGGCAGGGGTATACCCCACTCCCCAGGAATGTCATCTGGGGAGAGGCCACAAAGCCGCCGGAGGACCCCACTAACCATATGGTGACCCCGACGGCCGCACTCCCCCAGGTCTAACGGAGGCTGACACATATGCATATATACTAGCAGTACCTATTCTCTGAATCCACTGACCATCAACTTATGGAGAGACACATTTTACAATCTGGAACTAACAACTTACCCATGAGCACCATTTTACATATGGGAGGAGAGATGAGTCTTTGTTATATATTTTTTTTATTACAATGCAGAATGCAGAACTTTTGCTAAATAAATAACCTCAATCTACCCAGTTGGTCATTGTGTTCAGAGAATGGGTACTGCTAGTCCATAAACACCTAAAATCTTCCTCTTGGCAGTGGTCTTTTGGCTTGGCTGGAAGAAATTGAATGCATTCCAGTATCCTGGGATGCAGAGTTGTTGCTCTCAGGATGTTTGAAAGTAAAAAAAAAAAAAAAAATCATATTCCAAGATGCACAGACCTTTCCCATTGATTTTCTTTGTGGAAAAAAAATGTGTCTTGTAGCCTAAAAAATATGGTAATGTGGTGATATGGTAAAGTTGCATTGTTGTGCTGCCATGCTTGTTTTGGCCCACAAAAATAATTCAGACATCAGATGAGGTCCATTAACTAAAAGGTCCTCCCAGGTGAGTCCTTCTAAAACTACGGTATTACTGATAAGCCTTGTCCATCCTGAAAAACCTTTTGTTACTTCCACACTTCTCCTCCTAGACACTGTAGCTGGATGGTTTCAACAGTTCAAGAGTTTTCCTGATCGCCCCCAATCGCGAGTGCCAATAGAAAATTTATGGGCGCAGTCAAAATTCACTGGGGACGCGTTTTTGACCACGTTCATTGACACTGACACGATTTTTCACTAGGGAACCCAACTGAAGGCGCCCATCCACGCGCGATTGCTATAATGGAAATTGACAAATGAGTTTTAATGGGAGCGATTGGATGCGGCGAAGCGATTAAAGACTTGTCCATCTGTGGCCGATCGCTCTAGTGGAAACAAGCCCTCAGTCAGAGGAGGCAAAAGAGGGGTTTCCAGCCATCTTGTGAATTAACCCTTAGTCTTCTGGTGCTCAGACTTAGCAGCAAACTTATAGTATATGATTCATTTTGTGTTCCCATGGTTTTCCTCCGTCTGCAAAAAATGTTTAGCAACACTCCTGTTAAGTGATTAATATTAATAATTATTTTCCCTATCTTTAAGTATAGAGCTGAAAAAGCGTGTAACTAAATAATCCCGCTATTTTGGGAAAAGTTTCAAGCAGCATTTCTATGCTTAGAAAGCAGGCTGGGCTCAACAGATATAAAGCACGCTACTGTAGGACTTGGCATTGCTTATAATTGCTGGCATAGCACAGCTTCTGTTGACAGTACAGATGCATCACATAATTGATTCCTCTTAATTCTTACAGATGTTTGGAGATAAAACATTGTCTGATTGCGTGCAATGAAATGAGTAAAATGTCTCTGAATTCCAGTTTCATTCATTTAGCTTTCTAAATAAATGAATAAAATAAACTTTAAAGTAAATTTGTTTAGACATTTACAGATAAGATTAGATAAGGCAAAATAAATTTTCAATTATTTCTCACTCAAAACTGGCTCCCCAAGGACACTGGAGACAACTTCTCAGCTTATTTTTAAATTAAAGAATTTTCAGGCTACCAAATGTTATTATTTTTCTTGCAAATTCAATAATGCAAATAACTATAGAGCAATAATATACCAATCATAAATCAGATTTTAACACCTTAGGCTGCCTCATCAGCCAAGATGACCTTGCGTACTGCAGTCAGGTAAAGTTATCAAAGCATACTCATTCTCATATGTTAAGTTGATATTAAAGGGGACACAACATATAAATGGCAAATAAACAGGTAAGCTAAAGATTATACATGAGAGCTTTGCAAAGTGACATAGGCAGCTTTTAAAAAAAAGGATTTCCTGTACTTTAAAGTGGACCTAACGCCTACCACCAGAGGTGCTGATAATAGGGCAGATCCAAGGTCAAATGTGAAAAAAAAATCATAAAAAATCCTGCCAATCTCCTCCTCCTCAGTTACTTGTGCTGCGGTGGCCCCATGGGAACATAGGAAATTAAACGTCACTTCTGACGACTCTTTCCCATGTTCACGTGTTCCCACAGCCAACAGTGAATGTGAATCTGGTAACATGGAGGGGTGGAGCGTTAACCGATATAGATGCAGGTAGGTGGTTGGAGTTTTGCTCCTCCATCTTGAAGCCTGGAGGACTGGACACTCCAGACATGGTGATGTGGGAGCAAGCAGTGTTGCGAAACATGTAACACATCTTCCTGCAGTACTATGACACTTGATGTTAGTGATCGTTGTTTTTCCTGCTGAAAACCTTCTCTCCTGTTAGTTGGCAAGGAAGTATCATTAACCTCCTGCTCGTTATGCCCAAACCCAGTACTGTCACAGTACAAACTAACTGTGCCTGTTCCAGGATCAGGAAAACACGCCAGTGCTGAGTGTGCCCACAGCGATTCTGCATCTCTGCAGGCTTGCTAATCCCTTATGTCATCTATGGCGCCAAAGGGGTGGTGCCCATGGCGGTGTTGTGGATCGTGCTCATGACGCACAGGTCTTTTTTGTTGCGCCATCGGAGGGCCAACATTTTGCCTTTTTGCCAGGCAACAATCTCCCAGGCTTCAATTTTCTGGCCTTGAAGTAAGCCGGCAATTCACGGCGGTTAACCCTCACAGTCCCATATGCATTAGTCCGGTTTTGGATTAGGAACTCATAGAGTTCAGGGGAGGTATAAAAGTTGTCTGTTGTCAGAAAGTATCCTTGTTGGAGCAGGGGTTTAATAAGCGAGAGCACAGCAGATACAGCCATTCCAAAGGATTCAAACTGGGGGTTAAATTTTGTCATTTTCCCAGTGTAAATGACTGTAGCCAGATTTTGATTTGCAAAGAAGAAAAGACTTGATCCCAAATCTCGCTCTTTTGGAGGCTATATATTGGATCCAGCTGAGCCTCCCTTTATAGGCCATCAGACTTTCGTCCACCGTGATGTCACTGTCTGGAACATAGCAGCTCCTAAAATTGTCCAAGATTATTTGGTATACTTCGCAGATTTTATAGAGTTTGGGGGCAGGATGAGTGGTCTCATCAAAGTCCTCATTATTGGCAAAATGCATGAATTTCATTATGAGGCCAAAACGATATTCCGGCATAACATGACGAAAAAAGGGGGTAGCTATCAATAAATTTGTGGACCAGTACCACTTCTGCAATGGTTTCCCCACCACCCCTTGCAGGATGATTAGTCCCAGCAAAAGCCAGATGTTCTTTTGGGTCACAGGTTCCCACTTTTTGGCTCTGGAAAACCTTCCATGGGGAGCAGCCAGCTGTTGTGCAGAATAACGGTTGGTCTCGTCCACAATTTTTTGAATGACAGCCTCATTTAAAAATAGCTCCAGGTAGGCCAGGGGGTTGTCAGTGCATTGCACCTTGATGCCCAGTAAATGGAAACCTAGGGGGTGCAGGCTGGGGCTGGGTTGCGTCAAGCGAACACCAGGTGCGCACATTACTGACCTCCATAGAGTCGCTGTCACTTGGGGTCACTCAGGAGCCCAGTCACTATCCGTGGACTCGATCAGTGACTCATGATTGCTGTCACTGTCTGACAGCTGTCCCAGCACATCATGGGCAGATAGACGCTTTCCAGAATACGAAGCCATCTTT
>CM070033.1:168759979-168777620 GCA_036250615.1 Ptychadena robeensis
GGGGGGGGGGGCGACATCAGGGGGCATCAGTGGGACCGAAACTTTTATTTATCTTTTTTCAATTTTAAATTTCCCGCCGTCCACCCTCTGTGTTGTGTGTCGGCGGCGGCTCAGAGGCTTTTTGACAGAATCCCGGCTGCTCAGTGATCTGTCTTTGAATTTCCTGCT
The DNA here is from genome assembly GCA_036250615.1 of Ptychadena robeensis. Classification (NCBI taxonomy): domain Eukaryota; kingdom Metazoa; phylum Chordata; class Amphibia; order Anura; family Ptychadenidae; genus Ptychadena; species Ptychadena robeensis. The sequence goes on from CM070033.1 coordinate 168,760,148, forward strand.
GCCCACTGATGTGACGTCTAGAGATGGTCGAAATGAATAAAATTAGATTCCACTTAAATTTCGAGTTTCCCAAACAAATTTTGATTCGACTGCGAAATTTTGACTTCGAAAATTCGCATAACGCCAAAAATTCGCATAAACACTCAAAAATTCGCATAAACACTCAAAAATTGGGTGGAATAAGGTGGAAAATTTGGATTTGCTGTATGAGCTTGAGCTATAATAGAAAAATCTGTGTACATAGTGGCAGAGCTTTACAATCAGAGCTGAGATTTAAACCCAATTTATACACAAACTTGACATGTTAGAGCAAAACTTATTGTTTTCAAATGTTTCCCCCAACCCTTACAACTGCAGCAATTTTTGTGAGGATACCATTTTCAGAGGCTTTGCAATAAGCTGACAAAGTTAGCTAGCATCATGCGAATTTTCGCCAATGCGAATTTACGCCAATGCGAATTTTCCAATCACTCCCGCATACTCGCACGCGAAATAGCGGCACGGCAAATGAAAAGCAAAATTATTTTCTGATTTCAGTTGAAATATCAGGCTGATTTTCGACTTTTTCGGCGAAAACTCGAAATGACCCCATCAAAATTCGACTATGCGAATTTTCGATGAAAACGTCGAAATTTCTACGTAAAAATTCGCACTGCGAATTTTTGGACCATCTCTAGTGATGTCATCGTGTCACACCGGAGGGGCGGAGGGATCACTGAGCAGCCGGGATTCTGTCAAAAAGCCTCGGAGCCGCCGCAGACACACAACACAGAAAGTGAGCGCTGCGGGGCTCCGGGCTTTAGGTGTAGATCGCCTTGAAAACAGGCGATCTACACCTAAAGCCCGGAGCCCTGCAGTGCTCATTTTCTGTCTTGTGTGTCTGCGGCGGCTCCGAGGCTTTTTGACAGAATTTGGCAGCTTCTTGATAGCTCATCTACAGCGGCTTCTCCCTGGTCATCTTTAAACTTCCTGCCGCTGCCCCGGCGGCATGTGACGTCATCACGTCACGCTGCCAGGGGGGCAGAGGGAGTCATTAGTTAGATCGGAGCCGCCGCGGACATGTGGATCGGTGAGTGAGCGCCATGGGGCTCCGATCAGTGTTGGACGAGTCCAGCTCGTCCAGTGCACTTTAAGCTGGACTCGTCTCAACCGCTAGGGAGGTTAAGTACCTCAAAATTTCAAAGTTCAAGTGTTCAGTGCATATGCCTCTCATTGGAATAGAGGAGGCCGGTCCTCTTTCCTCTTTTCTCTTTTTGGGTTGTTCTTCAAAAGTTAGGTTTGTTTAAAGAACCTCTGACCTCAAGAAATCATAACATTAAATGCCTTTAAAACTGCATTGGAAACACATCCTTACTACTCCTTCAGTAATTCTTTGATGAGTATTATTTATTCTTTGTCTAGTAGAAGAACTATCTATTGCTGACATAGTTGCCTTTGTCTGTGGCACTTCTCCATCATTATAACAATACTGTACTTCAGAGAATGATTTCCTCAATTTATATAACATTGTACCGATTTAGGCAGAAAATACACTAAAGTACTGCTTGAACCCTCCAATTGGTTTTCAAACATGATGGCCAATAAAGAGGTTCAGGTGATCGGAGGGTAAGAAGAGGAAGATTGCATTTTAGATTTCAGTCGCTTCATTAAAGGTAAGCTAAGGTTTCTAAGTGTTTATAATCCTTTTCCCACATTGGTGTATATGCAGCATTTTCATATGGTGTTTAGAGATGTTCTGCTTTGCTAGTGATACATCACATACAAGAGCTTTTCAATTAGCCCAGGGTCACTAATTAAACCATTTAACACAAACTAAAGCATGAAAGGTTATAGGTAGAGCACATTAAGCGAAAACAAGATATTATCTCCAATCTTTGATTAACATATTCTAGGCCGTCACATTCATTTAGAAGTTTAGAAAGAACAGCATTATTCTGTAATATCATTAAAAATATACTTAACACATTTAATGTTACTAACAATTATGCTTGGTTTTGGTCGCATATGTTTCTAAAATATTTACCGTTATTAGAAAAAAAGATAACCTTATCTTTAATGTAACATGGTGTTTTGGTATAAATTTTGACCAGACTGTATGTGGCTGTTGAAGTGTCTCTCTGAGGGTGTCCTGGCCAGGGATGGCTGACATGTTTTCCCATATGGTCCCCAATATTGTCAGGGTAAGGGGTCCGGTGATAGAAAAGAGCAACCCGGCTTGCCATTTGTTAAATTTTTTTCAAGGTCCTCTGGACCTCAGAGTGGTAAACAAGAACCGGGGTGAGGAGGGGGAGGGGAGGGCCCTCCCATTAGTCCAGGGGTACACTTTATGTGTATGTTTATTGTGTTGTTCAGCCAGACAAGAATTCTGGTTGAAAAGCTCAGGTGGTCAGAGAGAGGATGTGGACAGTATGAACTATAGTCAGGTGGGCACTGTGGCAAGCTGTATTAAAAACTAAGCAATGCGACACAGGGAGATGCTTCTGTGTGTATTGCTTTATTGATTATTGAAGAAAATGTTTTTAATGCGTCAAAGCACCCTTTTTTAACCTCCCTAGTGGTAGAGACAAACCCAGTTTGTTCAGAGTTTGTTTGAAAAATAAATCTGCCTGGGCTGGGGTCGTCAAAAATTACCTGTGGTCCTAAAAGCTACAGCTATTCTCTGTCCAGCAGCAGCCACTGATCAATTATGGGATCTTCTGCGCCATCGGTGATGCCAAAGGGGCGTGCCATAGACCTCTATTTTAATAGGAGGGTGTCAGTTTCCCAACCAAACCCATTACTATCGATGAAACTGGTGATGTGTAGAGGGGAGGGATAATTAGCTAGATCACCATTTTGCAAATATATCATCGAATTTCCACCGCCATTGCGATTTGTTCCAATTCCCTTTGCAATGGACTTGTTTTGACAGAAATGACGAATATCCTCCCAGTCGCATATGTGAGCTCCATTGACTTGCATGCATTGCACAGATTTGATCGCATTGCGATTTTTAGATAGTGATACATGTCCACAAACGCAGATATTCGAGATTAGGAATATTGAATTGAATATCATTGCTGGTATTCGTGAAATTGTGCAAATGATGCAAATATGAATATTGCTTAGTCGCTCATCACTAAGTATAACATCATACCTTTCAACTCTACAATTACAAAATACTCTTCTTATACCAATATATAAAATGTTGTAAAGGTTGCCTGCCTGTGGGAAAAAAGAAGGATTTAAAGTTCTACTTTCCCATGACTCACTTGACATTTAATAAAATCTTAAATGGACGGCATCTGCTAGAGCTTAGTCATTCAGTCAGGACTAACAGTGTTACAAGGTAAACTATACAAGACAATTTTCTGCCTAAAAAAAGATAAAAAACATGCTATTAGTGGTAGTGGATTTTAGGGTAGTAGATTTTAGGCAAGACAAGAATGGGTCACTTCAGTCTTAAGGTAGCCACACAGAAGGGGATTCTTCATAGATGAGGGATCGACTGCAGCGGGATTACGTCATCCCGCTGCAGCTGGCCCCACAGCTGATCGGTGGGCGCCCTTTGTGTGCCGGACATTACTTTGAATGGGGACTACCGTAATTGCATCGGCCGGGAATTTACTGGCATGTTGGATCACCATGCGATCTGACATTCGGAGATTCCTGGCCGATCAGGTGAGGTGAGCCCACCCGATTACCGGCCCAGCGACCACCGGGTAATTGCCGAAAAATCTAATCCTTTATTGTAGTCAGTGTAGTCAGGAAGGCTGGAGGAGGTGTACTTTGTTCTATGTATCTCTGAATTCTGTAATGTCATTTGTAAAGTTCAGGGGAAAGGATCACCAGCGCAGCCGGGCGATAAACAAAACGTTGGTTTATTTTCACCAAAAGGAAAACATAAATCAAAACTTTCAGTACAGATTTTCAGCTCACCGCAGTTACTCAGCTGTGTTTTCAAAGGTCCTGCCAGCCCTCCTAGGCTTTCCACAGGAGCAGTCTTCTGTTCTGTTGGACTTTACACAGGCTCCCCACCTGGCCACTACTCCCACACCCTCTCTGATAACCTAAGCCTTTTTGAGACAGAGTTCCTGTCTGCCTGACAGTTAGTAGCAAATCCTGGAGTGTATGCCGGGTGGAGTGGGACGGCCCACCCAGATCCTTCTCTCCCACTCCAGAGTCTGGAAACCCAAAAAACAATAGCAAGTGTCAACCACCGGTCTATCTCCGGACTCCTTACCCAGAATACACTGAGGACCACAATCCATAATATGGGGAGACAAATCTGCCATCCAGGACCCATCCCCGGGGTCCTCCACACATTAAAAAAAATTCTAGCCTTGTCTTCCATGTTGCTTCCTATAAACAAAAAGCTAACATTTTAGTCAATAGTAAACCTAGGTGTGACATTTTTAATTGTTAATCAGAGATTGGAAGTATGATGAATAAATGTCTGTATGACAAAAGTGCTCATATTTTCCAGCTGAATCACTACAGCCTTCTGAGACAAGCTTTTAAATGGTAGCTGTGATATATTTCTTGGTATTCACACTGAAGCATGTTCCTACAATTATTGTGATAGTGGAATAGAGATAACAGCATCAGGAGAATGGCCAGTTCAGCAGTTCTTCCAAATGCTTACATGTAGATCTGTCTGCCCGGTGACGAATTACACACACGGACCCATGATTCATTGAACTGTATACCCACAATCACACAAGACATTATCTGAGAATATTTTTTCTATATGACCAAAAACAAATTAGAAATTGAAATAGAAATAGCCTGTATTTTCTGCTTCTATAATTTTTTCAGCTTTGTTTGAACTGCACCTTTAAACCCAGGGTCATTTAAGTCAACAATAAAAAATACTTTCTTTTCACCCCCTATAAGTTTCCCATTTAAAATGAGAAATTCTGTTGTACAGCACAATAGCATTAACAGCTATATTTCTACTGTGGTTGCATACCAAGATACCTCTGGGTACAATATTCTCTCTTGAATATACAATTAAGCTTAGGAAAAGCATCTTTGATCTAGGCAGGAAAATATTCATTAGCAGCTGACTCAGCTCATGAATATTTTTCAAGGTTGGCACAAAAAACATATGAATAAGTTTACCAAAGTTATATAAAGTAATTTTTTTTTCAAGATAGTGATACACTTTTAGTAACAGAAGAACACATTTAAACACAACACATGGTTGTCCTAAGAATTTGTGGCAGATATTAATCATTACCTAGAAACATATATATATTTATATACATACACACACCTTATATTATATTATATACATATAAAATAAATACATTTTAATTAGAAAACATAATATCATTATATGATTAAAAGTCATTGAATGAATTTTAACCTGAATTTGATTTTGTCTTGGCCTCCATATAACTCTCTACCATTTTGTTGGGGAAAAGTAAGCCATGTCAATAGGGTTTAACCCTCAACCCTAGCGTTTGAGACGAACCCAGCACATCCAGAGTTTGCTTACAAAACAAACTCTGCCCAAGCTGGGATTGTCAAACCTTACATATGTTTCTGAAAGCAGCGACAATCTCTATTCTGCTCCACCCTTCGATGGACTGTGGCACCACCCCGTTCTGTGTCATTGGTGATGCCAAAGGGGTGGGCGTGCCATAGACCTCCATGGGGCATCGGTTTCCCAGCCTTCATTGCCGACATCATCATTAACGCTAGCTATGTGTAGAGGGGAGGAGGGTGGGTGGCAAATACAAACAGAGTACTGTGTTGTGAGCACCTGTAACACACAGGAGTGCTAGGGAGGTTAAAGTGCATCTAAATTTACCTAATGTATTTTATGTACCTGGAAAATGCCCTATTTTTGGCACAATCTATAAAAAAAAGAAAAAAATCTTATCTGTAATGAGATAATCCTGATAGTCATTTGCCACCTCACCTTTCTCTTAAAAAATGCAGTGGATGTTTCCCAAATACAATTATAATACAAGTTGCGATAAAATATGCAGTCACATTATCATATCTGTATATACAGTAAGTCTATGGAGCTGCATTCTCCCTATAGAAAACAATGTATCTGGTGGCTTCCAATGGCCATACTTCAATGTAAAGAATGTGTAAATACTTTGATGCCCTTTGTTTGGGCACAGGTACACTTTTAGCTGCACTATGCACTACAGAGATGTCCAAGACTATTGTGTTTTGCATGGCAGAGGATAACCATGTCCCTTAAGTGAAGTCATAGCTTTATCTTTCCACCAAAACATAACCCATTACTAATGTTTCGGGTACTACCAGAAGTGTTGATTTTGAGGTCTGGTGGTAAAATAAGTTCATATGGAGCCATGCTTTTTCCTTTCAAGTGGATCTGTAATTAAAAAATTATATATATGTTTAATTGAACCTTATTTCTGAGCCGACATGGTCATGTGCTTCCTAAAAAATATAATGTTTTCTGTCAGCCCTGGCAGTTGCCATCTCCTTACCTGTCAAGTTTTATGTCACTGAATAAGGGAAAAATACTGGAAGTGACATCATTGACCTAACTTCCGGAATTTGGGACACATACACTCAGAGTTCCAAATACAGGAAGTGACATCATGTACATAATTTCCAGTATAGGGAGGTTTTTGCGGCATTAGCTGCAAAGGAGGGAGGAGGTGTTACTTTTCACACATCATCGTCACAAGCAGGGTGAGAACTTAGGAGGGAGAGTAGTGCCCCCCCCCCCCCCCCCCCCCCCTGCTAAGTTACCCTGATTTCCAAACCCCAGGAAAAATACAAGATTTATTAAAAATTGGGATTTGCCCGGAAAAGTCACATAAATAAACGTGACTTTCCCGGGCAAAACAGAATTCTTGATAGGAATGGCCATCTCTACAATTGGGAAATTACTCTTCTTACTCCTCCTGTGTCTGTCTTCCTTTCCTGCAATACCATGAATGGCCACTAGATAGTTATGGGATACTTAATATTTAATGTTGAAAACATATATCTTGTGACTAGGGAAGTGAACGTCATAAAGGCAAAGTTTTGGAATGGCGATGTCACAGCACAGCATCATCAGAAAGGAGGAAGGACAAGGAACAGTTCAGATTAATTGAAAACAGGTACGATTCTTTGACACTGTATGTATATTGTATTAGGTCTGCTTAAAACTATTTTTTGACAATGTTGACACATTGTCCATAAATATATATACTTTATTGATTATAACATTGTACCTAATTAATTCTGTGATACCATTTCTGACTAGGTTATTGTAACTAGGTTACTAGGTAGCTAAGCAATCCTTATTGTAATTCCTTTAACTCTTGTGAACAGTACTCATGAAAGTATTATTCTTACTGGTAAAGTTGTTGGAAATTAACTATGGCATTCTAGGTTACTAGATATTTAGTTGTTTTAATTAGATAGTTTTACAAATTCGTCGATTTTACTCTTATCTAGTAGGCAGGAAGACAATAAGGTCAAACAATGATTTGCAATATGTAAATTCAGAGAGTTTGGAGTTCAAGTGATACAGTTTATTGGCTAACTGAAGTTATTAGTGAAGCAAGTTTTCAGGATGTTGCAGATCCCTTCTTCAGGCTAATACAATTCTGGTTTCACTTCAACTCCATACTCTGTATATTTATCGATGGCTTATTGGATAGATTAAAAAGGTCTTTGATGAAGTAATAGTTAAATGGACCATTTAATCCTAGTAATAAAAAGACAAACATTAGCCCACATATGAGCAGAACATAATATTACAGTTTGAGCAAATCACAGTAATCAGTTGGCGTGTTCCAAAGGCTCCAACGTGTTTCGCCTGGTTCAGGCTTCATCAGGGATATCTTGGAACCACACTATCATATAATGAAAAATATAAATTTCATGACAGCTGGTCACCCAATTGCACTGATAGATATAACATACCTAGACAACAGGGAGTCCAAGCCTCAGAGTGCCACCAGTGTGGGCAGAGGGAACTCCAGAGGCCAAGTCCAGCACCCAGGGGGGGGGGCAGGGTCGTCCCACACCAGATGATCACCCCACCGTGCTGGACGGACGACCCCAGGGACCCACCACAACCGTTCTCCCACATGCTGCGGGGAGGGGGGGTATAGACCTACTGAAAATATAAATTAACTTTAGGATTCTGTTTCTCTGGATATCTTAGGCTCCCACAGCCTTAAATGGCTAACACGGTACAACACTATTGCTAATATGAGCATCTCAGTGGCAGCACTCACAGACAAGTCTCCATCTCAGTGGCAGCACTCACAGACAAGTCTCCAGCTTCAAACATGTCTTGCCTCTGGTAGAACAACCAAAGTCACAGATTAAGGGCCCACATACAGGGGTGAATACATTCATTGATCAAGATGCCATCACGCTGCGCTTGAGCATTTATTTATTTATCCAACGGCGAATTGATGCACACCATCTTGCGCAAGCAATTCCAGTTTTATACTTTGCATGTAGACCCTGGTCCCCAACTAAAGTAATGGTGATCGAACAAATTGGTTCCCTGTTCGATTGACCTTTCAGTCTAAGGAAAAGGGTGGCCATGATCGATTGAATGAAACATCGACCCTTGTGTGGGTACCTTAATTGTTTCTAATTGTTCCAGCTAGTGAAAAATATATCATTGGTGGAGTTTATTTTCTCCACCTGTGCTATATTATTTATAAACCTATTTCTTCTCTCCTTGGTTTATGTGCTGTTGCAAATTGGAGTTGTGGCAGGACTGGAATATTTCCATTTTATCATTATTTGTTAGCTAAAGAAGAGATGCGTTTTTTAACCTTGTTCAAGAAAATGCTGTTGTTCCAGTAAAATTCGACTGATTAAATCAAGGTCAGCCTCATTAGAATCTTTAGCTGAGCTCTGGCATTTAATGATCTTGACCTCCATTAATTACAACTATGCCATCAGTGAAATGTTATTCTTATCAAAATCCTGCACTTGCTGAAAGGAATAAAAATTAGTTTTAAAGACATAATTGACAGTCTGGGTAGGTTTTCAGATTTCTGCCTCGTAACAAAGTACAAGTGCATTAGGAATGTTCCAGAATGCAGTGGACAGAGTGTACACATTGTTGTACAGTACATTCTGGAAATACATATGGAGAGTGTACTTACAGTGTATACTATGTGGTTCTTAAAATACTTAATTATGGGGATTTTCAACTGTAAAGGCAAATAAGTATCTAAATCATACCTGTCAACTCTCCAGTTTTTGCCGGAAAAGTCACTTTTTGTATGTGGCTTTCCTGGCCAAATTACGATTTCACAAAATCCCGGATTTTTACCGGGATATTGAAATCAGGCTAATTTAGCAGAGAGGGGGTGTTACTTTCCCTCCTAAGTTCCCACCCTGCTTGTAGATGATAGTGGGACATTTCTAGGGAGATTAATGCCCTCTCCCTCCTAAATAAGCCAGGAACTAAATGGGAGGGAGGGGACTCTAATCTCCAGATGCTGGAAGTGACCTGCATTTGGAACGCGGAAAGGTCTGGCCAAGTGACGTCATGCCCCGTATTCCCGGCCAATGAAATTGACAGGTATGATCTAAATACCTTTTTACCACTTTGACTTGCTTTTGTGGTTTAGTGGTTAAACCAAGGCGAAGATGCAAATAAGTCCATAGGGCTTCTATTTACCATATCATGAACCAATTTCTTTTTCCTCAGTATGATACTACAATACTTCTTTTTCATTTCCATCCTGGTTGGCCAAGGAAATAAATATGTACAGGTTTATAAATCTGATGTTTAAAAAACTGCTGAGCAGAGATTGAGAAATGGAAAAAAAAAAGTGTACATAAATCGATCCTTCCCCACTTGTGTGACTTTTATGTATAGATGGATATATATTTTTCTATAACAGTATACTGTACAGTACAACATATTGTGTAGAGTATGCCGAGTTAAAGCCTACATCTAACGTGAAAAGATGAAAGGTGCCTTGCTCCTTATATCGGCTATGTTAAAAACAGGGGAAAAACATTTGGCTCTATATGGTATTGGTTTCTCCAAGTAATAACCTGAGAAGATTAAAAGACGCTTTCTAGATGTACGTGCTTTTCCACATCCCTTTAAAACAGAGTATCTCTCCATATCACAAGACAAAGCTTCAGGTTCCTGTGAACTATCTCTCCATGACCTTCAGCAACACAAATTATCTCCATGTGTAGCATGAATCAAACGTACTGTATCTTGGAAACAGCCTCATGTACAGGAATTAAATAATCCACGCCATACGGTTTATGTTGCCATCACCTTTCACGAGTGGGAGAAAGATAATGACCAATTTAAATGAAAAGTGGAATGTGACACCAGCAGGATAAGACAATCAGCATATATGATATACTCTTGAAATGTCAGTTTCTGAAACAATCTCACTTTTCCGGCATCAAATATAACATCCCTCTATGTGTTATTTTCTCACTTCTGGCCTTGCTCGGCTGTGCTGTAAATGTCATTATATATGGATGACTACCTACTGCTGATTTATGTAATGCCGCTTTCTTATGCCAGCACAAGAAATACTATGACAATTAAAACTAGACCTGAATAGAGCTCTAATTATGTAGATGGTTGACCTGCTGTATTTTTCAGGAATATTTATTTACCTAGAAGGAGAGAATCATGTTTTATTTAAGAGTCACTATGAGCAGGGGGTTAGGAGGGGGCGGTGGTAGACTTTGGATGTAGAGGGTAAGGATTGAACAATTTTTTCATGTCTGAGATGTTTCAAGTTTATTAACCTGAAATATGGATCACTGGTGATTCTGCAATCACGAAAAGCTGGTTCACTGAATTTTGAGTTATGATGATGATGGACTCGGGAACTCAGTGGAAAGAAGATTTATGTAATTCACCAAAAAACATGTCTACTGCAAAATAGTAGAGAGGCACAGATCAATGTAACGATCCAAAGGGGGCAAAAGTCTATCTCATGACTATAATGTGAACACAGTTGAACTCAAAACTACCAATCTACCATATATGACATAATTTGAAGTAGCTAGGCAACTAGTTATAATGACATAGTATATACATATAATTATGAAATATATAAGGTATGTTGTCTGCCCTCGACTTTTTATCCTATCTAATGGAAAATACTGGGGCCATTTTATTGAATAAATGAAATATTTTTAATGTAAAGTATGTGATAGGGTGAATACAGAAAAACTGAAGTGCCATCATCCCAACAACACATAGAAAATGAAGTTCCCTCCTCCTGGGTGTAGAATGGTGTGAGAGGGATTTTAAAGTCATCAAAATGGGTTATTAAAAGAAATAATTTATTACTCAACCTTAGTCACAATGGTAGATCAAAAACAAGGATTTCATACACAGTCCAAACCAGTAAGGCTAAGGCTCCACTTGGGCAGTCTGGGAGCGGATGAGCATGGTTTCAGCCACACTTGAACCGCTTCCATAATCCCCAATGAGTCATAGACAAAAATATGCTGTTTACTAAGTTTTTTATTCTGTGGCCACAGTGCACCATGCCATAATTCGTAGCTCAAATGTGGGCTTTAGGGCTTCGCCAAAATTATTTGCTACGTCAGATCACATGCACATGTCGCAAGACAAATTGTAAATCTATTGTCGCACCATGCTGACATTCACATGAGGGTCAGTGGGGTGGTGTCTTGACGGTGATCTTGACTTGAACTGTAGTAGGAGACTCAAATCAAGAGCCTCAGTTCAGCGTCCTTCTTTTATTGTTGGCGACCAGAGTTTGGTATCAATCCTGGGACCTCTCTTACCACAATCAAATATGTCCGTCATCATTAGCCTGTGCCAAAGGGGAAAGGGTATTTGACTGGGTGGGCTTTAGAGAAAAATGGGATTGTTGTTAGGGTGAGTATCAGGTGCTGTTCATTGTTACATTATGTTATCAGTGAGTCTACATGTTTAACCCAAATTAGGGCTTCCTCAGACAATTTGACAAGATATAAGCAATGTATTACAAATAATTATTTCAGATGGAGAGATGAATGGTGTCAACAGTAATCATGCACCTTCTTTTAAAACAACTTCAATAAAGTACATGTTATGTTGAAGACATTTTTGTATGTGTATTTGAACCTGACTTTGTTTTAGCCTAAAGTTCTATATTAGATACATTGGCCTGCCTTAGAAAATCCCTTTATAAGGGTTGACAGGGAACTTGAAGTGAACAAGCACAATACAAAAAAAAATGTAAGTTTAGAAAAAAATACTTATTCCTTCTTATGACATTAACTCCAAACAAACATGTGAACACTACAATGCTAAGTGACACTTTAAGGCAGGGGTACTCAACACATTGATCACAAGCTACCAGTAGATCCCAAAGGCAACAGAAGTTGATCATGGAGAACTGCCTTTTTCTTTTGCTCAACTTTATTAACAGACAGACAGAATTGTAGCACAGTACACAGAATGTTATTGGGTCAGACTTGATCTTGCTATTTTAAATATCAATCATCCTTGGTGTATATAAATATATATAGATATTTACCATTTGTACTGTTGGTATATTGACTTGGCAGCTGGTCAGCCAAAAAAGTTCGGGCACCACTGCTTAAGGGCATGCAAAATACAGAGTAGATATCTACGGAATACAGTAGTTACTTAGTGGCACGTGGGAGGAGACACAATCCAAAGTGAGAGGAAAGTCATCCAACACACCTAGAAGATAGCCACTTTTCTACGAGAGAGTGAAGACAAGAGTCCTGGTTTTCCATCAGATTGAGCCCCCTGTCGAAATGAGCCTCCCCTGCCGCCGGATCTACTTTACACACAATAACTTCAGGGGGAGGAGTTCACTCCACACTCCTCTATACTATGCCGGGGACTTGTTGAGATCAGGCTCCCAGTGTACCCTATCCATAGCAGAATGAACTGCCAGTGACACTAGGAGGGGTGTCTCATTTCGAGGAGAAACATACAGGTATATCTTTTGAAGTGAGGTGCGTACACTGACCCCCCCTGGTGCTATAGCACTTCCTATGCCGAAGCATTGCTGCCACTGAGGCTTACCATAATTATAAGAGTAAGAAATATTCCCAAGTGACAGAGTCACTTTAATATGTTTAAAATATTGACAAGGACTTTGTGTATTAAAAGAAGCTGAGATGCAGTAAATAGCCAAAGGTACTATTAAAATTTTATATAAGGGCAAATAAAAAAAACTGAATGGGTAGTTAAAGTACACACTTCTTGAATAACTTCATATCATTGAAGATATTTAAGTGAATTTGGAGACATGCATTTTTTTGTAGTTATTCAGTAAACAACTGTGACACTGCAGTAACATACCGTATCTACAAGTCTCTAGTCAGTCTGTTACTGAAAAAGCATATCAAAAATTCATATGCTATAAATTGGTTATATCATTGTTTAGGAAGTGTGTAATAATGTGATGCTCTATCAAACTACTATGGAAACAAAAGTCCAGCTGCTTTGACTTTCATAGGGGCTTTTCTAGGGCTCTAACAGACAAGTGTACCTTGAAGCGCAATGATTACAATGGAAAAGCCATGTAGTATACCATGATGAATGGTTTACTTAAAATCTGAGACTAATGTGATGTTTTTATCGGAGAAAATTACCAATGTATAGGATACGCCCTATACTTTGGAGTGTCCGATGGCTGAACAATATGCTGTCTTTCTCCTATTCTGCTGGTCAGTCATGCTCCGACCGGCAGTTAAGTAGGAGTTAAAGAAATGGAAAAGCTGTCTGTGACAGATTCACAGCCTCTAGCCCTGACCAGCAGAGCTGTATGTGAGCTGGGCAGCTTGAGCCCACCTCACATACAGTTCAGATGAAAGAGGTGATCATTTGCACTAAGTGTGCATTAAGTTCAAGCAGCTCAGCTTACAGTAACACAAAGCTGGCAGAAAGCTCTCCTCAACTGGACTGGCACTATGCCCAGCTCTGTGTGTGAGAACTGGCAGCATGAGTGCAGCTCTCACACACAGGCAAGAGAGATGAAAGAGCCGCCAGCTGGCAGCTCTTTCATCTGTTTCTGAGGAGCGGTTTTGGAGAAGCTGTCAGATGAAAGATCCACCCACATGTGGATCTCCCATCTGTAGTTCATTGTTTATGTCAGTTGAGCCCTGCTGACATAAACAATGAACTACAGATGGGAGATCCACATGTGGGTGGATTTTCCATCTGACAGCTCCTCCCCCTCCTCAGCTATTTGTTTGCCAGTAGAGCAAAGGCACTGGTGGTCGCACTTCAGAATATAAGACACAGAAATACCTCCCAATCTTGGGGGAAAGTGCGTTTTAAAGTTTTAAAAATATGGTAATTTGACACAATTAAAATAAAAAAATAAACCATGTAAATGTAGATGGTAGTTTGTATGAATTAATATAATTTTACACGCACCACCCCCATAATCATGAAAAAACAAACTAGGGACATTGAAATTGTCTTCAAATGTTAATATAGGTTTCTTAATATCACTAACAAACTGTGTTTTTAAAAAGCTGCTTATTGTCATGTACTGTGGGGGTATTTCTGAAATGGAGGATAGTTCTTCACAAAATAAAAAGCTTTACTATAAAATTATTCAGGGAGGCCAAGTTAAAGAAGTTTTTGGTGATTTATATTGGTTCAGTGGTCTTTCAATGGTTTCTGAGGGACATGGCCATTTTCTGCTTAGTTGGATATGTTATTTTGCCAAAAATAGTAAAATTGTGAAATAACTGGAATAATATATAAAATAAAAAATATAGGATGTAGCCGGTAAATTGTATCCAGTTATCACTCAGGCTCTAAACAAGGAAGAGGTCTATGCCCCAAACATGTTGTCTTTTTATGAATGGTTTGCTATGTGCGCTTTTTTTGCATGAATCCCTGAAGGTCCCTATACACTGTACAACCTTACCATATAATTTCTGTACAATCAACTCTTGTTCTAATTGTTTGTAATATTAGAGCCTTTGTAAATATTCCAATCACTATGTATTCTACCAGGGAGACCACTATACTGCATAGCTGTTGGTAGATCTAAAGGAAATTGCACAAGTTTATTGAAAGGTGTAGGGTGGGGGGGGACGATATACAGAAACCTAAAACCATAATTATTATTATTAGCTTTTATTTATATAGCAACAACATATTATGCAGTGCTGTACATTAAATTTGACCTCCACATACTGTGTTTTCATAGCAAGTTAACCTCTCTAGCGCACTGCTGAGTTACAGATTTCTGTACCAAAAGCGCACCATAGACTTTAATGGAAAAAAGTTGGAAAAAATTCACTTTATCAGGTAAATTAGCACTGCAACCACTAGATGGCAGTGCACATGTGCCAGGTTACATAGGAGAGCATGGGGGGGGGAATTGATCCGTGCAGCTGCCTCATTAGATCAGAGACACATGGAGCAGTGAATTTGCTCTCCTGTGGCTCTGATCTCTGCCTGGCGAACCCAGCTCATCCACTGCAGGACTGACAGGTCAGAGCTGGACGAGCTGGGACTGCCAGGAACGGCAGGGGGGTTAAACCCTAATGTACATACAGAACCAGTTCTACTATCACCTACCTGTTACAGTATTAATAGGATAACTCAAGAAATTATGACTTTATCCGGCAGAGATACAGCCAGACATCCAATTGATGCAAAGTCTAGCCCCCCCCCCTTCAAGTCTAGCCCGTTTCAAAAAAAAATTTGGGGGGATTTACCTATATCTCCATAAATCATGCATTTGTAGAACCAGAAAACAAGTAAATACTGCCATAGTTTAGGGATGGGACATTTTACTGAGTATTTCTAGGCAATAAGTAATAATAGCATTTAAGATGCAAATGCTCCAGCTCTGAAGCCCGTAGTGAGGCACTCCATGAGACGTGCGCGTGATGTATTGCTCTGACATTGCTCCCTTTCCACACAATTTTCAGTAAACATATCCATACTCCTGACTATAAATGGTTACATTAGACGTCTCTTCTAGAAGTTTCCGTTCTGCCACTTGGCAATAGATCTGTATTAACGTCCAATAAGTTAGTTTAGCTGTGATGACTGCAAAAATTATGCTTTTCCTCGCTGAACAATCATGGCATTTGCTGGCATGCCTGTCTGCAGTTCATCTTAGGACTGGAAATGTACAAGCAGACCTCTGTGGTTAATGCAATATAACAGCCCAGCATTTCAGTTTCATTCCATAACACATTTCTCTGTCCTGCCTTGAGCAAAACCTAAATATTTCATTCAGCCTACTACCTATTCGTTCCATGCATGACAATACTCCTTGGTGATACTTCTCCCTGCCATCCATCATGGAAACATCCGAGTGATGGATGTGATTATTGAATTGGAATATTAATTTTACAAAAGTGTTGTGTCACAGTGAAAGGAGTAAATATGTTAATGCCCATCTAGTAGTTCACCCTTCTTCATGTTGTTGATCTAGTGCCTTTTGTAATGCAGTTTACTATGCAGTCTGCAGTAGAAATGGTCGACCTCTTATGAACTGGTATATAGTTTAAATGAATGTGTTTTTTTACATGGTTGTTATAAAAAAAAAAGGGGGGGGGGATCATATAGTAAAATGTTGATGCCCATCTTCCCACTCAACCTTTTACTGTTAAAAATCTAAGGAGGGAAGCAGACCTGTCAGCATATTCAATACTCTACTACACGCCAGAGGTTTCTCAGAGGAAAGGTATGGTGGCTTTGGGGTTAGCAATCTGATCATGCAGCACTAAAGTCCTAGGTTCAAATCTCAGTCTTGTTGCTGTCTGCATGGATATTGCATGTTCTCCCTGTGTCTGTGGGGGTTTCCTCCGGGTGATCCGGTTTCCTCCCACACTCCAAAGACATGCTGAATGGGAAATTGGCTTACTCTTTTTAGCTTACTCTAAAGAATCCTCTGTGTTAGTTACATATTACTAAAGCTGGCCATAGATGGGTGTTCCTGCCAATCGGCCGGTGGCCAGACGAAAATCAGGTGGCAAGATCGACCAGGAATCCCATTGCTTTGGATGGCCTTGACCATTACAAAGACAAAACAGCTCAGCAACAGGATTATGTTACAGTAACATTTGCACATAACAGACACCCCACTCTCCTACAATATAACTGTATATACTAGCGCTGCATAATATATAATTCCTATATAAATTCAAGATTATAGTAAGGTTACATTAGCAAAGGGAATAAACCTTACACTGATTTTCCAAATCTTGCTAGTTTAAAATTCTTATACCTCACAATACTAATTCTACAGCAAAAGAGGGACCCGAAAAAGGCAACGCAATTCAATACCCAAAAAGTCTATGTACAGTAGATACTATGGGGTTTGTGTAAAGAAGGGGGCTCCATTAGGGAGGCCTTTTATGAAATAGAAGGACTGAAGTCATACTTCAGGATCATCACCATACCTGGTACCTTTCTTCTTTGCATTTATAACTATAGATAAAATCCTGGCCATATTGATCTATACTAGTGTTGAGCTCGAATATTCGATTTTCCAATATTTAGCTCGAATATCGCTATTTC
>CM070033.1:168785597-168813736 GCA_036250615.1 Ptychadena robeensis
CGAAAATGCGATGTTCGCCGCGGATAGTTCGCCGGCGAACAGTTCGGGCCATCACTAGTGATCAAACATGTTGGTAAATTTTGATCGATCTGTTAAACATCGGATGTATATCGAACGTGTCATAATGTCATTTGATAGTTTTTTGTTTGATCTGTTCAATGTGTAGAGATGGATTGAGCACCAGTTTGTTCGTATTATACTTGTTCATATTATGTTTGCTTGCATTATGTTCGCTTGTGTTATGTTCATTCATATAGCGAATGACCTGAAGTGTTTTTGGCCACACACCGACACCACAGCACTTCCAATCGAAATAAAGATTAGACATTAGACATCGTGCTTGCTTAAACCAAAAATTTGTGTATACATTTGATATAGCTATGATCGATATTCAAACAAAATATCTAACATCCTAATTGTATCGATGGCCAATTGTGCAAAAATCTATATGAGCTTTATCTCATTACATAGTTTTGGTAAAACTAAAATTGTGCATGATGTGTATGTTATGTATATGCAATATGTAATGTAATTACACAATCATGCTTTGGCAGATCTCTGTCCAGTGAAAAAAAGGGTATTGTTAGAAATACCCAGTACTGGAAAAATTATTATGAAAACACATTGTTGGGTTGCCCCAATCAGACCAGTTGGGGAAATACATTTTTTTCCATAATTATAATTTTTTTACAAATAAGTATAATCATAGAACAGTAACATGAATCAACCAAGATTCAAAATTAGATGTTACATTTTAGAGAAAAATTGTTGAACCATGAGCAAGTTATCAAAGTACCGTAGATATCATAAAAAAATATCCAACAGGTTATTAAGGGTGGTTTGAGGAAGTAAACATTTATGCAAGTGTTCATCTGCACTTTGGACACTACTTCTTGATTGCATGCAAATTTGTATATTTTCTTGTATCAACCTTATTTCTAATAGCAGAACTCCAGAAGAAAAATGAGACCTGTCATTGAAGTACTTTCAGACCTGTCAATCTTCCCGTTTTGGCCGGGAAAGTCATGTTTTTTACATGGCTTTCCTGGCCAAATCCCGATTTCAAGAAATCCTGTATTTCTCGCAGATTCTTGTATCCTGTATTTCTCCCTGCTAATAACCAACCCCGCACATTATCAGCTCAAGCCGGGTGCAGCATTAGCAGGGAAGGTAACGCTCTCTCCTTGCTCAACTGACATCACTTCCGGTACTTGGAACACGAAAGAACCACGATCCACATACTGGAAATGACGTCAATGACAGCTATGTTCATAATCTGCTGCTATAGATAATTATCTATAGCAGCAGATTATAATCAGTAGTGATGAGCAGCATAGGCAATATTTATATTCGCTAAATACTGCAAATTGTTTGTGTAATATTTACAATAAATTCGTAAATTCAAGAATTCATGATCTCAAGCCATTATTATCTTTATTGCCAGACAGGTCAGGGATAAAGTTATTGAGAAATGTAAAGCAGGCTTAGGCTACAAAAAAAGATTTTCAAAGCCTTGAACATCCCACGGAGCACTGTTCAAGCAATCATTCAGAAATGGAATGAGAATGGCACAACTGTAAACCTACCAAGACAAGGCCGTCCACCTAAACTCACAGCCGAACAAGCAGAGCGCTGATCAGAAATGCAGTCAAGAGGCCCATGGTGACTCTGGACCAGCTGCAGAGATCTACAGCTCAGGTGGGGGAATCTGTCCATAGGACAACTATTAGTCGTGCACTGCACAAAGTCGGCCTTTATGGAAGAGTGGCAAGAAGAAAGCCATCAGAAAAGCATAAGAAGTTCTGTTTGCAGTTTGCCACAAGCCATGTGGGGGACACAGCAAACATGTGGAAGAAGGTGCTCTGGTCAGATGAGACCAAAATGGAACTTTTGGGCCAAAATGCAAAACGCTATGTGTGGTGGAAAAATAACACTGCACATCACTCTAAACACACCATCCCCACTGTGAAATATGGTGGTGGCAGCAGCATGCTCTGGGGGTGCTTCTCTTCAGCAGGGACAGGGAAGCTGGTCAGAGTTGATGGGAAGATGGATGGAGCCAAATACAGGGCAATCTTGGAAGAAACCCTCTTGGAGTCTGCAAAAGCTTTGAGACTGGGGCGGAGGTTCACCTTCCAGCAGGACAATCGCCCTAAACATAAAGCCAGGGCAAGAATGGAATGGTTTAAAACAAAACATATCCATGTGTTAGAATGGCCCAGTCAAAGTCCAGATCTACATCCAATCGAGGATCTGTGGCAAGATCTGAAAACTGCTGTTCACAAACGCTGTCAATCTAATCTGACTGAGCTGGAGTTGTTTTGCAAAGAAGAATGGGCAAGGATTTCAGTCTCTAGATGTGCAAAGCTGGTGGAGACATACCCTAAAAGACTGGCAGCTGGAATTGCAGCAAAAGGTGGTTCTACAAAGTATTAACTTAGGGGGCTGAATAATTACGCTGTAAAAAAATGCTTAGAATCATGTATGATTTTCGTTCCACTTCTCACGTGTACACCACTTTGTATTGGTCTTTCATGTGAAATTTCAATAAAATTAATTCATGTTTGATTCATGTTTGTGGCTGTAATATGACAAAATGTGGAAAAGTTCAACTTTTGCAAGCCACTGTATATATATATATATATATATATATATATATATATTATTAGTATTTAAATGTATTTTGTGTTGGCGAGCACAGAACTTTGAATTGTTTAGAGTAAACTATTAACAGTTGTTCACAGAAGATAGTTTACCTGTTGATAGTGGAGGCACTTCTTGGGATTTATTTTCTCCTCTGTTGAACCAAAACCTACTCACCTAATCCACCATCCAGGTCCTATGCCATGGCTGCTTCCAGTTTTGGGCACCTTCCATTAAAAAGTAACATGAGGTCTAGTAAAGTGGGTATGAAAGTGTCAGTTTTCTTATTGTTATAAAAAGTATATTAATACCCTCCCTAGCAGTTTAGACAAACCCAGTTTGTCTGCTGTTTGAGTTTGTCCCAACCGCTACAGGAGCAGGGAGCAGGAAAACACAATATACCCCCAGAAAACTGCACCGATTCCAAATACAACCCTACCATTGGGCCTACCAATCAACTTAAAACAATCAATTTTTAAGTCGGTATAAAATTGTATGTCGATTGTATCATGGGCCATATGTAATACAAGATTTTTGATCGATTTTTTTTTTCAATCCACAAAACAATCGATCCAAAATAGTCCAATTAAAATTTCAATCAGAAGTGAGGTAGAATAGGTAGAAAAAAATCGATCAAAAATTGGTTGACCACACTTGGTTCTCAAAATACGGAACCAATTTTCAATCGACCGAATTTTCACTCAATTTTGATCGGATTAAGTCGATTTAACCAGGTGGGCAAAACTCAATTCTCAATCAATCGACTAAAAAATCTATCGTTTTAAGTCGATTGATTAAAAATCTGACCCGTTTATGGGCTGCTTAAAGGAGACCTGTGTGTATCTGAAACATTAAGGGGTTAATTTTTAACCGCCTGGTAAACAAGCAATTACTGTAACTGCCCAGTGAAGGGCAATAGATCGAATATTAGGGTTGTTATCTAAATCGGTTGTCAGAAAACATATGTGTTGGTTGAATCTCTATCTGCACCTTGATAATGGATAGCTGATTATCTTAATTGTTTTGGCAACTATGTACTGTATCTGCAAATCTAAACATCTCGTTAAATGTTATAGGGCTCATTATCACAACTTTAACAAATGAGATCCAGTCAGTGTTTTTGAACATGTTAACATTAATGCATCTATGACATTGTTGGAGACATGGCTTTATTCTTTGAGAAACTCAGATTAAAGAAAATGCTTCAGGAATTTAGCCTAGCCATGGGGTGAAGGTGTGAAGACACACGGGTGAGTTGTGAGCATAATGAGATGTTGAAAATGTCATATTAGCATGAAAATTGGATTCAGACTGAAGTTGAGCCAATCAACCACAGCAGTTGCAGAGTTTAGTTCGAACAACTTCAGTCTATACAATTTGCATTCTAATATTGAATTCAGGCATCTCATTTAGAATCTATAGTTGAGAGCACTGGAAAGCAATTTTCTTTTCCATATGGCCCAGTTCACACCTATCTATTGCAATGCTTGTTGTGCAAATTCATATTAATGCATGTCCAGTGCGTACACGTAGTATCTTTGTATAGTATATCCTTTTTTTCATCCCTAAATCAGCATTGCCTGTACATTTTCCAAGTCCTATTGACGTCAATGGCAGTCAATAATATACAAATGGCATACAAATGCATGCAAACAATGAACGTAAAATGTACACCACGGCCTAACATGCTTTCAGTTTTTATAATGCACCTAATAAATAGTCTTAAACTGACCGCACTGGAAAGGAAACAAGGCTTATTTCCCTAATCTGTGGGGAGGAATAACAACAACTTAGAAGAATAAAGTGTGGTTTTAGAGAAGATTTATCACACAGTATATTCAACTCTTTTGAAGATTGAAATATTAGGATTTATTTACATAAAAAATGACACACATGGAGTTACAACCATAATAACCTTTTCCAGGGCCCAGCAAACTTCTATGAGGACCTTTCCATGGAACTTGTTAATTGAACTCAAGGCTTTGGTGAGTAGAGATGGTCAACTTTTTTTCGACGATTTCGAGTTAATTGCAAGGCCCCTGAACATGGTATCATCACCAAACTTGCTGGATATGTAAAGAAGGGTTGGGGGTATACTACAAAACAAAAGTATGTCTCTAACACAAATAGTTTTTGCACAAATTAAGTTCAAAGTCAAGTCAAAATTTTGAAAATTGGAAGATGCTAGAGCAAAACTTTTTTTTTTCAAATGTTCTCACAACCATTCTCTACATCTGCAGCAATTTTGTTGATGATACCCTTTTCAGAGGCTTTGCAATCAGCTCCCAAATTTTGCAAAAAATTTGTCCATCTTTATTGGTAAGCATTAATTGATGATCTCCATTAGGCAGGGGTATTAATTCTTAATTTACAGAGCTGTTTCTCTAGTCTTGTGTTGTGTGCAAGTAAGAATTGATAATAATCCTTTTTAATGGGCCACATAGCAGTAGATTTGACTTTTGACCTGGGTTCCAGAGCTATTGCGATTTGGTCCACATGGATTGGTAGCAACCCGATCGGTTGCTGCGAACGCGCATGCCAATCGATTGCCTGCAAAATCACCCGTGGATCTATGTGTATATGGGGGGCTTTAATAGTTAGTGAGACAACGTTGAGTTAAAAAGAAATGGTAAAAAGAAATTTAGCCTACTTAAAAAAAAAGAAAAAGTTTGAAAATGACAAATTACACTTAATTCAATAGAGTGTCTATGTGCAGTGTTAGTGGATACGATGTAATCATTAACATAGAGAATGCAGGCTGAAGATTTGTTAAGGAGAGGAAGTCCCGTCAATATGCAGAAGAAGATAAAATATCAGCTTCTGTCACTGTGTCTGTGAATATAAAGAACCCTTTATAATGATTTATAGATACACATACGGATGAGAGTAAAGCTTCACCTGACCCTGAAGGAAATCCATTAATTCTATGAGTAGGAACATCACTGAACTGTATTAGGTAGAACTAATTAGCAATTAGAGACAGGAGTGCTAATGGAATGGAAAGGAGAATAAGGAGCTTTCTAGGTAAGAGGATAAGAAATAGTGAATATGTCACTCAAGATCAATAGAGAAGCTTGGGTGGACACATTACGGGAATGAAATATAACAGCTGATTCTTTATTTTTTTTCTTTTAGTACAAACCCAATTTATTAATGGAAATAAAACGAAATGTGTGAAATATGAACTTAGCTTGTCACTTACCAAAACCTTGCAGGCTTTACCAAGCGTATAAAACCCCGTCTCAGGGGCCAATGGCCCGCAATGCAATTATACAGTATTTGGCCTGTAAGTTTTTTTTTTTAATTAGTTTTTCCAAAATTAATCTTCTTTGACATTTGATGTCACATATAGTTATAGTTTTACACTTTGCTTGTTCCAGATTCCATGCTTAAGCAAAACTTAAGTTTGCTTCCATATGAAAAGGTTTATTGGTATATCTGATTAGGAAAACCTTCCTCAAATGTAGGTTTTTTATTGAATAAATATCGTGGTTTGCCCATGACCTTGTCCAGGTTTTTACATTTGGTGCACTCTTTCTATAGCCTCAGTATAGATTATCTACAAAAGTCACAAGCTCACACGCATATTCTAGGGCACAAGAGGATCTCTATTATTCCATGAGAGCTCTGTGAATTCTTCAAAACACTTTACCATTTAGAGAAAAACATTATATTTCCATCATTAAAATTCAATTTAGATCAGAAAAACCAAAATGAACTCCTTCTACTATAATAGCATTTCAGTTATAGCAGTGTGGCTGTTGGGCTTGTCTGTGGACTGTCAGGCACAACCAAGGATGTCAATTATTCCGGAAGTGATGAGCTGTAATATGTGCAATATAACAAGTCTGAGTAGTATGACTTTCTTTTGCTTTTACCTTAAATAAGGCATTAAACTGGCTGGATATTAAACATTTACTTTATTCATATGAGTTGTGTAGATTCTTCAGCATCTATGAGGGCAAACAACTGAAAAAGTTGTGTTTTATTAAAATACAAAAAAACTGTAAAAAGAATACAATTACCCTTTCTTCCATTATTACTAATATTGTGTGATTTTCTAACCATGTCAATTGTTAAGTAAGATATGTCCCTACTTTATAAGGATAGATGGTTATACAATACATATACTCTATATGTTTTATCTTATTTTTGAACTGTTTCTTTTTTGATGCAATGTGTTCCTTTGATAAGACTTTTGAAAGTCTACTGATTAAACTACAAATTGCCTACTTATTAGACATTGGTATATATTGTATCCTGTTGTGAATGTTCTCATATACCCCTTTATTTCTTTTATCTAAATTTTTTTAATTTCTGTACCCCTTACAAAATTGTTTAAAAAAAATGCATTTATATATATTTTCAGATACATAGACACATACCTTGCTGTTTATAGATCTTGCTGATTATAGATCTGTGTAGGGTAAGTTAGGTTAGGTATAGGTAAGAAGGGATAAAGAAAAGGTTCATTAGGTTTTATATATGAGTGATGAGAAGAAGCAATATTTGTATTAGCAATGCATGGTAGTTATGTACTGATGTACTCGAATATTCGCAATTATGAATATATAGCATTACATTCAAGATTTTCGTGAGTTCTCAAAGTGCCGATATTCCCAATAAAAAATTGTGATTAGAATATGTAACATTGTAAAATAATGTAAAATTTTTTGTTTTAATTCAGAGATGCAATTCCTAATTCCTTCTACTTTCTGCATGTGTTGTGTCTCTATTAAAGGTTAAATATTCCACCTTCAAATTAGGTTTATCTTTAAGTTTAATACTTTTTTAAATTCTATTCAGTTTTGCCCTTTTTTTATTCATCTGCTGTAGATTAGTCCATATTTTCTCCTTATAATCTTAGCTCTACCAGTCCCTGGTGCTGGGGTTCAACAGGACTAACCACCTCAACAGCTTGATTTATTATACATAAACCATTTTGCTTCGTAGAATTCCGCAATCCCATTCCCCAATTTCAGAGGGAACAAAAGGAAAGTGGCAGCTTGAACTCTTTGTGCGCCCTTAAACCCTTCCCATCTGCTTTTCATCTTTCAGGTGACTTAAAGTAATTACTCGATACAGCTGCTTTCAAACTCAGGTTATTAATGGTGGCCATTTGTTATGATCACAGGGCTGTTAGAGGCTCGGATGTGACAGGGTCTTTGTCACTTCGGGCAATCCCAACCAGCGAGACTTAATGATTCATGAAGCAAAGCTGGAAAATAAATTATATTTACTTTCTTTCACCTGGGGCTTGGCTTCTTATGTTCTCTACTTTTTTTTAAATTAGTGCTACAGATTTTCATAACATTTTAATTTGATTTTCAAAGAACTCCTGGCAGGGTATTGAAAAGTTTAAATAACTCATGCTGGCTTCTGTCATATGAAAGCTTGGAGCGATCCTCTTGCACACTTAGTATAGGCTGTAAATAGAGAGAATGGGGGGGGGGGGGCAGATTTCCAGCAATGTAAAGGCATAAATCAAAATATTTTAATAATAAGTATCTTACTGTTTTGAAATGAAATTCTAAGTTTGAAGAAACACAGTCTACACATAGATATAGAAGAACAGAAGGGACATATGGTTATTCCCATCTGCCCTCCCAGCATAGGGTACCAAAATGAGAGAAACACAGTTTAAATGGCTCATTGACTTTGAATTGTCAGTTACAGGTTGTTTCTGATGTATGGGCGTCCAATAAATCATCACATCATCATTATGTCTCAAAACTCTTATTCTACTAGTGTAGACATCAACCTTATTTGCAGAAGATCATCATATATTGTTATGTAAACTGCTAGGCTGCATCCATCCTACGTTTTCATCTAGTGGTAAGTGTTATGAACCATAAGTTGTTCCTGCCAGATGTTGTTGAACATGCTCCAGCAGGCTGTGTGTAATTCAGTGTAATAGTTTGTTATGAATATTTAATAACCAAGCCAATCGCTAATTATGTAACCTGAGATAAATATTTGGCTAACTGGACTTGGTCTTCCCTGTTGGGCACACACCCCATAAGAATAACTTATTTGTTTTGATTGATCTGGGCTAAGGTCTAAAGCTGGGCATAGCCAATTCGTGCACGATCAAACCGCCGATCGGATGTGCCGATCGGATGTGCGCTCCCGCATCCGTTTGGGGAGGTTGTGCAGGAATCGGGTGCCGCAACTAGCAGGATTGGGCTAAAATTAGCCGTCATGTCGGATCGCACATTGATCCAACATGACAGATAATTTTGCTCCGATCCCATTAGTTCTGCTGGGGACGGCTGCCCCCAGTCGAAGTAATGAGCAGCATAAAGGGTGCCGTCCGATTCTCGGCACTAGTGATGACGTCACCGGGGAATTGTCCAGTCTATTCCCAGTTTAAGGAATATAGTATTTAGCTCCTTAAGGGGTTTGCTAAAGGAAGGTAATTAAACGCTGCATCTATCTTCTCCCATTGGATTAATGTCCTCCACTGGATGTTAACATTGACTGGTTAAGGAAGAGGTCTACATAGAAGCTAAATGTCACTTTTAAAAAAAGAAAAAATTGTGCATTAATAGCATAGCTCCAGAACATGATATTATCTCCACAATTTTCGGAAATGTAGAAAAGGTTTGTGGGACTTAAATCTGAACTTAATTAATGGAAAAAATTACATGTGCTAGAGCACTTTCTTTTTCTCAAAATCCTTGTAAACCTCCTTTTATGTTAGTATCTTGTATTTTGTTTTACTTTATTCATATTATTTAACCATTTAAAGTACCTTACTTTGTTGTACTAGGTTGTGCGCCTTGTATCCTTGTTCCTATTTATCTGTTACAGGGGGGGACACTCCTCCATTTTGAGAGCTGCACACCTACACCCAACTTAAACACGCACCCCTCATGTGATGGCCGAACTGTCCACTTTTCTTCCCCCGGTGAACAGTACGGGTGTTCGACCGCCCTGTTCACCGGTGGGAAGAAGGTGACATTCTTTCGCTGGCCAGATCAGGAGCAGAAAGATCCAGACAATGGAAGAATTATTTTACCAGAGATTGGGTAGAGAAGCCGGTCTCTAGTAAAAGAAAACCGGCATTAACTGGAAGTGGTGTCAGTGACGTCACATCCCGATATCGAAACTGGGAACTGTGTGTTCCAGGTACCGGAAGTGACCTCACTTCAGTTTTTTTTTATTCAAATTCCGGAACAAAAGAGATTGGGGATGGGAATGCCTTGATTAAACGTGAGATACAGGTCCAAACCAAACAATCCTTTATTCAAATTCCCTGTGAACAGTCCAATCCACCTGTTCGCGGAATGACCTGGCCGAAGTTCACCCATCACTACCCCTCATACTGACCCAATTTTACTTTGATCTTTGCCCAGTCCCCATACACCCACTGAGGGCAATTGTGGCTACTGACATCACTGTAACTGTGTAATCACTGCTGAAGGTTGTGTGCAACTATCTATTATCTTTCTCAGAAATTCAGAGATGACTGACAAGTACATAGTAACTTCAACAGGTAAGAAAATATTATCTTCTTTAACGTCCAAAAACATAAACAAACCATTTCTTGTACATGGTCAGCGCATTTAGTAGCTAAATTCTACACCTTCATCAGAGTGACAACACAAGACTAAAGTAGAGAATTTAGATATCACACATACAGCATGTATATGACACATATCTGTAAACATGTTAAATTTGCCTTTAATTTATCTCGGAACGGAATCACATCTGAAAATGTTTATTGAATATAGATTGGATTTCCTATACTTAACCCATACAAGTTCTGCTAACTGTTATAATGAACCTTTTTTCGCTATTACTACTATTGTTTTTTAACCATGCCAATAAGTAGTTATATACATATTCCTTCTATAATATGAGAGATTATTATACAAGCTATCTTTATGTTTGATCTTATTTTTAAACTGTTTCTCTTTTTGTGTTCATTTGATAGGACCTTTGAAAGTCTACTGTTTGAACTATAAATTGTCTACTTATTACATATCTGTATATATTGTATTCTGTTGTGAATACTGTTCTCATATACCCCTTTATTTCTTTTATCTACCTTTATCATTTCTGTCCCCCTTACAAAATTGTAAAAAATGCAATAAAAATTATAAATTTCTATTATGTTTTTTACCTAGATCTTGCTGATTATAGATCTGTGTAGGATAGGTTAGGGAAGGTTAATGTAAGAAGGCATAAAGAAAAGGTTCATTTGGTTTAATATATGTATAATAGTGTTGATTGCGAATATGAATTTGAGAATTAATAAAGATCTGAAATATAGCGCTTTATCTTTGTAATCGTGAATATTTGAAACTTCTTACATCAGTGTCCTGAACTAACATTTATTGCGTTAGCAATATGCGCATATACAAGTGCCGATTTGCTCAAAGAAGGTTATCTGTAGAATGTACTATGCATTGCATTCGCAATATGCACATGTACAAGTGATCATTTACACAATGAATGTACTGTATTTTCCAGCGTATAAGACACTTTTGAACACAGGAAAATGTGTGCAAAAGTCAGGGGTCGTCTTATGCACCAGCTGCCGCCATCGGGGGGTGGTGTGGGGCTCTCTCGTCCTGAGCTGACCGTCTAGAGGAGCCTGTAGGTCTGCTCCCCGGATCCGTGCTCCCCACACTGCACGCTGGCTGACAGGAGCCAGAATGAGAGGTCTTCAGCATCCCCCTTGGCCACCTCCTTCTTCTTTCTGATGTGTGTGAAAGAAAAAGTAACTGGCTGGCTGAAATTGGTATTGCAGGGATATTAAGATTAAAGCTAGAACATCATATCTGTACAAAAACTTCACTTTATAATTTATACACAACTGTAAAAGTAAAATTTTTAGATTGCCAACATTCTTTTAGTTTTTATTGTTAAATGTATACAATTTATGTCCCATGGATAACCCCAGGGAAACATTAAAAACTATAAAAGGTTGCAGATAGGGGTGTGAAATTCAGAGGTGAATTATAAATCTCCAAAAAGATTGGACTTCTAAGGGTGTTGGACATTTTGGAGTTGAGTAGATATAAAAAATTGTATTAGGTGTGCGTTGGAAGAGTGAGATAGAATATCCCAAACTCTATATTTTAACTGGAAAAGTTGGGTCGTCTTATATGCCGGAAAATATGGTAATATTGACTAGAGATCATGAATTCTCAAATTTATTGTGAATATTAGGTGAAAAATTTGTGATATTTCGTGAA
Source organism: Ptychadena robeensis (assembly GCA_036250615.1). NCBI lineage: Eukaryota > Metazoa > Chordata > Amphibia > Anura > Ptychadenidae > Ptychadena > Ptychadena robeensis. Next base: position 168,797,447 of record CM070033.1, read on the forward strand.
TACAAATATTGACTATGCTGCTCATCACTAATGTATAATATATAACATTTTGTGTTTTTAATCAGAGATGCTTTTCTGAATTCTCTACTCTGTGTGTGTTGTGGCTGTAATAAAGGGGAGTAATCCTCATTCAAAATGTGTCTTGATCTTCAAATGTAAACTTTTTTTATTCTGTTTTCTTCAGTTTGGCACTTGCTTTCTGCTATTACCATTGAAGTTGCACTCCTAGAACTTACCCATGGGATACCATGTTGTCTGCATGTGAGCAGCCTCACCTGATTTGATAAACAGCCCCATTTTCATTCTAAATTAAGGCTAATCTATTTGCAAGTCCCGATGGATCTTGGATTTTCTAATACAAAGTGAGAGTTCCCACTAGGCTGCGTAGATATGCCCCTGCAGCCCAAACAGTATATTGGCCGATGTTTTCTAGCGACTTGTCTGCGGTTTCAGGGCACAGCTTTCCGGTGTCCTGTTGTGTCCATGATATTAATTTCAGAGAGAAGGAGTTCAGTACATGGAACCTCCCCAAGTAAATATAAGAAATTATCTATGGGAGTTTAGAAAAGGAATGTTTATTCAGGGGAAGCCCATGAATAGCTGGATCAGCTGATCAAGTTGATCTTTCCTGATTTGCTGTTCAGGATAATAATATGTTTTATTTCGTCTTCCTGTATATGTGAAAACTGAATCCACCAATTCTCTGCTCTGGTGTTCTCACCTATCCTGCCCTCATCTCTATAGTATAAAGTACACTTAGTCTACAGTACAGCCTACAGTACTTTTTTTTGCGCAAAATGCAGTTGCCCCTGTGGAAAATGACATGCCAGTGGTATACTGGTGCTTCACATCACGATCTTTGCAAGTCACAGATCCTCTTATGTATAGCATGAAGCCTGAGCTCAGCAGTCTTAGCGGTGTAGATTTATTGCATTCTGAACTTTTCTACAGAGTTATGTTTACTCTGTATGGCTAATGCAGCTGAGAATCCCAGAGTTTATCTTAAACCAGAGCTTTATAGGACAGCCAATTTTATTATGGTTGTTATTATTATGACTCCTAGCGCTATAACTTTTACCCCCACCACTGTGCCCACTAGTATACTGAATATATGTTGATAGCTCTCTTGCCGTCTGACCTTGATTTAGGCATAGATTATGTTAAGATGAATGACACATATTGTCACAGTTGACACTGCAAGCTGCTACAGATAAAGTTAGCCGGAGGGCCCCATCAAAATTTTGCTATACAAACCCATGATTCATTGTTCCGCCTCTGCAAGTCACCCTGTATCTCTAGCTATAAAACACGTGCCTGCACTCTCACTTGTAACTGCATGCTAATACACTTCCAGAACATTTGCAGTACATGCCCTGGAATATTTTTTACCATCAGATCTGGTTCATAACAGTAAAAGCAAATTGGAAATAATAAATATAAGTTATTGGAATGAATAAATTCATTTTATAGCATTACAAATAGAACTGTTACCAATAATGAAAATGTTATCATTTAATTATGAGACGGAGATGAAAGGCCCAATCCACATAATGCAGAATCGGGAAGAAGAATCATCATTAGCATTTGCGTGATGGTAATTTAAAACATTTATTCTAGAAAGTCAATAACGTCATTGTTTACAATTAATAGAACAGCGTGTTTAGTTTTAATTCACTTCCCAACTTTCTTTTCTAGATTTTTCCCAGCTGTCAATATGTACTAATGTAAAACTTGCATATTTGTTTAGAAAAAAGAAAAATAAATTATTAGGCTTTTTAAAGTAAAGGGCTTTTTTCAGTAAAGTATATGGCCTAATTTATATGGACATCAATATCAATATAACAATATAACACAATATAACTTTTCCAGCTAATATATTAAAGGTGCTATTAATGTTACAACATACAAAGACAATTTGGTTAAGGTCTTGTCTACACTACATCTTCATAGACGCAATGGGTGCTTCAGCATGAATCGTCCATCGTGCCCAATGGAGGGCACAGTCACATTTTGTGATAATATGCTCCCTTTTGTCTGTTTTTTATTTGTCATCCATTGCCTAACTTCACTTTACATGGCAACATAGAGACTAATGCTGGTATTCAGGCAGCACTTTAAATGGGATGTCTGCCATGCTCTCAAATGTGATAGTGATAGTGGATTTCTTTTTCATTGCAACAGTTTAAAGAAAGTTCCTTTTGTTCTGGCATAACTAACCCTTTTACATAAAGTCAAATCTGCAAAGAAATTGTTTCATTTGTTTAGCGTACAGGACCATGAGTGGCTTGCACAGATTCCTGTCTTGGACCCCCAATGGGCACTTGGTAAATTGTAAAGCAAATGTGTACCAGGTCTTGCCTTCACCAAGTAGAGGCTGTTACAGCTTCAATGTTGCAGGGTCACATTGAATTAGATCAAGGCACATGGTGTCTCCTAAAATGTCCACTTTCCTAAAATTTCTGGGAAATCTATTGAAATTTCTAGAAAGAAAAACTGTTAGTTTTTTTTAGACTTTAAAGGCTTCAATTAAGAATACCATGTCACAAGATATAAGAAATTTTTTTGAATTTATTTTGAGTATGTTGCCTTCACCACTGTGATGAAAGATTAGTATTATTTATGTCTATTGTTACTGGCTGTAGGGCAGAAAGAGGACTTGCAACTTAAGGTAGGCTGCAATATTTGTAAATATGAGAGTACAAGGCAAGCTTATTTCACTTAAATGTCCAAATGCAATGTAAAAACGGTATAGTTTTGGTATAGCTGTATAATGTATATTGAAAATGTGGGTGACCCATCAGGCAAGTAAAATGAAGGCTGTGGGATCAAGGTTTAGGATATTAAAATATGCTTTTTAAAGGTACTATCTAAAAAAAGTTTAAACATTTGTACCTTAAATGCCATTTGATGTTTTTAGATCGTCAAAAGTAGTGGAACACTGACCTTTAAACACACATAAACTTTAATGACATTTTATTCTTCTTACAAGAAGCATTGATATGGAGTTTGGCTTCCCTTTGCTTTTCACAGGGTTTGTTGGTGTTTATGGAAATTGTGGACCAGAAGAGCATTTGTAATGCCAAGCTCTGATTTTGGACAAGAAGTCTTGACTTACACTCAACTCAACTGTCAACTAAAGAGTTCTGTCAGGTTAAGGTCAGGTCTTTGTAAAGGCAATTCAAGTTTCTTCACACCAAATTCACTCATCCTTTTTTAGACCTTATTTTGTGCATTGAATGCTGGAGCAGGAAGGAGCCATCCCCTCAAAAGTCAAGCACAACCCTTAAAAAAAACCCAAACCATCATACTCCCTCCACCAATTTATCCACCTGACACAATGAAACCAGACAAGTACAATTAAAATACTAGGGCATGTACCATTCCCACAATCATCCAATGGATTGGCAAACAGAGAAGCAAGCATTCCGACGAACATGTATGTATTGCACTAGGGTTGTAGTGCTTTACACCACTACAACCAACACTTTTTTTATTTTGTGAAGTCATTTGTGAATTAATTACAAATCCCCTGAACGTGGTTTCATCACCAAAATTGTTGGAGTTGTAAAGCAGTGTAGTAAGAACATTTTGAGTTAAATTTCAATTTGACTTTGAAATTAATTTATGCAATACCTATTTTGTAATGTTCCTGCAACCCTTCTCTTCATCTCCATTTGATGGTGATACCTTGTTTAGGGGCTTTGCAAATAACTCCCAAATAAACAAGTTGAAATTTTACAACTATCTCTACTGGTCAGCAATGGAAACCCATTCCATGAAGTTCTCCATCTATTGTTGTTGAGATATTTTAAAGGGATATGAAGTTCTTGCCTTTACAGCTCCGGGCAACTTCTGTGCAATGTGTGTCCCATTAAGCAGTGACCCCACTCTGTGATTTTACCTGGATTACTGCTTAGTGGCTTAGTTGCTGTTTTTCGCAGTTCACAATTGCTTCCACTTTGTTATAATAATCCTAAGAGTTGACCATAGAATATTTAGCAGCAAGCAAATTTAACATACAGAGTTGCACATGTGTTATCATAACATGGTACCAAATATAACCTTTCCCTGTGTGTTATCTAGTGTTGCATCTCAACTCTAATTTATTGTACAGCCCTGCATAATATGTTGGTGCTATATAAAAATAATAATATTGATTTTATACTCTGTGACCATGGAAGTGCTTGGAACAGCTGAATTAAATAATTTTGAGGTCTTGTCACAATACATTAGCAAATATAGTGTATGTACATTAATGCATAAACCATACATTCACTTTAAATAAGCAAGAGTATACAAAATCTAACAGTGTAAATATTAATGCAGTGTCCTGGTGTGTATTTGTTATTATGTACAGTATGAAGACATTGGTGTTTCTTCATCTCTGGCTGTATAATTTCCTTATTCTGTTGCGCATGGCTAGTTACATAAAAAATAAACAAATGATGAGATTAGGGGTGAAATGGGGCAATGTGTGTCATAGCTGTTGCCTTTAGGCTTTATTAGCATGCTTTCCTATCTCTGCCATGATATATGACTACCCGGGGGCAGAAGAGCTTATGCTCCTTCTATTTAACAGGGAAGCTAATGGAGCAGAAACAAGGGATGCAAACAGTTTTGTCATTCAAGATGACACAAAATCTAAGGCCCCAGCAGGTGCCTGCTTTTTTATGTTTTTATTTTTTTTATTTTAAGCTTTGTGTCAGCACTAAAATGTAATACACAACAGTAAACACAATGAAATAAAAAAATGTTTTGGACATTGTATGAAACAGCATGTGGAGGTATATTTACAAAGATGTTAGATATCCCACTATTCTGTAAAAGCAAAGTAAACCTCTCATAGTGTTGCTGTTTAAATTACGATTTTGTTTGCTTACCTGTACACTTTTATTGTTATTTCTTCATAAATAAAAGAAACTTGTCTTGTAGGTTCATATGCCATTGCTTCCTTTTATTCGTTTTAATTTTCTTGACATATTACATTAAGCAAGTGTAGAGGATCCCAAGGGTGGATCCTGGATGGGAAGTATATCTCCCTATATTATGGGCTGTGGTCCCAGCTGTATTCCAGGTAAGGAGTCCGGGAAAATATATGGGCAACCACAGTTGCAATTTGTTTAGTTTTTCGGGTCCCGGACTGGAGTGGGAGGGAAGGAACTGGGTGGGCCTTCCCACTCCACCCGGGGTACAGTCCAGGGTTTAGTGATGATTTTCAGCCAGACAGGAAGGCTGGTTGAAAAAGCTCTGATGTCAGAGAGGGGGTGGAGGAGCTGAGGCCAGGTGTGCAGCCTGGGTGTGTAGAGTCGAACACTCTCTCTCTCTCTCTCTGGAGCAAAGTTTTCATTTGGAAGGCCTGGGAGGCCTTGCAGAACTGTTTGGGTGAGCCATAACCACTGACTGCAAAGGATATATGTGTTTAGAGACTGCATGTAATACAACTGCCATATATGCTGCAAGATTTGATTTGTTTTCTGGTGAAATAAACCATAGTTTTTGTTCATCATATGGCTGTGCTGGTGATCCCTTTCCCCTGAACTTTACACAAGTCATACGCTATACATTATATGAAATTGATTAGAAGATCAGTTACACATAAACTTTAAATTAACAAACAATCTATAAATGGAAAACACCAGTATGAGGAAATGAGATTGCAAATGCTAAGCTTTACTGGAGTTAAGCAGCATTACTATAAAAGTATCACGGATGAACCACTGGAGCAGTGGACCCACTGTGCCTCCAGACAATTGTAGACTAGTGATGGATGAACATCGCCCACGGCCGTTCTTGAACAGGTGAATCAAACTTCTGCAAATACCCGACATTTGCATCAAACTGCCACTGACTTCAATGGAGGACAAACTTCTCAAACCATCAGGTCATATTTGTAGCCACAATACCAATCCCCAGAGCATACCAGACACCCTTTTTATCATAGGGTTTGGTATGCCTGGAAAAGTAGGACCACGAAAAGCGTGGGGTACCCCCTCCAGAGCATGCCAGACACCCTCCTGGCATAGGGTCTTGTATTCTCTGAAAAAGGGGGATCACTAAATGTGTGGGGTCCCCTCCCTCCAGAGCATACCAGACCCCTGCTGGCATAGGGTGTTATATTCGTTGGAAAAGGGGGACCACAAAAAGTGTGGGGTCCCCCTTCCCTGTCCTTCCAGGTCTGCTAAAAGGTGTCTGGTGTGCTCTGCAAGTGGGGTCACATTTTCCAGGGATTACCAGACCCTATGCCAGAAGGGGGTCTTAAATGGTCTGGAGGGGGGAACCCACACACTTTGTGGCCCCTTTTCCAATGGCCCCCTTCTCAAGGTATAACAGACCCCATGCTAAAAAGGGGACTGGTATGCTCTGAGGAGAGCTACTGCTCTCTTCCTATTTTAGCTAGTATAGCAGACACTTAATTAGTGTAATATGGCTGCAGGGATAATTTTTCTATTCTATGAGGTACAAAATCAGTAGACAGACACAGAGTCAAACAGGTAGGCAATACGTCAGGGTAGGCAGCAAACAGCAAAGTCAAGACAGTTTACAGGTCGGTAACAATACAGTTAACAGATACATTCAGAGCCTGGGTAGCAGAGACTAGAAGATCTGTTTGCTCAGGCAACTTCCTATTGCCTGAGGCCTCTTTAACCGCCCTAGCGTTAGGGACGGCAGCACCTCGTCCAGCGTTCCAACTGCTTCTATCGCTCTGGACGAGGTGCTGCCGTCCAGTACAAGTCGGGGCTCTGGGAGAGCACATATTCACGCTGTGCGCGTGTCCCCGCCGATTCGACATGCCTCCTCGGCTGCTCGTGTCCTCCCCCCCCCCCCCCCCCCCCCCCCCCCGCTCCGAGTGACGTGATGACGTCACTCGGGGAGGCGGCGGGAGATTTGTACAGTAAATAGCATGAAAGCAGTTTTCTATGTAAAAAACTGTTTTCAAACTCCCCCTATGTACTAAATATCGCCAGAATAAAGTCCCTGATTTTATCACACCAGGTTAGAGAGGGTTAAGTGCAAATGGGAACATCTGGGGCACCAGAGACTTTTTATTTTGGCGATATTTAGTACATAGCAGCATAGTTTTGTGTCCTAATTTTTGTGGGGTTTTTTCATAATTTTTATTAAAAAAATATATATTTTTTTACATAATTGTTTGTTTCAAACATTATTATAGTCAGGATGTCTATTGGACCCTTGTACGGACATATTTTGGGAAGTTACAGGCCTACGACATAAAGAAAAATTTACCATTGAAGTCTATGGTGCACTTTTGGTACAGAAATCTGGACCTCAGCAGTGCGCTAGGGAGGTTAAATACAAGGTCATGAGGCTTGATAGGTCAGTTTTTCAGGTGAGAGATATGAACTGCACTACAGAAGGTCAGAACCCTGCAGCAGAGGGAGCAGGAAAACAAGAGCCACATCATGTGCCATCATTACTACCACCAGCAGAGGGTGCCGATCTTCGAAAGGTTCATGTCCTCTGAGGATTTGGAAGGTGAACAGCAGGAGAACTGCTGTTATCTACCTCCCTGGAGGGTTGGAGCGTCACTGGATTTTGACAGTTTTTACCTATGTAAGTATTTATTTTTTAACCCTCCGATCTGCCTTATTATGTGTACTTCTAGTGCCGATAATAGGAAGTAGATATGGAGGTGGTGGGTCCACTTTCAATATAGAGAACATACAGTATGTCCTCCTTAACTACTAGGCTCATTAAATACTAAATACTGATTTACCAGGATGTAAAATGAACATAAATACATGGAGATCATATCCCAACTGGGATAAAAACAAAAAAGCTAGTAACAATGCTGCACATAATTTTGTGTTACTTTAATCTTCTTTCTCTATAAGTGTTAAAAAGAACAAAAAATAAGGAAAGGTTTCCTCCGGTGGAGTCAGTTTTAAAGCAAAGAAGATGCAGGAACTCAGTTAGGATTTTCTCACTTGAGAGAGTCTTGAGAGGTGTGACAAAGGATGGAAAACAAACAATGGTATCAGAGAACACATTAAACACCAACATTTCTGAAAATTGCAAAGGGACACGAAAGGGAGAAACAGAGACAGTCAGCCGGAGACATATTTTAACACCAATATTTATAATTACCGAAGATCGCGAGTATAGTGCTATATCTTTGTAATTGTGAATATTTAAGATTTTTTACATCAGTATGTGGAACTACTGTGCATTGCATTCGCAATATGTAAATGTACAAGTGCCGATCACATGTTTTGTGAATATTTGGTGAAAAATTCTGATACTTTGCGGATACGAATATTGCCTATGCCCTTCATTATTTTAAAGCATTGTATATTATAAACATTTAGAATGGTGTTATTTTAAATGTGAATGGTCTATGTAAAAACACGTGCAGTGAAAAAACGTGTGCGATAAAGAAACACGTGCGATAAAAAAGTGTGCGTTTTTGCAATGCATATTGTGTGAAAGGGCCCTCAAAGTACTTAGTGTTCATTTGATTGGTCAACTTTAAGGTGCACTTGTCCTACTTTTCCACTTACAGTAACCCAACGTAACCCCCTTGAACAGATTCTATATTTACCAAGACCCCTTAAATCCTTTTGCTTTTTTTTACTATATCTGACATCAGAACTCCTCTGCTCATTCGTGCATTTTTTCCCTGCCTTCTACCATTGTGCAAAACATGAGATATAGGTAGATATGCTCCAGCATATAAAACATTTGATTGATGGATGGATGCAGATAGGATTAAGCAGATCTCAGTAAATATGAATCAATGCAGTTTTGTTTGGCTCTTATCTTTTGATTAATAAAGCTTTATTGAATTTTCCAAACATATACAATATTACCATACAAAACTAGAAGCCTGTAGAAAAAATAAAAGGTAATAAAAAGGAAACGAAAACAAAGGACAAGTAAATAACAACTAACAAACAATACATAATAATAACAAGAAAGTTGAACAATAGGTCTATACAAGTTTTGTGACCCCTTGCCCCATCTTGCCTCAAAGGCAGGGGGCGAAACATTAGCTGTCCTCTGAGATAGTGAAAGAAGCATCCAGTTTATAAACAGGGAGCCCAAAACCCAGATAACAATATAAAAAGACAAGGTATCACAGGAGTACGCCGGTGGGTGACTGTCATGACCCTAAAAGAGAAGATCCCTCCAGAGCGTTGGAGGCTACTGAGAATGCCTCAATTATAAACCATACCTCATACACTAAAGGCCCCCATACACGTCTAGATTTTTCATCCAATCAACTTAATTTAATCAATTTGTTTGGTTGATTGATTGATTGAAAATCTATGGCAGCCCACATGGTTAGATCAACCCTAAACAATTTAAATTGGGAAAAAAAAATATTGAAAAAGGATTGGACGTGCTGGTAAATTTTAATTGGTTGTATTGAAATGCATTACACTTTCAGTCGATCCCAAAAAAGTTGATCAAATATCTGTTACTACAGTTGGCAAACATACAATCAATCACCAATTTCCCTGACCCCAAAAAATGTATCTTTTTAAGTTGATTGAACAGAAAATCTACATGTGTATGGGGGGCTTAAATAAGACCACATAGAAATAGAAAAAGACAAGAACAAGGGGAAGGGAGACAAGGAGAAGAAGAGGAGGGGAGGGAGGGTAAAGGCCCCCACACACGTACCGAGCAGGGGCTGACTGATTAGTGGTGGAGTTCAGCGTGATGACGCTGCAACCTGTAGCTCAGGGTATCGTCTGGCACCCTTTGTGTGCCGGCCGTTAGTTTGAACAGGGACGCCGGTCACAATCGACCACGGCTCGTTATGTGTATAAGGGCCTTAAGTCAGGTGGGAGGAAGGGTAGCACTCTTCTCACATCCATAGCCAATAATAGTCCTCTAAACTGGGGAGTGGTCAAGTTGTATGAAAAGTCTCCATGTGGTTATCCTCCTTGGCTTGGCTCTCATCTTTAAATTAAGGCTGAATGTTTAAAAATGTTGAAATTTTGCTGCATTTCTGCTGAATTTCTTAAACGTGTTAAAGCTTTTTAAAAAAATCCATTGATTAGGCTTTTGTAGACTTACCATACTTGCTAGCAAATGTTTGTTATTACAGAAAACTGTTCTCAATATGGCTACCAGCCACCGTATTTACTGGCTTTCATATTTAATAGCAGCAAAGAGCCAGTATTGTGGCTGTGTATACTTTTAGAAGGTAAATGAAGTTAAGCTTGTTTTCATGGGACCTGTCCCATTTTAAAACCAATTATCAGAGAAATGACCGGTTAAATGGAAATCTACCTTGAGTGTTGAAGCTTGACAGGCCTGAAGTTCACTTTGACAGTTATAGATTTGTGAGGTAATAGAGTTGATGAGTGCACTATTTACTTTTATTTATTCTAGGTTATTTCATCTCAATGGTCCAAGCTGTCTTGCTTTTGCATTGTTCAAATGAGGTTTCCTGAGTCACGCTCTCTGCCATCCCACAGTTGAAGCAACATTTCCTTTCATCATTGAAGCAAATGAAGCATAAGCAGTGCGGAGCTGCTGGAATAGTTTTGTTATGGTGGTTGGCAGCATTTTTATTTCACTACAGTGTCTTTGCAGTGATAGCACTTTCTGCCAGAAACAGTTTGTACACAACACGTAAGACAGATGAAGGTGAAATGAGGCACATACCCCTAATATAAAGATTCATTCCATATTCTTTGCAAATGTGTTTGGTATGGTAAACAGGCAGCTTGGTAAACACATTTTAATAGTTGAGGCCCAATTCCTATTTTCTTCCATTAATGTACTGAAAGCTTGACATATCAAAGGACAATTCACAGTCAAGGCATTTTCTATTACTCACATGGCACATCAAGGGAGCAGTTTAAGATATAATAACATTTTCTTTTTATATAGGACCAGAGTTATCAGCAGAAATAGCCATCTGTTCAACCAATATTTTACCTATTAAAGTAAAACCAAAGCCAAAATGGCAGTTGTTCCTTTAAAGCAGAATTAACTTCAAATTAAAAACTTATGCTCATGTGATTTATAATGCAAAGTTGTAATAATGTTTCTGTTTCTGGATAGGAAAGCTTATTTTACCTTATGTACCAAAAAATAGCATTTAGCCACACTCTGAGTAGTGATGAGCATGTGAATATTTCCGGATGCACTGTAGGTCTGGGCTCTGGCTTGGACATTCTAAAACTGTAATTTTCTTCTGGTGAAGTAATTCTTTTGAAGATTTGATGTATGCTTGTTGTCATTTTCCTGTGGGTAAAATGCCTTGTCATCTTCACTTGTCCTCTTCATCTGAACTGATGTTTGGAACTTCATAATTCCCTCCACCTTGACCAAAGCCCAAGTTCCCCCTGAATAAAAGAAATGCCAAAGCATGGTACTGCCACCATCACTATTGGACCAAAACCTTCAGGTGTCTGTGTCAGTATTATGATATGCTCATGAGTTTACCATTGATACAGTTCTGTGACATACTTTTGCCACACTGCATAGCCTTGTCTAATAGTTCAGGAAAGTTAAAAAGTATGCCGATCGTGGCGGAGCACATAAAATTGCGCTGCAATTTTCTGCCGTTTTGGAGGTTCCGAACATGACTCGGAGAAAGCAAAGCCCCTGCATTAACATGGAGGCCAATGGTGCCGCCCACCCTTGCCCATCCAGCATCATAGTTGACGTCAACAGAATCGCTGGGAGAATTTGGCGGACAGGTGAGTTTCATTGTAGTTATGTTGGTGTGAGTATTATCAGCTGAGGAACTCACCCCAAGATAACTCAGGCAGAATGCCCAGGAGGTTCTGCTTCAGGTAAGTAATACATTTAGGTATTTTACCTTGCCTGACCAATACACTTTTTATATTTACTGTAAATATGTGTATGTTTTGCAGAGAAATCAGCTTTAAAAATACTCACACACTCCTAACACAATGTTAAATCACCTTTCTACTTATTAATAGTGATGATCGAACTTCCGCCAGGTCCGTCCACAAACAGGTGGATTGGACGTCCGCCTGCTTGCAGAAAATTTTAATTCCCCACCTGGAATTTGAAAAAACTGAAGTGACGTCAGTGACGCCACTTCCGACACCTGGAATGCACAGTTCCCGGTTTAGATATCCGGATGTGATGGTTTAAGCCGATTTTCTTTCACTTAAGACCGGCTTTTCTACCCGGTCTCTATTCTTCCACTGGCCGCATCTTTCTGCTCCTGATGAAGAAAAGTAAACTTCTTCACGTGGGTGAACAGGGCGGGTCAGACACCCGTACTGTTCGCCGGGGGAAGAAAAGCATACATGTTATGTTCGTGGCTAAACTATCCACGTTGCGGACAGTTCGGCCACCACTACTTATTAATAGAGATGGCTGAAAAAAATTAAGTTCAAATAAAGATTCATTATTTCTGTCTCGGGGATACCTGGTAAAGTAGGGACTTGAATTGGTTGTATTTAAAAAAAAAAAGTAAACTATTTAAAAAAAGAAAGATCTGCGTTAATTTGTATATTTTGTGTTTTCATTGAATTTAAGTTTGAGAACCGCATTTGTATAATAAGTTAACATTTAATTGCACATGTAAATATATAATACACATTGCACACATATAATATTTTCAGTAAGCAAACGTAAAGTTTCCATAAACAAATCATTAAGCTCAGTTGCTATTTTTTATGTGCACCCATAAAATACAGCCAATGCTTACTCATGTTATACCATTTGAGAATAACGTACTGGGCTTGAATGTGAAATACTGTATAAAGGTGATGAATTATTTGGGCTTTTTTTATCCTCTGCTGACAACAGGAATTCAGAGTTTGACAAGCTGTGACCTCATACCAGTTGTGTACAAAGTCCAAATCTAAGTGAAAGTACGAGGGATAACCCTTCAGCATTAACATTCAGGGCAAATCTTCACTATCCATTATTGGCATTTTAAGCACTGGAATCTTTTAATTACAACATCTGTTGTTTTAATTAGCATAGGAATTATAATGAGACTCTCGGCAGGATCCTGCTGCTTAACCACCAGCTCAGAAGCTGCTTTCAAAATCTATGACACATCATGACCACTCCATCATGCTTTCTTCAAGCAAGGTTGCCGTCTGTCATTAGATGGAATCAATCTTGCTATTAATTGAACTGTTGGGAGACGGGAAAGCATGGGAACAGCATGTGTGCTATCATATCCACCGGCCAACCCTGCATGTGTGTAGCCTCAACTACTTCACTATTGAAGGCTGCTTGGCACAGGAACACAGAAACATAGCATTCCAAATGTAGAAATGGTAGTTTTGTCTGCCAGTACTTAACTTTATTTATTATAATTGACAACATGTACAATTTTAGCGGGTGTAGTGTGTTACTTATAAAATTAAAAAATTAAAACAGTTGTCTTGAAAAACTATTTAAGGGATCCTATCATTTGGGATCATAATTTTGCAATGTTAATTCTAAATGGATTGGATAAAAAACCTTAACTGCTTGACACCTATTGTCTACCAAATAAAAAATTCAATAACTAGTTGCGCACAACTGTCAGCAGCATGTCAGTGGCCAGTAGGGCCTTCAGTAGGTGTATAGAGCATGGGCCAAGATCACAGAGTAAAACTAGGTCAGTAAGAGGATGCATTCCATTATTTCTACTTACAGCATATGTAACCAGGAAGTGACATTATCCATAACCAGGAAGTGGCGTCTTCCTGGTAGCGGCACGGCTGAAAACACATAGTCTTGAAGGAGATGACTCCTTGTTAACCTCCCTAGCGGTTGAGAAACCCTGTTGTTCGCTGCTGAACAGGGTCCTCTCAACCGCAGGGGAAGGCCGCGGCGGGGAGACCCTACCTAGCCTCCCCGGAAAGCTGCAGAAATTGTTACATCGCTGCAGCATTTCCGGGTTTGGTGGCACCGCCCCGATCGCGTCACGGTGACGCGGAAGGGGGCGGGGGCGGCTTTCCCTCTCACGCAGCTGTTGTCATAATGACAACAGCTGCGTGTAGAGCCTCCGGCGAGATGCCGGAAATGACAGGCATGTGTACTCTGTACACTGCCTGATCGCCCGTATCGCCCGTTGTAAACAGCGCGATAGAGGCTGGGTGCACTCAGGAGGTTAAAAGCCTGCACTGTACCACCTGTAGTCATCTGTCATGTGTAAATGGACCATCAGGTGGTGTATCCTGGAAGGAATCCAGGATATTGTTTGACAACAACAAAGGTTGTTGTGCTGTTTTATTTTTTGTTTTGGGATTCTGGGTTTTGGGATGAGGGTAAGGAACGGGTGGGCCTTCCCATTAATCCGGAACTACACCTGATGGACATCCATGGGGTGGCTGGTGGTTGTCCTCAACAAAAGGACTGTAAGCCACTCAGTCAAGGCTCCCAATGTGGTTGTGGAGACAGTGCTGCTGGGTGCAGCAATACAGGGCACACAGGGATGTGTGTGGCCCCATGCTGGTGGCTGCTAGTGATGAGCGACTAGGCAATATTCGAATTTGCGGAATTTTTGCCATTATCGCCATAATATTCGATCCATATTCGTAATCGCGAATATCGCCCGTTACGACATGAATTGAGATCTACAAATCGCATTGCGATCAAATATGTTGCAATGCATGCAAGTCAATGGAGCTCGGATATCGACTGGGAGAATCTCCGTCATTTCCGTTTTAAAAAAATCGCATTGCAATTATATAATCGCGATCCCATTCATTGCAATGGACCGCAATGATAAAATTGTGATTATAAAATCGCAATAAAATCGCGATCGCGTCGGATATCCGATGATATATTCGTGAATATTCGCGAAATGGCGAAATAGCGATATTCGAGCTAAATATTCAAAAATCGAATATTCGCGCTCAACACTAGTGGCTGCTAGGAGGCAGACCAGTAAGGTTCCTACAGGAAGGTACCATTGTTGGATCCGTGCCAAGTCAGGAGGCTTGGCATTTTCAGGACTTTTTTTTTCGTTTGGCTTATATTAACCCCTGCGAGGGTAACTCTTTATTTGGACTGTGTGCTCAAATAAACATGGGCAGGAGCCCTTAAGAGGATAACAATCTTGTGGATTGATGCTTTAAGAGCACCCATTTGAGTGTGATCTCCCACACACCTTTTATGTGAGTATGTTATCTTTTTCTTTATCATTTACAGCACGTTACTTTGTTGCACTAGGTTGTGCCCCTCATGTCCTTGTTCCTTTTTACCCTATTGTCTACTAGTGTTGAGCAGCATATGGTATATTCGAGCTCACGTAATTTTGCAAATATATAGAGGAACATTCGAAATTGGTAAAATTCAAATTGAATGTATTCTATTGACTGTTATTCGCTAAGATTTGCGAACCAGCTTTATAGTCTGTATGAGTGCTGTGCATATTGCACGTATCCATTTGCAATGCGCGCAAACGTGCAATGTATGCCGGTATACACAGTTGAAGTATAATATGTTGAATATTCGCTATTGTGAATATCTGGCACAACATTCTTGAAATATTGTGAAATGCCGAATAGCTAATATTCACATATTCAACATATTCTAATTTCGTGCTCAACACTATTGTCTACCACCTACACAGCTAAGAAAGTTTGCATGCCAGACTAATATACCACCTCCTCCAGAATTTAAAGGTGAACTCAAAAGGAGACACATGTTTATTATTGCTATTGATTTGCTGAGGTACGTGTTTGTTTTGGATGATGGATAAAGAGATAATTGTGGCTTTTTTCCTTGTTCCCCACCAGTTTCCACCAAAGCTTCTTCATAAGTAAAGATGGTCGTGAAATATGGACTAGTTTATTTGTAAACCCTCTGAACAAAGTATCATCACCAAAATTGCTGGACCATTACAAAATAGGTTTTGGAAACATTACAAAAACATTTATTGCTCTAACACATATAGTTTTTGCATAAATAAGGTTCAAAGTTAAGACACAATTTTTAACTTTCAAAAATTATATCATGTTTTTACAGCTAATCAAAATGTTAAAATTTTCATTCATCTGTCTCATAAGCTTTGCATGGCTGATTCAGCAAGGATATGGTCCTATACAATGCTGGATCCGCCTTTTTATCTACCAAAAATACAATACCAACTGAATTATAAGCAACATAAAATTATTCACCCATACCGATATGCACATTTTCACTTAATTCGCCACTTGTGGACATTTGGCGTATTCTGCTGCTGTACTTTCTTTCTACTGACTAGAAGTTTTCTCTCTTGCAATTGTCTGTTCAGTATAGATTGGAGTTAGAGCTTCTGGGCACTAGATCCATTAAACATATCAAGAATAGTGATGGCCGAACAAGTGCCGTGTCCGTCCGCGA
>CM070033.1:168827482-168848815 GCA_036250615.1 Ptychadena robeensis
TGAAGACTGTAGATCACACAGAACACTGCCCTAGCTAATGGTTTCCCTATAGCAGCAGCAACTAACTCTCTCCTTCTTCAGAAAAATGTGTAATGGCGTCCTGTACTTGCTATGTTATAGGGGGTGTGAGGGTCTGTGAGGTGGGGGTGCTCATTGGCTGGATTATGTCTGCTGACTGTGACTCACAGGGGTCAAAGTTTCTGCAATGTTAAAAGATAGGGGGCGGATCGAACTCGCCATATGTTCGCGAACATGCGCAAATGCGAACATGCGATGTTCGCCGCGGATAGTTCTCCGGCTAACAGTTCGCGACATCACTACTAGGCATGCCAAACTCAGATGAAACTGCTACACAGGGGGATAAATAGGTCTTCAATGGTGCCAAATGATATCTTCTGAAGGTTTTACCTATGCAAGGTTCATTTAAATGTACAAACTGCAATGTACAATAAATCATTTAACAAAGAGTATATATATATGTGAATGTATGCTCCATAACAAATAACCCACCCAGGTTATATAGACATGGTCCTTTACCACTGTTAAGCAGAACAATAGAATTAAATACAAGCCCCCCCCATGCATGCATGCTCAACCCCCCCCCCCCCCTGAAAAAGTGTTAATGAGGCTAAAATCGCCTGCCAAATTTATCTGAGCCATTGATGGGACCAGCGTCCCCGTCCAAAGTAATGGTATGCTTCCACTGCCTTCTCAACGGAGCTGATCCACATACCTGTCTGCAGCAGCGACTGTTCCCAGTCGAAAGGTAGTGCAGTACAACAATCTCCGGCTGGTGGAGCAGCAGAACGTGAACAGCCACTGCTGCAGACAGGTATGTGGATCTGTCCTGGATCGGCTCCGTCGGGTCCCCGCCAAAGGAATGCGCTTAGCATAGGAAGCCGAGAACTCAATCATTGCCGATGGAGCCGAGAACACAGTGAAGACTTGCTGACACACAAAGGGTGCCCGGACGATTTTTACCTAATTTTTTTGCCGATTGACCGCGCATGATGACATCGGAAAAAAAGATCAGGTAAAAATCTAAACGTGTATGGAGGGCTTTAGTAATAGCTGCATGTCAGCTGCAGGTAGGATATAGTATGCTCTGGAAAAGGGGGACCACAAACAGCATGTGCCCCCCACCAGAGCATACCAGACCCCTTACTGGCTTAGGGTCTGGTAAGCTCTGGAAAAGGGGAGCATGGAATGACGTGGGTTCCCCCCACTAAAGAGCATACCAGGGGTCTTTTGGCAAGCCTGGAAGTACAGGAAGGGACACACCCTCCATCCCACTAAGCCCCATGCCATACCTCAATGAGGGGAAGGAACAGGTAGGGGCTTATTAGGTTTCCAGGGTTCCTCTTCAACAATCCCTGGATTCCATTCCACACACCGTCGCCCCCCCCCCCCCCCCCCCCCCCCCCCCCATGCCAGCAGTGGATCTGGTAACCACTGTTTGTGGTCCCCCTTTTCCGGAACATACCAGACCCTTTGCCAGAAGAGGGCTGGTATGCTTTAGGGGGACCACACACTATTTGTAGGTTCCCTTTTCCAAAGCATACCAGACCCTATACTAACAATTTTTTTTTTAAATGTCATTTACAAAAATAGAAATCACACTTTTTTAATGGATGGGGGTGTGGCCTGGGTGTAAAAAAATCTAATAGGGACAAACTTTGCCTCCATGTTAAGTCTAGGAGGTGGAACAAACAGCGCATGCCAATTGCCGTGCAAACTGTATGGCAATCTGCAGTCCATGTGTGTGTGGGCAAGTCTCAGAAGATTGTGATACTGAGTACACAAATGTGATATTCATGTGTATTTATATTGGAATCAATGTAACCTTTATGTTGTGATGGTCTCCAAGGTCTCCTCCATGAACATGAGCAACAAATAGTGGATAGACCTTTGGTAACCTCTAAAATGGAATTTATAAATATAAATTACATGACAAGCAGCACATTAAAAGTACTCGTTCAGGAAAAAAACAAATAAATAAATACAACATAATGTATGAAAAAAAGCATAGTTGCATTATAGTGCATCAGTGACCTGCAAACAACTTGGTTAGGCTGACAAACATTCAGAAGTAATTTTTTTTAAACTAAGTGAATACAACTCACAAGAAAAAGCTTTCCTTTGGAAGGTATTACATTTTTATTCACTGTATTATTGGTTTGATGTGTTTATACTGCGAAGTAACTTTAAGCAGTGAATTGTCGGCCCATTATGAGATACTGCATGCTTTGCAATAACTTGTAGAGCCTTTTGTGTTACTTTTCTCTTAATTATTAATATCCTTTTGCCTTGATATACGAATCTGGACCGATGTTGCATCCTGTTTCTACAGCTCTCATGAAAATAAGATTTCCTTATCACTGTTCCATCCATTTGGTGCTTTCATTTCTCATATAAATTTGATTTGCAGCCGCTATGAAAGAACAGAAAAGATATTCTTTGCGAGCAGTGCCAACTTTATTGGTGAAGATAAAAGACTGATTGAGGTGCCGAATGTAACAGCTCAATAAATGTTAACCCCTTCTGGGTGTGTTTACTCAGCTCAGGTCTGTTGTCAATAAATATTCATTTTCCTATTATGATAAAATGACTGGGAATCTGGCAGGGATGATGGAGAAAATTACTTAACAAATTAATGTGTTTTAAAGCATGGAACACCTGCATAGCACAATTTGTTATTGGGCTGCTTAGTCTACAGACAAAAAAAATCAGTTTTAGGCAAATAATATACATATATTTATACATCTTTCAAAACCACTTACCTTCTGGGGTTTCTTTGGAAATGCACATTTTCCAATCACTTCAACTCAAATCAACTTTTCTAGGTTTTGGGGGGAAT
Source organism: Ptychadena robeensis (assembly GCA_036250615.1). Classification (NCBI taxonomy): domain Eukaryota; kingdom Metazoa; phylum Chordata; class Amphibia; order Anura; family Ptychadenidae; genus Ptychadena; species Ptychadena robeensis. Next base: position 168,830,340 of record CM070033.1, read on the forward strand.
CATATAGTGATGTTCCCCAATAGAGCTAAAAAGTAGAGATGGTCGAATCTTTCGACGTGATTACTTTGTGAGCTGATTGCAAAGCCTCTGAAAATGGTATCATCACCAAAATTGCTGGAAATATAGAGAAGGGTTGTGGGAACATTTAAAAAAAAGTACTTAGCTCTAGCACATGGTGTTTTTGCATAAATTAAGTTCAAAATCTAAGTCCAAATTCCTATTTTCGAAATTTTGACTTGACTTTGAATTTAGTTTGTGCAAAAACTTTTTGTGTTAGAGCAATACTTTCTTCTTTGTAGTATACCCCCAACCCTTCTTTACATCTCCAGCAAGTTTGGTGATGATACCATGTTCAGAGGCTTTGCAATTAACTCGAAATCGTCGAAATCGTCACATTTTTTTTTAAAAATTTAACCATCTCTACTAAAAAGCTATAGGTCAATAACCAGTCTATTTTCAATGTAGAAAAATGCTAATTGTAAAACACCACCAAAATATATTTAATGTCTGAAGATAACAAAAGATAACAAATTAAAGTCTAACATTACTTTTGTAGCAATTTTATATGGTATATCAAAGTTTTTTTTGAGATTGACAAATATTATTTGACAAATATCAAAATCTGAAAATACCTAATTAAAAAGGATTTTTTTTTGGTAATTCTGAATATTTTACAGCCTATCTGATTTAAAGTTCAACTTGACATTTATAATCATGTATTGATGGCTCGACACATTCACACATGATCGGGAATATTGTAATTGCAAATTTTTTTTGCAAATATTGTCACTTCGGAAATCTTGAAAAGACTGCTATCTCTTTGCAATCGTAAATATTCAAGATTGTTAACATCAGTACCCGGAACTACCATGCATTGCGTTTGCAATAGGCACATGTACAAGTGTCGATTTGAACAATCAGGGTAATAATGACTGGGGAATTCTCAAATTTAGAAATGTATTGCGAGTTGTGATGGCCCAACTGTCCACAAGGCGGACAGTTCGGCCGCGAACATGGATGTTCGCACTGCTTTTAGCTGGCGAGCAGCTAGAACTGTTCGCTAACAAGAAGGAGCTGACTTCTGGTCTTCTAGTGAAAAGCCGGCTCCGAAAACCTCACCTCACACTAACGTCACTTCTGGTTTTTCCAATTCAAATTCCCTGCCAAGAGAATTTTTAAAAGTCCGACCCGCCTGTTCGCAGAGGGTTTTGTCCGATGTTCGGCCATCACTTATTGCGAGTATTAGGCAATATTTTGTGAATACAAATAATGCTTATGATGCTTATCACTATCCCCCATACATAAACATGAGTCCATGAAAACAGAGACTAGTGTTCTCCTTGGTATTAATACTAGTCGATGCTATTCAAGGAAACATTCAATACAAAATAATGTACCTACCGCTACAAATACAGACTGAAAAGCAAGACCATGGGGAACAGTCATAGAAGTTATGTTTTTCTGGCTAGTAGATAGTATTAGTTGCCTGTGGCTAGTGATGGCCGAACATCGGCCAGGACTGTCCGCGAACGGGCGGGTCGGACTTCTAAAGAAGTCCGCCGTCCACCTGTTCGCGGACAGATTAAAATTCCCCGCCTCTAGGCGGGGAATTTGAATCGGAAAAACCGGATGTGACGTCAGTGACGCCACATCCGGTCCCTGGAACGCATACTGGAACGCATAGTTCCTGGTTCCGTGAGCGGGATGTGACGTCACTGACGTCACTTCCTGCTCCGACCCGGTTTTTTCACTAGGAGACCGGCTTTATGCCCGGTCTTCTAGTGAAAAGGTTCTTCCTCCGGCACGATCACACAGGTTGTGATCCTGCCGGGGGAAGAATAGAGATCCTCTTCTCGCTGGCGAACGGAGCGGGTCGAACACCCGCACTGCTCGCCGGCGAGAAGATGGGCGAACATCCATGTTCGCCGCCGAACTGTCCTACCTGTGGCAGAGAAAAGAGAAGTATTAAACATATACAGTCATAGCCAATAATGTTGTCACCCCTTAATTTATGTCAGAAGAAGCCATGTATCCTGGAAAATTGTTGCAATGACAAATGCTTTGGCATAGTCATGTTTCTTTGTTTGTTAGCACTGAAGAATTTAACAAAATAAACAGAGAGAAAAAAAACTGAGACATTCAACACAAAGCATAAAAAATGGTCTGGGCAAAATTATTGCCACCCTCAATTTAAAACTTAGTAGCACATCCTTTGCAAGAAATAACTGATGTTAATTGCAATCTGTTACTATCAATGAGGATTTTACATCTCTGTTGCAAATTTGGACAACTCTTGCAAGGTCGTCCAGGTCTTTCAGTAGAGAAGGCTTCCTTCTCCCAACTGCTGATTCCAGAACTCTCCACAGGTTTAGATCTGCTAGCCAGTTTAGAACTCTGTAATGTATGGTCCTAAACTTTTCCTGGGTGCTTTTAAGGTATACTTTTTGTCATTGTCCATGACAGTATATTCTTTTACCAGTGGTAAGAAAGGTCCCATTGGACACCATCTATTGCCAGTCATGTACTAGTTTGTGGGGAAGCCAATTAACCCACCTTTATATAAATACTTGGGACCCAGGTGCTGAAAGGTACTAGCCACTGGAACACCTGTAAAAGGGTGGTACTTATGGTAAGAATGTACAAATGTGTGTGTTATGATACAGTTTATGGTTATGTATTACTGTGAATCGTACTGTACAATGAGGTGTTAACTGCATGTGACGGGAAGCTTACCATATAGAGTCCACAAATAACATAATTGGGACATTTCCCAGGGTTCTTCATCTATTAGAGCTACTGGGAGGCAGAGTTCTTTCCTTTGGGCTGTCAACTACTACTGGGGCCTATAGAGGTAAATGAGCAAGCAACACAGAAACTTAGGCTGAGCACAGGCTTGAATAGACTGTTCATACCTTGAACCTCAAGTGACTAATCTGCTCCTGGGCTCAGGTTGAAGAGAAAAGCCTGTGAATACAATATCATATAACCCCAGTTATTATTCTACCTGCAAGTGCTGCTGTAGACCTTGGACTTTACTTGGGAATTGTGCAAACCAGGACCTGCAACACTGCACAGCCCAGCAGAGGGGGGTGGTCAAAGGCAGTGTGCTGATGAAGATACTTCACTGGAGATACATCCTGAAGGGAGCTGCTGCAGAAGGGTAGAATAGTCTGTTGTCCAGAGTGGGTAAGGAGTTCATGAAGAGCCTGTTAAACATAGAGGGGATTATTTTCCAAGAGGGGGTGATCTGAAGTGCCCCTGTGTGAGAAGGGAGCAAGGAAGTACCCAGCCCCAAACCTGGGTACTTTCTTTGTTACCTGGTTACAATCTTTTACAAGTCCTAGATAGCTGAGTTAATTTCTAAGTTCAAGGTCCTATCTATGGTGCGTAACACCCTCCTGTATGTGTTACACACCATAGGTAGGACCTTGAACTTAGAAAATAACTCAACTATCCAGGACTTGAAAAAGATTGTAGCCAGGTTAAAATAATATTTCCTTTTCAGTTGCAGAAGAAAGTAAAGGTCCACATAAACACCTGCCCCTCTTCAACACTGCTCCAGAGGGTGCTCAACATTACCATCAGTTGCGTTGGAGGGAGGGTGGAAGCTTAGATCTATGACCCCCCTCCTCTCTCTCTGTAAGCAGAGACCAGCTCTGCCCAATAAAAATCACTATAAAGTGAAAATATAAAGAATTGTGTTGCGTGAATGCAAGTTTGGAGGGAAAATGCTTTTTAATGCATGTATTTGGGTTGGGGGAGCATGGCATGTCTTGGACACAGGTAAGGAGGGCCTTAGGGAAACAAGGTCAGGAACCACTGCGTTACAGTACAGAAGCATTAATACTGTATCCCTTGGAGGAGAAATATGGCATTAGGTAAAAAATAAAAAGGAAAAAAGACCAAATATCTGTCAATATTATGTGTACCCAAAAGTGTTAAAATTGATTTGAACATAGATTTAGATATTCATAAAATAGATTTGGGCAGAACTACAAATGCAATAAAGAGTAAAGAAATGATCACCGCTGTCCCCATCACATCAATATATAAAAAGGGAGGAAAGTTAACCTTCAAGGGGTTTACATACCAAGAGGGTTTTTTTTTTATCCCTGGATAGGCTCACTACCGATCAAGGGGTGGGTTGAGAAATGTATATATATATATATATATATATATATATGTGAGGAATAGGAAAAACCAGGGAAAATCACATAGTAGTTAAAAAACAGTAAACAGTGTATAAGTTAGTATGCCGACATAAAAAAAAAAAATCCAACAGCAAAAGGGTTTCACCCAAACCCAAAAACGGGATTTTCCGCGGCACTAGCTTGATGCGTAATAGTCTTTTAATCCAGACGTATATTATTCGAAACAACATTCAGACGAACTCAACGCGTTTCGCGGAATATCCTTCGCTTCATCAGGAGTATAGAATTGCCAATTATTGTGCGAAAAAAGGCGTATATTGACCAACCATCTGGGGATAGAGAGGAGTGTAAAGTAAGGCCCTGGTAATTCCAATTTGAGTTAAAGTAGTGACAGTAAAGAATTACGTTATGTAAAACTGCCACTCTCCTACCATAAGACTTTTGGTACGTTGTCCCAGGGCTTGCTTCGCGGTCGGGGCCCGCCTATATATTTATATACCTCTTGGTATGTTAACCCCTTCAAGGTTAATTTTCCTCCCTTTTCATATATAGATTTAGATATCTTTGAATTTGGGGATAAAAGTATGAGCTTCACAGTATACCTATTTTATTTTATTGCTCTCACTGAAAATCATGATAAATGTAATTAGTATATTTTTAAACCAAAGCAAGCTTGCATGTAGGAAGGCATAATACAGAATAGGTGAAATAAGTTACATGAACTGAAAGAGATGCGTAGGTCACATAACCGCTAACAGTGATGCATTCACACTGTGATATATGCAGGTTATGAGATATTTTAGTGCATTTTCTACATGTCAATTGCACTAGAGTGCCTATTTGTCCAATGCTTGTGTCACTAGCAGCAATAATATTGGCATCATCAGTACACAGTGATGGCCTAGATAAAGCTACAGATGCATTTCAGCACAGCCTTAATACATGAATTCTTCTAAACTGTCATTAAACAGTGACGATTGAACTGAAATGGGGATGTTAACTTAAGTGCTGATTTAATAAACAGAAAACAAACTAGCGTTGGCAGCCACGTACCTCTTCCATTAGGCCTCAACACTTATGACCTCTGCTATAAAAGCACTTTGAATCTCCATTGTAAAAGCGCCTGGTGAGATAGCTACCTATAAATCCTGGTCCTGGCAGCTACAATTTCTAAACCATAGTGGGGAAAAAAAAGGATTACGGTATTTACCACGTTGACGGGAAGATTGATCCTCACTTAGACTATTTGACACTTCTCTCTTGATTTAAGGAGCTGCTGATAGCTGGCATGTCCAGAATTGATTTATACCCGTTTTTATTCTTAGCGGGGTACTTCTTGGAATAATGAGGGCTGATGTTGTTCGGAGCATTGGCTGCCTTAATTTATGTTTCAATAATGTGAGATTATCATTGGATTAATGACTGGAGTAGTCCCACACTTTAAAATGATTCCTTCTTCCACAAAGCACTTTTGGCTATCATTACAGGCTTTAGTGAGTAACGCAACCAGGGAACAATATGCAGCATTTCAATGCAATCTCATCTAAAAGATTACACACTGCTATAGCCGCTAATAAGGAGGTCAATTGACACTCTTTCTGCTTGATGGTTGTATATTTTATCAAGCATTACAAACAATAGTGCACACCTAGATGAAAGTAGTTGGACAGGAACTATTTTCAATTTTGGAAATGTTTCTGCAAATAAATTCTAGACATTAATTTGAACCACCATTGGACATGTTATAGAGTGGCCCTCCCATGGTGGTAAGATCGTTATTTAATTTTTTTTTACTGAAAGCAGTATGGGATTTTTTTACATTTTTTCCCTGGTAGACTAGTCCCTCCCTGCATATTCCTGGTATCATTAATGATAAAGGAGATGGGAAGACTTGGGTCCTCTATACTGGTCAGGAAATGCAGGTGAATTGATCTTAAGGTGTATAGGGGGCTTAAGACTGCAATGGGAATGTGACTTTTTATTCTTCCTTCTATAAAGTTGTATTGATTATGAAGTATATGGGTTAAGCCCCCCATACACCTTTAGATCACTCCATACTATTTACTTTAGATCTACCAACAACTATGTAGTGCCGGGCAGTGTTGAGCTGCATATGGTATATTCGAATTCGCTAATTTCGCGAATATACAAAGGAATATTCGAAATTAGTAACATGTGATTCGACTGTATTCTATTGCCTTCCATCACGTGCGCCTCATTCACAAAGATTCGCAATGCAGCTTTACAGCTTCTCTTCTTCATTCTGTGATCTCTACCAGTACAAGCACTGTGTGTATTGCGCATATCCATTCGCAATGTGCACAAATATGCGCGATGTATGCCAGTAAACAATGTTGAAGCACAATATGATATATCGGTCATTGGGAATATCTGAGTGCACATTCGCAAAATATGGCGAATTCTCGAATGTCAAATTTCAAATATTCTCGCTCAACACTAGTGCCGGGTCCTCCCTGATAGGAAGGTATATATCACTGCTGTGTAGTGCCAGGTCCTCCCTGATAGAATACATAGTGATTGAAAGGTATATATCACTGCTGTGTAGTGCAGGGTCCTCCCTGATAGAATGCATAGTGATTGGAAGGGTTAGAAAGCTCCTCAGATTAGATGGCTTTGGTAGAACAAAAGTGGATTGTACAGAAATTGTGTGGTAAGATTGTAAGCTGTAACTAAGCAGCTTGTACCTGTTTTGCTATTTTAACTAGCAGAAAAGATTCTTTCAGGGTGTAAATAATAACTCCCACCCTGAGAGACAACTCCCCCTGAATAAACATAGACAAGGGGACTTGAAGGGCTTCTTAAGTACTTTAGGAGTATATATATGACAGGTTAAATAAAATAAATAATTAATTTAATAGTGTCCATAAAGCAAAAGAACAGAAAAAACAACAAAAACAAAAATGTAAACTACATTGCAATACTTAGAAATTAACCAGACACCTTCACATCACCACATGATGTTTCCACCACTTCTTCAAATTGATAGAAATAAAATGATGGATATCTTTAAAATTGTTAGAAAAGAATATCAATGAGGTTGGATCTGTGCTCAACCTCAAATGGTGGCACCTATCTGTCAGTATAAACTGGCAGATAACTCGGGGACTTTTTAGCTGGTCAATGTAAAATTGATATATGTTGTAGATCGTGAGAAAATAAATCTTAAAGTTTGTCAAAATAATAAAATTTTTTACTTATTCACACATGTAATCGAGACAAGATCCAAATCAAACATGTATACATTGAATCTCATCCCACAAACAGAACAATCGCCTTCTCTGTACAAGTGCCTTGACGCGTTTCGCGGCATTGCGCCGCTTCTTCAGGAGGAGTAACAGATAGTGTTTTTTTAGATTCTAGGGAGAAGCGTAATGACTAAAGGTTAGTGGAGCTAGTCATAATATCCAGCCCACACACGCCACAATGGGGGCGGGGGGGGGAAGGAAGAGGAGACCCGCCCGCCGCATCTCCGGCATATGGGCCCCCACGTCAAACACATGCCGGTTGTCCCATGAGTCCAGCCTCACCGGAAGTGACGATCCGGTGGGCCACTCCCCGTGTCTGGCGGCGCGAGCCGCTCCGCCATGTCAAAGACTGGCAGGGCGGCTCTCAAGGAGAGAGCTCTCTCCCCCACCCCCTCCCCGCCCGAAAGGCCACGCCCCCAACTCGGCATCCCCCGTCTCCAGGGGAACCAAGATACGAGTGCCAGACGGGGGGCGGGGGGAGGGAGCCGCAGCAACACCAATATGGCCCACGCCCACATCCCCACCCAGAAGGGCCCGCCCCCACCCTGGCGTCCCCGTTTCCAGGGCAACCAGGATCGGAGCGCCGGACGGGGAGACCAGGGAGGAAGCCAAAGTGTCAGCCATGGGCATCGTCCCACAGCGGGGAGGGAAGTAGGCGCAGAGGGGAGCCAGCATGAGGGGCGCCAGGGGTGCCAGATCCAACCTCCATATAGGGGAGATGGGGCACCGCCATGCCCCCCAACCCGTAACAGAGGGGGATCCGCGACACGGGGGCCCACATCCCCAATCAGCACAACCAGGAGTCTCCCCAGCCCCCTCACCACCCCAAAATGATAGGGGTACTACCCATCGCCACAAGGAGCCCCCAGGTGGAAACACTCTCCTCCCCCAATCCCCCAATCCCCGACACAGACACGTCCCCCGGCCACACCTCCCCTCTCATCCCCCCTCCCCCTCCCCGGGGGCCATAATGCCACTAAAACCCAATTGTTTGCATCACATTGTAAATAATAGTATAAGAATGATGTAGCTCCACTGCCTGTCACTATTCTGCTCCCTATCAGTTTGATACAAATGGGTATAACAAATTAAAATGAACAAACATCATAAGTGAACAAATCAACAATGAATGATGTACAATTCAGTTACATAAGTCATATGCATCATATATAATGATTATAAAGTAAATCAGGATAACGGTTACATCCGACATGATAATCCAAAACAGAAAACAAGGTAAATAGACAAAATTGACCTAATCTATGTTTATTGGTGAAACAAACCTTAAGGTATTTCTAGTTGTTCGATTATAAAAAAACATTTATTTTTAACTGCCTCATTGAAGCCCGGGAATGAAGTTGCCATTAATTCATATATCCATCTCATTTCTCTTTGTAGCAGGGTAGTATCTGTATCCCCGCCACGAATCCTTCATGTCATACAGATGGGACAGTGCTATGTGTCTACCTAGAGGGACGTTGAGGTTTCCAACTTCCACAATCTGAAGGTGTTCCTTCATTCTATGGAAGAAGGGTCTCTTTGTTTTACCAATATAATATGCCCCACATGGGCATGTAAACATGCACACCACCCCCGGTGTATCACATGTAGCGAAATGACAGGGATGAAAGGGAGTTCCATTAGGTAGAGTAATATTCTGTCTATCGTCTAGGTAAGGGCAGTATCTACATCTCCTGTTTGCACATTTGTAGGTACCTGTTTTTTTGCACTGATCACGTCTATTAAATCCATAATAATGGCTATCTTTAAAATTGGTTACGCCACCCCGATGTATGTTTCATCTCATATAACTTCTTCAGGGGGTAAAACTGTGGCGTATTGGTTTCTAATTGAGGCAACATTATGATGGAAAGCTAGTTAGTACTAATGGGTATCAAGGTGTTATCCATATACCAGACCCAGTAAAATTACTCACATATGTAAGGTATTGTAGGATAACAGCACGAGTGACAACAATGCAGACCAGGAATTCCTTGGAGAACGGAGAGTCCATAAAGATTTAGACCGATCAGGCCTCTAGCGAGTGACCATATCATAATGGTAAAAAAAGTTTTGTATTCCTATAAAAATATGGAGAGGGGCTCAATATTAATCAAGTGTTAAGGTGAAGACGAGGGGCAAAGGATAAACCCCCATATAAAATACCCAGGGTAACAATGCCACAAAGTGCGTGGTGCAAACCGATGTGCAGTTAAGAGTGAAAGAGTGAAAAGAATCCAAAAAAAGTGAAAAAGAATTTAATGTGACAGATGTAACAATTTATATGATTGCTCTGCTGGGTCCTACATCTTTCCAACATAGATAATACAAGATATTTAAAAAAATGGTGAGGAGGTGGTTGCTCTGTTGTTTAAAACAATCTTCTTTGTCTATTTGTCTATTGTAAAGGTGTTTACAGCTTTACGAGATATGTTTTTTAACTTTGTTTTCTTAAGATACCTAACGTGACTTGCATGATGCCATTTCCTGCTAACAGAAGATGATGTGGTAGAGTACAATGCCATTTGGGATCTGTCAGCTTTAATTGTGGAGCAATAACAAGTTCCCTAAGCATCGGTAGTTCTTGTTATCATTTTTGTGGAGTTCCTGAGCAATTGACTGGAAATGACCCCTGTCTGCTATTCCATTGTATTTGAGGCAAAGAAGATCTCATTAGATCCCAGATGTATGCTAATGAAGGGAGACTAGGCAGATTTTTCTCTGCATGACAATTTCAATTAGAGATCCATCCATCTACAGCCAATCTTCAACCATTTTTGTTTCATAACATTTGAGAATGGCTTGATCATATTGGTCAACAGAACAGAATATCAGACCCCTTGTCCATTGACCTTTATATGTTCACTAGGCACTTCCAGGCACATTGTGGTGCTATTACTTCAAGGCCACCCCATACAGCGTAACTTTTCGTGGCCCCCTGCTACTATCAATTCCTCAACAGCCCCCCCCCATTTGGGGGCTCCAGAGTCTGATTACCACTACCCATAGTACCACACCCCCAGCCGTATGAGGGCTCCAGAGGCTGCTTACCATTACATCACCCCCCAGTCTGTGGGCTGAGGAGCTACTACTACCCCTAGCTGCTATCAGAAGGTAGCGCTTATAAGGCTTTGTTTCCATTGAAGCGTTCCCGTGCGGTTGCAGCCGCGTGGTTGTAACCGCGCGGCTGAACACATGCTTAAAGTTGTCGCGCGTTTTTGCGTTTTTCCGCGCGTTTTTACGATGCGATATTTTTTGGAAATGTGGATGTGGTTGGGGCGCGGATGCGTTTCAAAACGCTGCAGCTAGCGTTCAGAACTGCGCACTTAACCGCATCCGCACCCAAACTCCCACAACCGCACCAGTGGAAACTATATTGAAGTTTCCAATGGATGCGGTTGTGTGCGGGGGCGGCCGCGTGGCTGCAACCGCACGGGAACGCTACAATGGAAACAAGCCCTAACAGGGAACATATAAGAAATAACAGGGGCTGGCATGACATCAACCGGGTCCCCCCTATTTAGTCGGCGTGCTCCCTGCCCTAAGCCACCCACTAAAGACAGAGGAAGGAACATAGAAAAAGTATTAAAGGGGTGAGAAGCTAACCAAGATTGTGGCTTTGAAATTGTCACATAGCTAAGAAGCTGACTAGAAGAATTTCTGGCAAGGTCTGCTGGATACAGGGATCACATGCTGCACAGAGTGGTGAAGTTGTGGTATGAGGGCAGCTACAACTGTATCTGTCTATGTAAATTTAGTCTTCGCCTGTTTTTTTAATAGCAGTGAACTAACCTTCCTGGTTGTATGCCTGTATCACACTGTTCCCCTTCCTCCTGCCCTCTACACATTGCCGGCTTCATCAATGACACCAGTGATGTGTAAAGGGCAGGAGGGCTGGGAAACCAAAAAAGGAGGTCTATGGTGTGCACCGCCTAAACCCCCCCCTCCTTGCCATCACTGATGATGCTGGAAGAGATCGGAGGCTCCACTGTGATTTAGAATTGCAGTGGGCTGGCCAAGAATAGGTAAGTATGCTGATCCCAGCTCAGGCTGAATTTGTTTTGCAAATACCCAAGCCAAAATTGGGTTTGGGCAAATCTAACCAGGGTGGTTAAAAAAAATAAGAGTGTGTACACACAGAATTGTAAATAAAATGCAAATTGTTCAAATAACCTTCCCACTCTAGCCCCCACACTGGGTAAAACAGGTGTACAAAGCAAGGAGCCCTCACTTCCATGGTATCATCACTGATGCCAGGGACCTGCATCCAGGAAGAAGACGCCAGAAGGACATTGCTGACAGATAATGCCAGATTCCCTATACTGATATGCAATCCTGAGTGTGACTCGCGGTAAACAGACCACTTTTCTACCCTCTACACTACAGAAATATGGCCTAGGAGGTTAAAAGCTGACCAAGGTTTATTTTAATACTGCCCTTCAATATCTAAGAAGGTTGAAATGTATAAGAGCTGTAAAAATAGACCCATATACTGGCTTAGGGTTACTTTTATTTAATTAATAGATTGAAACCCATAATCATAATGATGTCAACATTTTGTAAGAACACGTACAAAAAGGGCTAATTTACCTAAAAAGTGGCATGTTAAAGTATGGTTCAGAATAATATAAAGTCACTTTAATATTTTGTGTATTCTTATCATTTCTTAAGATTTCTTTACTTTTAAATTACCGATATAAGATGCCTTCTTACTGTTCACCTATTCTGGTCACGTTACTCGGCAGTAAGTTTCCTTTACTTTTCTGGGGACTTTTTATGGTTAGCACCATAAGTGCCACTAAGTGGTATTATAGCTTTGATTTACTTGACGTGCAGTGAAGCATAGAGTTTGGCAAGTAAGTGTTCTTTAATAAAAGCTTTCAAATTTATAGTTCTGGCTACAGAGAGCTGGAAGATGTTCTTCCTGTGAAGCAGTACAGACGCCATTTTGAATTTATAGCCTTGCATTTGTTCCCTTGGCAGCTGTGGTAGCCAACTGATTGAGAATATATCTTACTGCAGCACCTTGACTTGCATGTTTGGGACTCTATTAAAAAACATATTACTAACACTAATTAATAATATTCAGACTGGCAATCGGCATCAGCAACATAAAACCTAATGAGAAATGGACACTGAAAATATGGCATAAATAAATAACATTAAAAGCCAAAATAAATATTTGTATGGCTTCTGCATTAGAGTTTTTAACTGGAGTAATAATAGGTAATGGGAATGTTGTTACCTGTACTGATTATGGATGGGTTTTTGGTTTTCTGCTAACGTGGTTGAGGTAGATTATATGGGTTTAAAATTCTTGGCCTCAGCAAATGTTTGTGCTGGTTCGTCTAAGGTGATTTTTTAAAAACCATAATGAACTGCATTAACATTAAACTATGGCAAGCCCATATAGAAGAACAGATATAGGTATTTTAGATCAAATATCCATTAACCAACTAGCCTTCCATTTATCGTATGTCACATTCTGACTACATTTTACAAATTCCAGTGTTATTTTGCTGCTTCTCATTTCCAAAAGAGAATTCTCTGCAAATGGGACCAAAAGCTTTTTCTGCCTTTTGCCTTTACTGCAAATGTCTGAACACACTCAACTGCCAGAACCACCAAGTCTTAATCTTAGGTTAATGCAAATATAGGAAAGAAATAACATTTGTAGTCACATGTAGCGTACCTGAACCTGGTATCATCACCAAAATTGCTGAGATGGATGGGTTGTGGAAACATTACAAAATAATTTTACTCATGCAAACCTTGAATTACATTAAAAAGTCCTAATTTCAACATATTTTTTTTTACTTGACTTTGAACTTAATTTATGCATAAACTACATGTACTACCTCACAAAGTCACCCAGTCAGAGTTTGGAAATAAAATTTTCGACCATGTCGAAAAGGCAGTAAATAAAAAAGAAAAACAGATCACAATGTTGGAGAAATCACATCCCTTATTTGTTGTTTTTTTTTATGTTGATCAAGTTTAGGTGATTCTTTGCAGGTTTGTGAATTGTTGGCTGATGTGCTGGAGCTCTTGTATCAGATTGATTTTTTCCAAATGATGTTGGTGTTCTCTGGTCTAGTAGAAATATATTTAAAAAAAACATAGGTAATTTGTTTATACTACTGACAAGTTCACCTTGAAGATCTCCAGAAATGTTTCCAGAGGCTACTACATTAGCTTCCGTTACATCGTGAAATAAGGTCAACCATGTGCCAAATCTGAGACATCAACTTATATCTCCCATTTAAAAAAGCTTTTTTTTTAACTAAAAGGTTAAGATGTCCTTTGTGTACAGAACAAAAAGGTATACATTCTATAATACTGTAGCTGGGTGGTACTAGGTACTAGGTGAAGTATTATGTACCTTTAATAAGGGTGTTTTATACAGTGTATAGTAATTTGCTTACTGTAATGTGTGCCATATCATAAAGAGTTACCTGTAGGTGTTGTGAGGCAACCAAGGGGGTGGTGTTGCTTGTACCGAACATTTATAAATAGTACAGTAAGGAAAACAGAATTGAAGAATCAGAGACGCATGTGTGTGAAAAAAAACCCTTATGCTATGCTAGGGTGAAAGGTAACCAATAGGCCCTGTGACTGTCAACCACTAGAGGCCTATAGAAGGCCTATAGAAACATATGGGCAAGCAACACACCTCTTGGACTAGGCACATGCGCATGTAGACTGTTTAATTTTTATGCAACATCTACCCTTAAGCCATCAGGAGAAGTAAAAGCCTGTAAATATCATCTCTTCAATAAAGCCCTAGTTATTTTATCATGACTCTGGACAGCCCAAAGCGGTACGAAAAATACAAATGGGTTACATTGTAATCCGTAGGTATTTCCCATCTACTCCCTACCCCACCACCCCTTTCCGGCATCACCGTGTGAGGACCTGGAATGACCATAATGCAGGTAAATGGCACTGGCACCCCCCACCTTCTTGGCTTTTTCAGTGACGTCAGGGAGATGGCTTCAGCGAGGAGCCCGGGATGCCATAGGGTGTTGCAAGCAAGTCTCCCTATTTGCTTTGTAAATCTACCCCAAGCTACACTCAGGAATACCATAAGGGGGATTTATTAGTGTAATTTTACAGTTTAGGAATCAGCCTATGATAAGAGTGGTTGTGTGCAAACAAAACTTATACTAAACTTTGTGCAAATGATTTCAACACTGTATTAGAGGTAAATAGCAAAAGAGGATGAGAACAGAACAATTAGCCACAGTATCTCTACTGGGACCACTGTATGACATTCAGTTAATCTAAGCCCCAATTTCAGCTTAAGTACAGTTTGAGAGGAAAAAGCTACATGGATATCAGACTCCAGGCAGAATCTCAGTCATTGGTACTAAGGTTTACACTGTTTCCATGTAGTAATAGTGGGATCCACAGTCACAGAAGAAAAGACTAGCCCACAGAAACAACAGTACATGGACACCACCACAGAACCAGGATTTCACAGTAGATGGGTCTTTCCATAAAGCTGTGTGCTATTGTGCTCTCCCTCTGCCCACATGCCGGCTCAACCTGGTGAGGGCTCCGTGCTTGGCTGAAGATGACTTGCCCAGATAACTCTACATCAGATGTGGCCACTCTGAGCTGAGGCATCATGGGAGGAGGGGGGTTTATTTACAGGTAGGCCACTGAGAAATTGTGGGGAAGATAATTAAAAAGGACTGTTCCTGAATCACTAAAACAAGCTGGCTCAATGAACACTATATCACACCAAAATGTCAAAAAAGTTTATAAATTTTTAATTTAATTTTAATTTGGTGCTAACGGCATGGGTGTTAAAGTACATAAACTGCTGTTCTAATACATGTATGTGAGACATACAATTAATGCTTTGCTGGTAGCTTACTAAAACAGTGGTGGAAAATCAAAACCGCAGTAATGTTATATCTGAAGAAATTGTCACTAAAATTGCCAACCCAAGTGTTCAACTGTACAAAGAGTCTACAATACGAATTATTTCTCTCTGTGTGTATGATGCTCACTTTCTGATCCACGCTCAGTCCTGCCATCATAATAAATGAGACATAAGTCTCTTTCATATGCAAAGTTTTACTTTCTATTGCTCAGGAGGGATTTCAGAAGCTGGGATGGTTTTAACCATTAATGAGGGGAAAATATGGTCAACAAATGTGTCCCAGGTTTTTTATGCAGCTCGACAGATTTATTCCACAACAAAAATTGTTTTGAACCGCAGCCAGTAATTCTGGAACAAATCTGTTTTGTTTAATGGGTACGTACGTATTTGTATTTTATTGCATCCTGAAAATACTTATTAGAAGATACTATTAAATACACAATCTTGGTGGATGATTTATTCTTGTTGTTAAAACGTTTGTCAAAATATCTTATATCATCCATAATGTAAAAGAACTTTTGCAGCCAAGGGCTAAACCAGGGAGAGATATCCACTAAGGCATTTGTTCTAACGAATGATCTACAGTGCTCTCTGGTATAGTCTGAGCACCATGATAAGTGCTATAAAGGCTTTAATGGCAATCTTTATGTTATGATCACCAAGGACGTTACTGGTCAAGGTAAGGTTTTGATACTTTCTATAGTGCTGAAGTTTGCTTTATGCTTTGCTTTCCCATGTCCTGCATATTCCTGTTGGTCAAAAGACAGCCCATTGTTATAATAGGCCAACAGTGCAAATATCTGCACTGTACACCAGTGGTTCTGGAAGTGCATATGGCTGATAGGGCGTAAACGAATAATTTGCATGGCACCACCCACTATATTTGTGATGGATTGGGGCATGTGAATACCTTCTGTTTTAGGAAGGCTTTATTGTGCTATACACTGCTTGAGCTTTTTGATTCCTTTAATCCCTTCTCCCCATAACCTTCATGGTTGTTCTTCTAGAATTTTCTTGTGGTAGCAACTACCACACATTTGGACACTTTAATAAAAAAAAATTACTTGACTGACAAGAAAAGGCTATATTTCTGTAAAAACTATAAAGAAGAAAAACAAAAAGCAGAGTTTAGTGATTTACTCTCTTTGCCTTTGAGATCTACCATTTGGTGATTTTATATATATATATATATATATATATATATATATATATATATATATAGTGATGAGCAGCATATGCAATATTCAAATTTGTGAATTTTTCTCTATATATTCTAAAGTAAATTCAGAAATTTAGATTTCCTATCATTACTCAATGCTAAAATCGGCACTTCTACATTAAAATTTTATGAACGCGATGTGTCGTCACTGTGACATCTAGTGGCAGAATGTTAAATATTAGCTGCAGTGTAATTACCACATGAGACATAACTCATAGAAGTAATTCATGTAAAAATTGGCACTTACATGGGAATATTGTGAACGCAGTGCATGGTACTTTCCCCAGAATCTCCAATATTCGAGATTGTGTTGATATAGCACTATAATCAAGATCTTTGCAAATTCTCGAAGTGCTGATATATTAACACTCCAATCTACTGCTATACACTCATACAGTCATTAATTCACAGGTGGTTGCTCATTCTTTGCACCCTCCCCGGCCAAGCACTGAGCTTGGGGAGGCAGAGGCAGGGAAGCTATTAAGAAGATCCATCTGCAATTCTGCTTCTAGAGCAAAGGAGACAGGATTCACAGTGGCAAGCTTGCCAGGCAGATTATGTGTATGTCTGTCCCAACTGACGGGGTCCGAAATCTGCTCAGTTGTGAAAGAGATGACAAGCTGTGTGCTTGTCAGCCGGAGCATTGTATGTGAGCTTGGTTGTTATTTTTGAAATAATGGACATCCATGAAAATGAAGCATTGCCATAACAATTAAAATAAAAATGAATACCTAATTACTATTTTATTAATTTATCAAATCATGCATAACTTCTGTCCTGCCACTGACATTTGTATTACTTTTTATGAATGATGGTAGCCCAATTCTGAATTCTTTTCAAATGTGTTGCCTTAGTTAATTGATTATTAGTCATAATCAGAATATTAGTCATATTCTTGATCAGAACAATCAACTCAATATAAAACGTTCAGACGTCATTGGCATCAAAATAACTGTATACCAGTGTAATACAAAGACATGAGCTGTATGCACTTACTCCCACGCAGTCCAATTATATAAATCCAAAGATAAAACACACCAAAAATGAAATCTTGAAGTTCAGAAAGCATAAAAAGTGGGGATTCTCAATTTTTTTTTAACATGTTCTTATATAGATATATATCTATAAAATTGCACATGTGTTAACCTAAATTACCCAATAGTGATAATTTTTATGGAAATGTAAATCTCATTTCATCTCATCTCTAACCCAACAGAAAGGTAAAAGAAGAGCCTAGACCTCACTGCCAATTACTCATTCATCTTCAGTGTCTTGATGCAGATGGATATTGGACACAGCAAAACATGAATTAAAAAAATAAGAATCCACATAAATATAGAGCATCTGTGATACAGTGGCAATTTTCATTGGTTAGAAATGTCTGTCTCTCTATGCCAACTGTATACAACAACCATTGGAAAGATCAACTAGTATTGTTGCACAACTGCAAAGTTTAAAGATTTACAGAATAATTTGTAATATATATTTATAAAAAAAATTAAATGTACTATTTATATATTTCATTATTTTCAGGAGGGTTAACTGGAACTTTTTATACATTTTACACAATTTATACAATATACAATACTTTTGCCAGTGAGAAGCAGAAATAGAAAATAGAAATTGCTGCTCCTCCTATAGTCAGTGTCAGAAGAAAAATATCACATAATAGTGATTTCTGTGAATGTGGGTTTCTCAGAAAAGAAAGAACATCTTGTCTTGTCTGCGTTCGCTGAGGCAAAAGGAGAAGATTTGATTATGGGAATAGAGGGAAGGAATGATGGAGAAAGGAGGAGAGATGCTTTGGGGATGCAAAAATGTATTCACAGTACAAAGTCATGCAGCAAAAGTCTCTGTATAGCCATGTACCTAAAGCTGAACTAGGATTCAGTTAGTGAATTATGCATGCAGTGGGGTCGCCTGTTCAATCTAAGCAGGACTGAAAAAAC
>CM070033.1:168853631-168866220 GCA_036250615.1 Ptychadena robeensis
CATTTGCCTAATAATTCCGCACTCCCTGTATATATAAATATACTTGTATGCAGCGTTTAAAAAATGTATCACCATTTAGCTGCATATTTGTTTCATATGTGACTGAAACTAGTGATAAGCGACATAAGCAATATTCAAATTCGCGATATTTTGCAAATAATTCTACTTATATTCGATTAAATATTCACAATTTCTAAAAGTAGCAATGCATCACATTGCCATTGCCTTCAAAATGAATAGTTACATTCATTTTGCTATGTTTATATATATTGGCCATACATGACCGTAAAGCTTCTTTGTGTACAAAATCGCGAATATTCAAGATTGCGAATAACCGCAGCCATATTCGCAAAATTCTTCAATAGCTGATATTCGTAGAATATATTTGCAATTCGAATATTCGAGCTCAATACTAACTGAAACTTCTGAAGCCAAATGACCAGACATGCATCTGGATGATTATCATAGTTAGAATAGGTTTGGCAATGTCATATTTTCTAACCATATATACAGGGTTTAATAACCATAAATACAGGGTTTTATACCAATATGTACAGGGTTTTAATCTGTGAGATGAAAAATAAATAAACAAACCCTTTGAAAATTGCTTGCATACCCTAGAATATATATTGCATAATGAGTTTTCATGCTGGTGTATATCCTAGCTGTATCAGCCAGTCTTCGTTGTGTTTTTGATCCTTCATTTCTATCAGCAAGAATCTCTATTCCCCGCACGCTCAGAGGCTTCTGTCACTTGCATTAGATGCATTGAATTTCAATAGAGCCAATTGCTGTTCTTTTACTCGGTATAAAATGATGACATTTAAGGCAGTGGGAATCACAAACTATGGAAGTACATGGGCAGTTGATTTTATCTTATGACAAGAAGGTCTCGGGGGCTATTGTGTTTGCCTGTATCACAATGACAGTATTTATTTAGGAATGGTTAGAACAGACAGGCTGTAAAAATTATTGAATTAAAAAAATATAGTGTGCATTTGGCTTCCTAATGTATAAATACATTCACCTTTATTGGCAGTGTGCCTATTCCAGTAGGTCTATATGCCCCCCCCCCCTCTTATTGTTGTACTGGTTGTCAGATGCCACTGAAATGGTACCAGTAAGACCGGTTATGGTGGAAATGCTTTCTGCAATTACCCAGAGAAGGGGATACCAGATCTTTAGGATGAAGGGTAAGCATGGGAAAAAAATGCAATTCAAGACCATACAGTTGTTGATTAAATAACATTACTGTTGTGCAAGGTTTTTGAAAAGTCATTCTCTTGAAATGCCATGTTGGTTTACTTACCATATCTGGTAACTGGGGGAGAATTTTTTAAGCCAAACCCAAATACATCAATAATCATAGTAGGTGTAAGAGCAGGATAAGTCAGTAGGACATGAACAGTAATATCTAGTATAGTTCACACTAAACTTATCAAACATATTAATTCCCTCAATGTTTTTATGAAATAAAAGATCAAGGGAAATGCCCCCAATGAAGCACCCAAAACAAAGCAAGAGTTCCTGTCATCCTCTAGCACAGGGGTGTCAAACTCAAAAAGTTACAGGCCAACCTTGATATCTATTAAAACATAATGTCTACGATTGAGGATGTTTTTTCTTCTCATAAGATATAATGATAAACCTTTTTATATGAAAACTAACTTGATTTTTTCTTAAAGCATTAACCTGGAACGAGCAAAGTTTAATACTATGACACAAGTGATATCAAATGACAGATACAAGAAACAACTGTGTCATTATATCTTCAACCTTCTGGGTGGTCAGACTGATGGGTGGTTTGTTTACTCAACCCAAAATAACCTTGGGCATATTTACACATCCGGAGCAAGCCCAACCAGATCTTTCTGGGTCCTCCCCTCTTGCATCATTAAAAGGCGGGGGGAGGGCATTGACCTCTATGCTATAGAGATGGCACCATTTTTTTTCCAGCACATTCCTGGCATGATCGACGTGATGGGGGGAGGAGGGAAGGCTAAGGGATGGCCATGTGCACAATGCCCAGAGGGTTAAATAAATTATAAAAAACATTCAGGCCAAATAGAATTACACCGTGCGCTGATTTGACCCTGAGCCAGGGTTTGACACCTACTGATCTAAATATTTGGACAGAATTTTTTTTTTTTCTGATTTTGGTTCTGTACATTACCACAAAACATTTTAAATTAAACAATTGAGATGCAGTTAAACTACAAACATTCAGCTTTAATTCAGTGTGTTGAACAAAATGATCATGGTACATAGAAATGTGAGACCTAATGCCTAAAACCGTTTTTTTAACACATTCACTTCATTTCAAGGGCTTTCATGGGAATTGGTAAGCAATTCCTTCATTATATTTACTCTGTCTAGTGGTAACTCCAACCTTTGGTGTATTGAACCAATTTAATCCTTTAAAGTATTCCTTTTCCGAGAAAATTCCGAGATGACTGGAACCTGCCTCAAAGTCCAATCTCTGAGATGCTCCTGAAGACGGAACAGAAGCATTTCCACATATGTGAACCCTGTCAAATTACCCTCAGATCAAAATAATATTTTTTTCTTTATTGCACATGATGATAAGATAGTCATAATTTTAATATTAAATAGAAATGGATTGATAGATGATGATTTGAGCGATGTTCTCATCATGCTTATTTAAATTTGATATATTCATTTTATACAATGCCATAACCCCTCAGTGTGTAAGCTACATATCACCCTTACTTAGAATGAAATTGTCACTGACAGATCATTTTTTTCCAGTAAAGAATTCCTCAAGGAGTTTATAATCGACGGAACAGAGCAGAAATCTGCATTTTTCCCCTTTGAACAAGATAAAAATACATTTATCTTTAACATATATAACATTTGTTATGTTTCTCTGCTGGAGACAAGATCAGATGTTTCAGATGGCTGAACCCCAGGGAACTATAAAAAGAAAATGCTCCCTAGAGTTGACCCACTAATATCATCGTGGTGTCCTTGTTCCCTAACAATGGGAAAGGTGAATGGGGTTAAACATAAAAAAAATCTTCTATCAAACTTAACCCTTCTAATGTTAAGCATTGACAATAATCCTTATGCAGTGTGACAGAGTAGATACCTCCAGGGCCTTGCTGAATAATCAACTCGTTTCTCATGGAAGACATTACAAATCTAATGCGAAAATAATTCCTCATTTCCCTTAAGAGACATAAAGAGCAAAGAAAATAGCCTAACCCTGGTCTCATTGAAAGTTAAATCTAGTCTGCTTCTGCAACTCAATGCTTTTTAGTTTAAAGCTTGTTTGGTAAGAAAAAACAAATGACTCTACTGCAGTCAGATAGAAGTCCTCTGTGCTTACTGTTTCTACACAACCAACTGCCACAAGTTAGTATTTAGATAAAATACAGGGACAAGACAGCATATGATATAGGTCATGTGGTTTGGTCATTATAAGCTATTACTTGGGGTGTAATGCAAACAGACACCTAGAATGGACCGTAGATCATTGTGTTTACCTCCAAGTTCGGTCTGGTAGTGCCTTTGATGCCTGGAGAGAATCAGTAAAAGTTAAGTGAAATGGTATGAAATAAACTTACAGTTTACAGTTCAGAAAAAAAGACACTATACCTTCTGATACTAATGCTAACTAGATGACTAGGAAGGAAGGTAAGAGCACAAGGCTTGAGCACCAGTGTATGTTGGGCCTATAAATAAAAATAATTTCCCTGGCTTTTCTTATTGTACGTATGTTGCAATTGCTTTTAAGTATTACTGTCCAAAAGATGTTCGCAATCCTAAAAAGATGGTGGGTGGTGGGTGTAATATGAAGGGAACCCATGGTGGAATGTGGGAGATACTTTCTTTGAAGTGAACAAGTTAACTACCCTTTCTAGGGAAACAAGGATCCAACTATACTGCACAGGCTCATTACCTTTACTAACATAGTTTAAAGTAAGATTGTCTAGTAGACATCTAACTTCACCCATCTGAACATTCCCTGCCCCACCCTTTGATTTTTTTAAATTGTCAATACTGGAGGCCTACTATCACATGTGGGCATTACCTTTGGCAATTTTCAAGCAAAACACCCACTTTCCAAATTTACATTTGCTTAACGCTTTGCAAAGAGCAAGCGCACTTCATCCACTATGGATTAGAGATCTTGGTAGATGTATTGTTGCAAAGTGCTGTAATATCCCCATTAATACATTCCAGGTTATGTTTTCCAGTAGTAATCATTGTCAACCACAACGTCCACCCATTTTTGCCAACTTCATTATGAGTAACCACCTCTAAATTATAGCTTTATTGATTGTAGTAAGAGTTCCAGGAGTGTAAGCTGATTCTCAACAATACCAATACAAAGAAAAAAAGCCACCAAAACGTAAATGCACCTGGCTTGAAATGGTGCATATAACCTTCAATAACATGACACACACCTTGTAGTAGATTTAAATGGCCATAGTGCCAAAATTTAAAACATATTAATACCATTTTAATAACATTCAGCATTACCAGTTAAGGTCTTTGAAGGTCTCATCGCATAATATATAGATTACCAGTGCCTGGTGCCTTAGTGAATGTAGGCCCTCAGTTGCCACTCATCAACTCAATTACAACTAAGGCTGCCAGCAGGCCATCTTAGATCACACCACACACATGGTCAGTTCATAATACCCACACACATACCCAGTAAATAACACCAAGATTTAAGCATCACTCTACACTTAAATGCAAGGAGGGTGGGTGTGATTTTTTACACTTCACTGGATCATATACAACTTTTACAAAATCTGAATGGATCACAACCCTTTTTGGCCACCTGCGTCCCCTCGTCACTAAACTCTCTTCCAACCCAGTTATTCAAAACAACCCTGCCAAGCACACTATATATTTACAACACAAACTAATCTAAACCTTTTTCTTACAGTCCCCTTCTCATCCAAAGGTCATGTAGAACTTTTGCCTATTGCATTGCATCCCTGGCCAGTCTCACTTGCTATCTTCCATTTCCTGTTATAGCTTGAGGTATGTAGATACTATGGGATACATTATAATTAATTATAGTTAATGCAAAAAACTGCCTTTTTTCACTTGGTATAATAAACAGGTGACCCCTTTGATCCTATACCACCTCCAGCATTTCTGTATCAAGAATTTGTAGGCTTTGCAATTAATTAAAATCTGATGATAAAATAAATGTTTATAGATTTGAATGCAAATCAAATCATCAAATCTGCATACATCAGATTAATTTTACTATACAAATTATTTAGCTCATTACTAATGCCAAACCTTTTGTAACCGTCCAATATACCCTTACCATGCCCTTAACGTATGTGACTACTCATAGTCTTCCTATAGTCTCTCTTTGTCTGTCGTTCTACACAAACACCTCATAAATTGTAATCTTTTTCATCTGACTTTTCTAAAGTTGTGCAATAACTTCCATCCACATAAAGTTTAATCTGTTTTCCATGTTGCTTGCTTGTATAAAGTTCCAGATGAACTAAAACGGTTACCTTTTTTACAAGCCTCCGGTAGAGAAGTAAATTGCATTTGCTTAATATTACTGAAATCATACTGGGATATGTAAACACTTACAGAGTCGAGATATGAGGATAAGCTTCAGAAGACAATAGATTTATCACTCCCAGGTACATTTGCTTTGACTTCTGAAAACAGTTTTTATTGGAGCATTCTCTGTGTATGAATTATTAAGAGTGAAAAAAATACACTGCAGACACTTCACAGAAAATGAGTATAAACTGTCTGCATTTTAGCTTCTTACGGAACACTTTTCACAGTTTCTATTTCTGTGAGTGAAATGAGCAGTAGATATGCTGGAAATGTCAGTGAGAATTGGAGTTAAAAACAGCAATTTCAGATGTTTCCCTGGATAGCCATTTAACAATATTTGCTTAGTTGTAAATCTACATGTATTTCAGGAATGACCATGCAATACAAGTTACTAAACCATAGAATCTTTGATATATGCTCCAAGACCCAACTGAAGATGCTACTGAGCAAAGAAGGCTAATGCCCAATTGGAGTGCTTGTCTTATTCTATTACTAGAGGAGGAGAGAGCAGGACATACAAGTGTATAAGTATAAGTAACCACCAGTGCATGTAAGTACTTCACCAATATAAGGGAACTACACCAATATGTCTGCAAATGTAAAACAGTAGATTAGTAACAACTAGTTTTATGTAAGGGTAACATGTCACCTATGACAAAATAATTCCATACAAGACACCACTAAAATAGAGAGCCACATTGAAAATAGTGCACTTTGTAGCTCTCTGCGTACATTGATTTCAATAGACACGGCCAAGGTGGCTGCATGTTTTCACCACTGTTGTGGACCAGTGCGGTTTTGAAAACGCAGTAAACAAAATTTTTAGCCACACCGCACCTGCGGCGTCTGTTCCACTGGGGAGCAAAAGCATGTAAAAAAATGCGCCAGAGCCACTCCCAAACAGCACCAGTGGAGCCTCAAGCTAAATATGTACTGTTCCTTTGTTTCATCAATGACAACATTTTAAAAGTGTCAAGGACTCGAACTGTATCCAGTTATATTAATTATCTGTTTAGCCCAGTTGAGCAGTAAAATCCATTCAGATTACTGGTCCAAGATATCGCAGATCTGTGACCTGATAATAAAAAGGAGTAGTACTAAAAGTTGCCATACACTATATAGCACAAAGTTTCATATAGATGAGAAAAGAAATCTACTCAATCTACTCCAGTTGCCTTTGCGGTCTATTGGCAAATCACAATATACCCGTTGAGCACCCCTGGTCGCTCAGATTTTTCTTTTTAATCACAAAGCACATGAGAATGGCATTGTCACCAAAACTGCTTTACAAAAATATGTCTTTGAGCTTGTGTCCACTGCTGCTTCTAATGAATAGGGCAGTGCCCACGGTGCGTCTGCATTGCACCACCATGGGGAGCCGCTGGAGACACCTAAGACACCTGAGAGTTGGGCGATGTGGTAAAATATGATCAATGTTCACACATTGTTTGAGAAGGAAAAAATTGGTGTCAATTCTCCCCTGAAATCTGACGGCATTGCTAGATTGGACAGCATGGGGCATTTTTGTGTTTGTTGTCCATCTTTATTTTTCTTCCCATGCACAATGGAACTGATAAGGGAGACCCATAAAACCAGTTCACACCTACTTTCCCCATGAGGGGTACAGTATGAAAACAAATAAATGGAGATACTGACTTACAGGTTGCGCATTTCAGGCTTGTTAGCTGAAACAGACAAGTGGGACAATCATGTTCTTTTTTTGTGTTGTTTTGTGTCCTTATTCTAAGGATATGTTAAAGTAAGGCTGGGTCTACACTGTACCGCCCCAGCAACCGCGGGGGGGGGGGACATTATGGGCACGTTGGTGTGTGCGTGCTCATAGCGCCCGCCCACTGTTTGGGAGCTGTTTAGGGCGCGGTATTGCTGTGCAGGCAATACCGTGTCCTATACATTACTATTGTCAAACCACGCCCGAAAACATTTTGCATGTGTCACAATAGTAAACAATGGTTGTAGTACGTGTTTCCTGTACGCCATTGGACTCCCCCAGATCCAGAATGCCCAGTGTTCTTAATTCGCACTTGCTGCCACGCCGCCCCCAACTCTGGGCATGACACTCCAGTATAGACTGGCACGTCATTCCCCATAGGAATTTGCAGGGGACGGCTGCACTGCACAGTTTTCCCTGCAGTCTATGTGCAGGAAAACCGTACAGTTCTCCATAGTGTAGACACAGCCTTAATGCTATTTAATGAATGTTCCATTTGCTTCTTGAAAAACAAATATCCAGAAATAAAATTCTGTACGTAAATAATTGTGGGAAAGCTATTACCCACAACCTTTGCACGAATGATGATTTTTAAGTGGAACCTTAAGTGTTAATGGCCTATAAATAAATCTCCGTTGGTAGTCTTCAATGCAAAGAAAAAAATATTGCATTTGGCTATAAATAAATGTAAGTAAAAGCATGGCATTTATACAAAAGTCTCAAAGTACGGATATTGTTGTTTGAATGGCTGCTCTCATTGTGCTGAGGGGAATGTGAAATGAGCTTTTATGTCTGGTAATATTGCACAGATTTATCTAGCAGTCAGAAAATTAAGTCTTTTTACTATTGAAACTCCTTGGAATAATACAGTTTTGATGACCCTCATGGCGTAATGGTTTAAATCAATTCTTCTCACCCTAGTCTAATATCAGGAATAGTCATTGTGTGTTGTTAATGGACGTCTGTAGTACAAGGAGAAAGAAAATAGGAAAATTCAGTTTTGATTTCAACGTGTCTTCTTGTAGTATTCAATCCAAACTCATCACCTTCCATTTTATTAAAGTCAATAGGAAATGTTATTGCAGTATAAATTAAATGGAAGGCGTCTGACTCCTGGGACAAGCGGGCAAAATGCATGAAACCTTCATCCCATGACATACTGATGAAGAATAAATGGCAATTGTTTTCAAGTGAATAATGTTGTGAACTGTAAATTGTAAAATTGAAATTTCTCACATAAAACATATCTTTCAGCATTAACTATGGCCAATAAGGAATACTAAAGTGGAGCATAAACAGGTACAGTGCTATTTGATATACAATAATCTGAGTTACTGATGCCTATTGAGGGATGATCCTCTAGAACAAAAATACAGTGTAGTTTCTTTTTTAATTCAAAAGTGGAGCTATCACTTGCCTGGACACTTTCTCTTATTAGCACCACAATTGCTAATAAAAGATCAGAGCGGGGGTTAAAAGAAATACTTACCTGATGGGAAAAAAGGCATTAAATCCGGCAATGCTTTTCCCCTCTTGTGATGTGGCACCGTACTCTGGGTGCAAGTAGACTTGGAAAAGTAGACGTCACAGTAACACCTACCTTCTAAATGTTTTTTTTTGGGTGGTTTCTAGAAAAAAAATAAGGCTGTTGGAGGCGCCCGTCAGTTTGTGTACAAGATCTTTATTCTTCTTCAGCACTTCTTCAGCATGGCACAATTTGTGGGTAGTCTCCTGCCTCTTTAAGATTAGATCAGGAAATAGTGCTCTATCAGATAGTTTCCTGGTCTATTCTTAAAAGGCTATGTAATTAAGCAAGTAATTAAGCAAGTAACTCCCAAATTAACTAGTCAAAATTTCACAACCATTAAAAAAACTAAATGCTTCTTTTTAAAAAGCACACCACAGGCAATTGTGGAGGATAACAATGTAATCCACCAGAATTCTCCGCTCCCCATTTATTCCCCTCACATGTGTTGAAAAAAGCTGGCTCTATACCATGGAGGTCAATGGCACACCCGCTGTCTCTTCGGTGATGCAAAAGACAAGTTGAAGAAGCGGACCAGAAAGAGAATGTTGGGGAAGAGTTTTGGCCTATACAAATGTTGACATCTGCCTAATAACTGTAGAGCATACGTTTCAGAATAACTAATTTAGTGGAGTGTGGCACTTTTTGACACTAGTATAGTTACATTTGTATAAGACAATTAAAAAACATAACAGTTGCTTTAAGTTTTATGAAAGTTGAAGGTTAAGACCAGCTATATTTGTCAAACAAAGTATAATGCTTCAAACTACAAAACAAGTCTTCCATTTTAATAACTGTAATTTTTCCATTACTACAAGATCAGGAATTTGTCTGTCTAATGGTCTTTGTCAAATTTAGCAAACCTAATTAACGAATTTCTCAAGTTCGATGAAGCTGCAAATAGCCAATTAAAAAAATGAATAAAAAAAAGTCTTTCAGTATGTCAAAACATTTCTCACCACATTTTTAGCCACTTACTCTTAATACCGGAAGCTTTATCCCATTAACCTCCTGACTTATTACCTGTGTCTATACGTTACATGCAGTGGCTCATGTTAGCTCTTATTCAAATGCAGCATTGTATAAATGAGATATGGTCATGGTGAAGAGTTTGGGAAACTAATATATGGAATTCTGAGAAGATGATCACTTTTTTTAAAAAGCTTACTTATGTAATATCTTCACAAAGCTTACGATCAATTAATCTAAAAATGTTGATAAGGAAAATGCTAGCATACCTAAACATGTCATATATGGTAGCTTTGCAGTCCTAATTGAGTGCCAATGTCCATTCCCTA
This sequence comes from Ptychadena robeensis, assembly GCA_036250615.1. Taxonomy (NCBI): domain Eukaryota; kingdom Metazoa; phylum Chordata; class Amphibia; order Anura; family Ptychadenidae; genus Ptychadena; species Ptychadena robeensis. Next base: position 168,863,755 of record CM070033.1, read on the forward strand.
TACATCCTTTATCTAATGGCTAGTTAATGCTTTAGATATAATTTTGTGTTGGGGTTTAAATATGCTTTAACCTCCTTTGTCCCAAGTGTACCACAGGGTATGTTTCCTGACCACGCAAACTCATATAGGGCTACACTTCGGCAAGCCTGCATGATGAAAAGTATTGCTAGGCCCTTTGTTTTGCTCCGGGTCTGTCTCTTCAGAGTCATCAATGACCCTGAAGAGGCGGGGATGTAAAGAGGGAGGGAGAGCAGAGAATCACGGTGGATTACATTGTTACATTATTATAAAAGCGCACCATGGGCGGAATGCTCAGAGGGTTAAAATAACCAGAACATCTTAAATGCAGTTATTTCAAATAAACCTCATATTCTTTCCTCTTGCTTCCATGAGAACGCATGTATGTATGTATTTTCTGATAAAATGAAATGCGTGTTTCTGTTCTTATCCTTCAAGGCAATTTAATATCACTCAGCTCCAGGTCACAGCCACCCTCTTCACTAATGGTGAGTGCAAGAAAATTTCAAGGTGCCAACAAAGTCAGGGCCTGAGCAACAAGATATGTGACCTGATTTTTTACTAAGAGAGAGCGTTCACATGATTGTGTAGACATTACAAAAGTATGTTTAAAGACTCTGAATAATGATGCTTTCTTAGCCATCTTCTCATTCCTAACATCTCCACCATGCCAGTTCAGTCTCCTCTATTTATTGTCTACACTGTTCCCCAACCTCTTAGGTTGTATATATATTTGGAAAGGGTCCTCTTCCCCTGTGTCATAACCTTTAACTGTATGTTAGTTGTGTTTTCTTTCAACCCTTTTATGTATAGTAGTGATAGCCAAACTTCGACCAGGTCCATTGTTTGCGAACAGGCGGATTGGACTTCTGGTTCCAGTCCATACAAGCGGGGAATTTGAATCAGGAAAACTGTAAGTGACATCAGTGAAGTCACATCCGGTACCTGGAACAGATAATTGCTGGTTCTGATAACCGCACGTAATGTCACTGACGTCACTTCTGGTTTTCGGAGCGAATTTTTCACTAGAAGACCGGGTTCTCTACCCGTTCTCTAGTGAAAAGATTCTTCTTCTGGACCGATCTTTCTGCACCTGATCCAGCCAATAATAAACTTCTTCCCACCGACGAACAGGGCGGGTTGAATGCCCGTACTGTTCACCGGCTAGAAGAAAAGCTAGCATGTCATGTTCACGGACGATTTGGCCATCGGCTATCACTTATGTACAGCACTGTGTAAAATTTTGGAGCAATATAAAAAGAAGTTAATGATGATGATAATAATAATAACAACAACAAATATAATTGCATTTTTGTCAGGAAAATTAGCTGACAAAGTGTCAGAATTTTTTTTGTCTGTAAGGGAAATCATCTGCCTTTAAATCCAGTTTCATACATACCCCAATAAAACAGTATCACAATACACAAGGCAGATGAAGTATACTGTGTCCCTTTGACCCTGCCTAGACCTTGCTCTTGTTCCCAATTCTGAGCTTTCAAAATTACTGCTGGTAGCTGCTGTTTTAATACAGCAAATTATTTTAAACACTGTTGAGATGTGACAGTAGCACAGTAACATTGTCACTTTTGTATTAATGTTCAAAGTGTTGGCTTTTTTATGGTATACATAGGCTTTATAAGGTGTCTGACAAGGAAAGAAACCTACCCTACGTACCCTACCAAGCCTTAATTTACTTAGTCCTATTTATTTCAATTCTGACCTTTTTACAGATAATTTGTGACCATTCATATTTAAATTTTTAACCTCATTAAAACTTGTTTTAGTTTAATTTATTTGCGAAAACAATCAAAAAATGTAAAAAACTATATGCACTGCAATATGCACTTTCTGTATAGTACGGTAATTTTTTTTTACAAAAATTCTTCTCAGTAAAACAAATTTTTCACTTCTACAACAACCAAAATTTAGTGGGAACACAAGTCAATGTATTACATTCAGTTCTGTACACTTGGTGCTCCTGCTCCCAGTCTATCACACTGGGAGAGAAGCTGAATGAAGACAGCTGTAGGAGGACATGGGGACACCAGATCATTTATTCAGGTAAGTCTTTTCCATACAGAATCATATCGAATAGTGTTTTCAATGTAGATCCGTTCTCTGCAGCTGCCTCTTCATTAGATCGGAGCCACACGGATCAGTGAGTTTGCGTTCCTAGGGCTCCGATCTTTGCCTGATGAACCCAGCTCGTCCACTGCAGTTCTAACAGGTCAGAGCTGGACGAGCTGGGACTGTCAGGAACGGCAGGGGGTTAAAGAACAATGTATATCAACACGTTTTGTGACAGTTCCTCAAGATGACATTTTTTTTGGTCTCTGTTCTGATGTCACCCACAATCTGGGGACCGTGTTTTTCTATGAAAAGTGAAGACCATACAAGGAGTGCAGAATTATTAGGCAAGTGGTATTTTTGAGGAATAATTTTATTATT
>CM070033.1:168876308-168886722 GCA_036250615.1 Ptychadena robeensis
CGATACCATTTTCAGGGGCTTTGCAATAAGCTCACAAAGTTAGGAAGTCGAAAAATTCGAAAATAGCGACATCTTGTGGCAGAATGTAAAATTGCAGCTGCGGTGTAATCTTATGAAACAACACTCAGAAGTAGTTCGCAAATTCTTTGTGAAAATCGGCATTTGCACATGCAAATATTGAACTTTTCCCAGAATTTCCAATATTCAAAATTCTGAAGATATAGCACTATATTCGAGAATTCTCGAAGTTCTGATATTCACAATAAAAAATTGTGATACAAATCTTCACGCTCAACACTGTTTACCAAAACACCTTGCCCCCATCCATCTTAAATGTCCCTCTCAAATCGTATTCAAGCCTTTATTACACTCACCACTTCACCAAGACCAGCCAGAATAAAAGTCACTGTGCCACTAAACATTTATATACTCAATGTGTCCTCTTAGATTTATCTTGTTGTGTACCAGTAGTAATTCCCAGAAGGGAACAATGTTTCTTGATGGTGAGAAGACATGAGGGAATGAACTGAAGTGCAGTTCGTGGTGATATGGCTTTGATGCTGGTGGAGTGATGGCCCTATAAATCCAAGATACCTTTTTAAAACATGTCAGGAACATGCACTTTTCACATTTCTCATCAGGTTTGACAAGCTTCAAACTCTTGTTTTGATGCAGTCTCGCGCATAGCCAATATAGTAGTTCCATGTTTTCTCTGCATTATGCCTAAGTGTGATGGATGACATGTTAATGGTATACAGGGAAAACAATTGCCATGTTTACCTATGAGGAGTTTATGTCCAGTCTTCCATTTTGCTTCTCATTGGAGCATCAATCACTGGAAACATCTTCACGTCCAATACTTTTCCTCTGGTTGCAGCTGAGGGCTAATCATGGGAAAATAGCATCTGGCCAGAAGCTCAGAAGCTGTAGGGATACTCTCCTTCATCTCTTAAAGCTGAACATTGAACGCTTGTGAATGACCCTGGCAATTCATCTTCAGTTAAGTTCTACACTCTATTAATCTGTGTCACAATCAATGTGAGGATTCATCAGTCATTATTTTTCCCTGCTGGCACCTAGATGACCAATGGTACTTCTATATAATAGAAAAAACACAGCATGTATCCTGAAAAAGGCTTAAAGCCCTTACGTCTGATTTCTACTATTATAGAAATATGATATCGCGACTATCACTTTTTTTCTCTTATTTATGTTCATAGGGTATATATATACATATTCTTTAAGATAAAATATGAATAAGATTAAGGTAGGTCAGTTGACTTGGTCACATTAAGTTCACAATCCTGTCAGAATACTCCTTATGCCAGGAAGTTAACAGATTTTATCACCGCACACTGAGAAAGAGGTGGCACCATGGTTTATTATTTGTTGGGAAAGGTGTGGCACCACGTGGTCAATTGGAAAGCTGTGGTGCCATAAATCCCCACTGGCTGAGACTGGTATGTCAACATGGATCACTTTTAATTCTCCTTGGTATTATGGGTTATTGCCTGCTCAAAAACATGTGGTACAACACACAGGAACAATTGCCTGCTGAGTTAGGTGTTGAGCCATTGCCACTCCCCACTGAGATAGATGTTATTGCCTGCTGAGTTACAAACCGGATTCCAAAAAAGTTGGGACACTATACAAATATTGAATGCAATGATGTGGAAGTGCCAACTTCTAATATTTTATTCAGAATAGAACATAAATCACGGAACAAAAGTTTAAACTGAGAAAATTTACAATTTTAAGGGAAAAATATGTTGATTCAGAATTTCATGGTGTCAACAAATCCCAAAAAAGTTGGGACAAGGCCATTTTCACCACTGTGTGGCATCTCCCCTTCTTCTTACAACACTCAACAGACGTCTGGGGATCGAGGAGACCAGTTTCTCAAGTTTAGAAATAGGAATGCTCTCCCATTCTTGTCTAAAACAGGTCTCTAACTGTTCAATCGACTTGGGCCTTCTTTGTCGCACCTTCCTCTTTATAATACGCCAAACGTTCTCTAAAGGTGAAAGATCTGGACTGAAGACTGGCCATTTCAGTACCCTGATCCTTCTCCTACGCAGCCATGATGTTGTGATTGATGCAGAATGCGGTCTGGCATTATCTTGTTGAGAAATGCAGGGTCTTCCCTGAAGGAGATGACGTCTGGATGGGAGCATATGTTGTTCTAGAACCTGAATATATTTTTCTGCATTGATGGTGCCTTTCCAGACATGCAAGCTGCCCATTCCACACGCACTCATGCAACCCCATACCATCAGAGATGCAGGCTTCTAAACTAAGCGTTGATAACAACTTGGGTTGTTCTTGTCCTCTTTGGTCCGCATGACCTGGCATCCCAGATTTCCAAAAAGAACTTTGAATCGTGTCTGATCACATAACAGTCTTCCATTTTGCCACACTCCATTTTAAATGATCCCTGGTCCAGTGAAAACGCCTCAGCTTGTGGATCTTGCTTAGAAATGGCTTCTTCTTTGCACTGTAGAGTTTCAGCTGGCAACGGCTGATGGCACGGTGGATTGTGTTCACTGACAATGGTTTCTGGAAGTATTCCTGAGCCCATTCTTTGATTTCCTTTACAGTAGCATTCCTGTTTGTGGTGCAGTGTTGGGGCCTGGAGATCATGGGCATCCAGTATGGTTTTACGGCCTTGACCCTTATGCACAGAGATTGTTCCAGATTCTCTGAATCTTTGGATGATGTTATGCACAGTTGATGATGATATTTTTTGCTGGGTAACACCTTTCTGATATTGCTCCACTATCTTTCTGCGCAACATTGTGGGAATTGGTGATCCTCTACCCATCTTGGCTTCTGAGAGACACTGCCAATCTGAGAAGCTATTTTTATACCCAATCATGTTGCTATTAACCTATTAAGTATTATTTGGTCTTCCAGCTCTTCTTTATCCTAAAATTTACTTTTTCCAGCCTCTTATTGCTACGTGTCCCAACTTTTTTGGGATTTGTTGACACCGTGAAATTTTGAATCAACATATTTTTCCTTTAAAATGATACATTTACTCGGATTAAATGTTTAATCTGTCATCTACGTTCTATTACAAATAAAATATTGACATTTGTGATGCTGCCATTTCCAGCAATTGAGGGGCCCTATGCAAAATTGTTGCCTGGGACCCCATATAAAGTTGTTGAGTGGGTGGATGATGCTAGAAGGAAAGGTTGAAGGGGAGAGGGTGCTAGTAGAATTAGATATACATGCAATATTTTTACTCTGGGTCCCAGGGCCCTATGAGCCCGCATTTTTCCTTCGCATAGCAGAAGAAACGGCCCTGCTGCCCACTGAGATTGATGTGGCACAATGGGTAATTGCCTGAGCCATGGGCTACTGCAAGAAAAATCTGACAACGAGAAAACATGGGTTACTACAAATATGTATTGGATCATTGCCCACTTAGAACTAAGAAGGATATGGGTCTCTGTCCACTAAAAAGGTCTGGCACAATGGGTCACTGTTCATTCCTTCTTGTATTAGTTGGACACACAGGCTGTGAAATATGGAAATACCAGATTCTTGGCAACTAAAACAAAACAGATTTTTTAGATACACACTGCAATTTTTTACTGTACAATATTTGTTTTAGGTGATTGTGATCCCTTCACATATAAAGATTCATGGTCATTGCAAATGCAGAATAAAATGAACTTGATGAGGGATGCATATTACTGAATGCCAGCTTTATCTATAAATACTGTCAATTTGTGTTATGATGCATCTGCCTTCCATAGAAATTAGCTTGACTAGTACATATTTCGAGATTAGGCAGATGGCGCGCAGCTCATTAATGCAGCGTCCACCTGAACATTAAAATGTGTGAAGTACTACCAAAAAACCTCATGATATTCAATAATATCCGAATCTTTCATTTATATTTTAAGAACTCAGTGAAAGTCAAATCATAATGTTTTAGTCAACCTGTACAATTTGTTGAAAGGTTGCACACTTCTAATTGAATGTTCAATTATTTCATAATTGTCTACCTTTAATCTTTACAAAACAATTGCTTAAGGGTACTTTTAATGAAATCGTATGTGCAGGCAATAATAATTTCTTGTGTGTTATTCTGTATGCTTTGTAAAGTGAAATACCATATTCATTAAGGTGAGAGAATTATCCCTTTCCTTTAAAATAAATGTATTAAAATGTCATCATATTGGGCACCATGTTGATGGGAACCAAAGAGGAAAAAGGCAATTTATTTGTTAGTATTCTAGATTACCTAAAATATTCAAATTGTGCTGTTTAGGCTCGGTTTTTAAATGGGCATTTTCAATACCCTGAATATAACACTATCCAGGCACCCCCCACAATCTGGGGGCCATTAATCATGGGGTTTAATGCAGCATGTGCACATATACCACCACTCACAATGCTTCTGTAATGACAGAACATTTTATATGTCCAAAATGTCCTGTGTACATTCATATAGGGATGCATGTGCACAGGTAACTGTATTATACTGTTATATATTACATTTAAAATTTAGTCCCCCAAAGCAAAAACCAAACCCTGTGGCCTAGCATCTGGTTTGCCTGGAAAGTGCCCCCCTCCAGATCATACAAGACCCCCTGCCTGGCATAGCCTGGCAAATCGTCAAAAGGGGAGGGCATGCTGTTCCAAGTAATACCCGGACCTTTGGGCCCGATGTGCACCCCTTCCCCAACCACAACCAGGTCCAATGTCATACCTCAACAATTGGGAGACCCCTCCTTAAGGTTAGAGGAACTTTAACACAATGTGGTCCAGTGCTGGGTGGTGGCTATGAGATGTACACACATTTGATAAAATAATTTGTTAAAGTCTGCCCTTACACATACTTACTTGCACAATTATAAGTTCCGACAATGTACCATGAAGGTCCTCCCACGCTTTGTCTTGTAGTGGAGTGTCAAATCCATCTAGGGCAGGGTCATGTGTCCCTGCGCAGCTCTGACAAACAATATGGCTGAAAGCGACCAGGCAGATGCTTTTACATGCGCTTTCTGTGCAGGATGATGTGTTTGCAAACATTGCCATATGTTGATGTGGACACACATCATCCAGGTCTTGCTCAGAGTTTTGCTCAGTGCTGTCAATGCTCCCCTTTTCCAAGGTTTGCCAGGCTATGCCATACAGGGGTTCTAGTATGGTCTGTAGGGGGGTTTGCTGTTCATGGCATCCCTTCCAGGCCTATCAAACCCTATGCCAAACATGCCTCTGATTATTGATTTAGGGTGGGGACCCCATGCTGGTGAGTCACAGACTTATGGACTCTGTGACTCACCTGCCACTCTAGAAATGAGCATCTCTCACCCCAATTTCCGATATACATATCTATTTTTATCATTTAATACAGGTTATCATTGTATACATTCAAGAAATATCATTTTAGTATCCTAAGTAATGACAAAGTTAATGTAAAATCAATAGGCCAAATGTTAAAATGTGAAAATTCTTCTGGAAGATAAACTGTATTAAGTTGTAAAAAAGAAAACCAGTTAAAAGTTAAAGTTTGGGTTCTAATCTTTGTTTATATTGCACACATTAAATGTACAGGCACTTGTTAATAGTGTTGAGCTTGAATATTTGAATTGCATATACACATGATGAATAGCCGCTATTCAAGAATTTGCATATTTCGTGAAGATGGCAGCAGATACTCGCAATATCGAATATTTGCGATGCATTGGGAAGCTTATGGCCATGCATTGCAATTTTATATTCATGTGACCATTCATTTTGAATGCGATTATAATTGTGAATATATTTTTGCCATATATTAGTGGCCATACACTTGAATTGTGAATAATTGTGAATATTGAACCAATCTTTTGTAGAAATATCGCAAATCCGAATATTGCCTATGCCACGCATCACTACTTGCTAATATCCAGGTGCCCAATCTGCGAAACCCAACTGGTAATACATAGGGCATAGGAACTCACCTGTCCATCGATTCCCAGCTGACTCGTCTTCTCCCAGTCGCTGATTGGCTTTATCTGCATTACCATACTACAGTGGTAATGCTTGAAGTATAATTGAACAGACATTGAATTATTTAAAAATAAAAAAATTATGTCTTCTAGCTATGCCTGCTATCATTCTATTATTAAACAAAATGCTTAGACCAGTCTAGATTAGATTCTAGAGCAGTGGTGGGCAACTGAGGTGACATGGAGGGCCACAAGTGCATGTGCACATTACATGTAGGACCGCCAAAGTTGATTAGGAAAGCCCAGTCAGCGTGTGACCACTACACATGGTGATATACATCAACGAAGGTTATGGTCCTCATAGATATTATCAAAGTAGTCTAGTGGAAGCATAGGCACTCAGGAGCTGTCTGGGTCACTAATTAGCTTTCGCATATGCCAATTAGCGTGCTCAGCTGGAGGCTCAGCGAGTCCCTCTCCTCCTCTTACCACTAAGAAGTACTCAGGTGAGGATGCGTCGGTGGAGAATTGGTGAACAGGTGAGTTCCTATACCATATGCATTAACAGGTTTTGGGAGCCGCAAGTGGAGGACCAAAGGGGGCCGCCAAACAACACCCAAAGGGCCGCATGCAGCCCCCGGGCCGCAGGTTGGGCACCTGGGTTCTAGAGTCTAGAATAGATTGAAAATGTTATGTGCGGCCAATTGGTGATGTCGAGGGCCGCACTTGTGGCCCTCCGTATCAACTCAGTTGCCCACCACTGTGTTAATACATAGTTATCTTGCGTGGTGAAACAGATTGTGTTCCCAATAACATGCAAATTTATGTTCCCAAGAACATCAAAAGTTCTGTAAAGCAACATTTATATTTATCTTTGTATACTAAAAAAAAAACCCATTATAGTTAGTCTGCTGCCATGCGATTAGGTTTTTAATATCTGCATGAGGAATAAATGTTATCATTAAAGAATTCGGTTTCTACATTAAACAAGGTTCATACATCCCACTTGTTTTATTAAATTATATTTGAAGCTAAATATGTTATGACAGGCTGACAGATGTTCATGAATTTCCTGTGGTTTTAAAGATTTCAGTTTTCATCTGCCTCCTTCACTTGTCTCTTCTTGAGATATACTTTTTTTTAAAGCTAAATGTAAGGGTTTTTTTTTTTTGCATTAACATATTTCTAAATATTAGTTAGGAGAGAAATGTGGGAACGCAAGAAAGGATAGGCTTTCCCCAGTGAATCTCATCCTCCTATACTGTGGAACATGACAGCTATTCACAAATCTCTGTATATCAAATCTTTTTTTTTCTTTTTTTTGCAAACAGGAACAAAAGTTATACAGTTCGAGATCTAGTGGCAATATTATGCAAGGTAAATTTTAAGTTTAAAGTTTTGATTTAAAGCATGAACTATTAACCTCCCCAGTTATAAAGAGAGGTATAGATTTTATGTACCACTATTGTTAACCTCCGAACTACACACGGGGTAGTTTAACTGTTCTGTTTCAATATTCTATTAAGTTTTTCAATGTTTCTTAACAAATTTGCAAAAACAACAATGGTTAAGCGTATGGTCCGTCATAGAGAAAAAAGAGAGAAGAAAAAAACAAAAAACGTAGAGAATAGAGAAAGAAGAGAGAAGAGAGGATAGGGATTGGATGAAGGGAATGGTCAAAGTGGGGGAGCCCCAAAACGAGTGGGACGCGCTCCAGCTGGAGTCAACTATAGGCTATGGATGCTCGAATGAGCCATGTGTGCGTGAAAGTGGCAGGATCCCAATTGGATAAGAATTTGTCATGTCTATCCTACAGAATGGTAGTGAGTCTCTTATTTACCATGCTCAGATTTACCTTTGCCAAGACCTCTGCATACGGAAATTGTTGTTTCCTCCAATTGCTACCTATGGTAAGTTGTGTTGCTATGATAGGGTATTTTTACTGTGCAGACAAGCCCACGTTATCCTCCAGTGTCAGCATCCTGCGCGCTCTTCACTGGACCCACCTCCTGACAACAGTCGAAGGGGGTGCCTGATCCACCTGTTACCTGGCCAATATTGGGGGCCATCTCTACCCAGGAGCTGGGGGGGCTTGGGAGGGTGTGTGTGTTTAGATAGCACCCCCGTTAAAGCCTGAAAACCCATGTTCGGTCTAGGCTGAATGTATTTTAAATAATTATTTTCCCTGAATAAGAAAAACTCCTAAAAATTTTTTTGTATTTTAGTGCAAGGTCTGATTTAAATAAGCACATCGATGAAATAAATAATGTTTTGCAGAACCTATTGTATTGATTGAACGGTTCATGCTTTATACACCTTTTAACATCCTTTAGAGGCATTGTAAGAGGCAGCCAGCTTTTCTCTTTGTGAGTAAACAAAAGCATTTGACTTTTGTTACCATAAACCATGATACTGTTATCTTTAGTTCAGGGTTTTATCAAACCATTCTGAAAACAGAGCTGAGTATTTTATACAATTCCATGGTAACTACAACAGTTGTCTCTTTCCATGCTGCTGCTGATGTATCTCAGCTTCATTGTGATATTCAAGAAACGAGACTGAGCAGGCAAACCCAAACATAATAGCGCTAGAAAATAGTTTCTGAAAATCTGGCATAAAGAGCGGTTGTATTGTAAAATTATATTGTACTTATAACAATGAGTCCCAGGTACACTGATGAAACTCATATATATGAGCTATGTCTCCTGACAATAGATTTTTCTAATTTAGCTTTCACATTCGTTATCTCTACCAAGTCATAAAACAAGATCTTGGACATCAGCAGAGATTGTAAATTATTATCTAATAATGGTGCCAATAAAAAACACCCTCTATGATGTAGATAGATGATACTTGCCTAACCTGCTGTTTATCTTCGATATTTTTAAGGATTCAGTCCATTTCAGGGGGTTGGATTCCTAGTCTCCTGACGCTAATGCAGTCAACAAAAGAAAAAAATATAATCTTCTAAATTTTCTCTTCTTCTAAGTGCAGCTGCATACTTAAAAGAGGCTCGATGTGGTGGTGTTTGCCTTATTTTTGCTTTGTTATTTGCACATCCAACTAGTAACACACATTCTGTTTCAGTGGGGTGACCCTAGGGAATGCAGAAGAGTCTGAGAGCAGCAGGCGGCATGGCCAATGCATGTTTCTCTGTTTCGCCAAATGTCACCCCTCAAGACTTTGTGGACGCACATGGCACATTACAGACATGCCACACTACTCTGGTGAAGGGATCCGTTCCCTCAGAATTACTGTTTGGCATCCCCAGCGGCTATGTAGTACGTAGTACATGTAGTACAGTCCAGGGGCTCTGCTGCCTCGCCATGGCATGGGACACGTTAACCAGCTAAATGTTTATCAATCCAGCTGCAAAATGTGATTGTGCAATTCACCTCTGGTCATGCACACCATTGCCCATTATGGCCTCAGTATATCAGTGTGTTTGGGTGGGCTTCTATGTTACCTGTCTGCCTTCAAGTGTCGGATTTCTGACATTACTTGAACTCTGCCTGCCCTGACTTTGGATTGTCCCTGATCTGTACCATACTTAATTGGACTGACCTTTTTGTATTACCATACGCTTGTTTCTGGATTACCCAAGTGATGGGCGGTATAGGCAATATTCAAATTCACAATATTTCACAAATAATTCTACTTATATTCAAAACGATATTCGTGAATTTCAAGTGTATGGCCATGTATTAAGAAAATATATTTACAATTATAATTGCATCACGATCACCTTCAAAATGAATGGTCACGTGTGTTATTTATTTTTGCATTGCGAATATAAATTCGCAATCCATGGCAATAAGCTTCCCAATGCACAATATCACTAATATTTGAAATTGCGAATATTCAACAAATATATTCGCAATTTGAATATTCAAACTCAACACTACCTATAAAGCCTGCTACCTGAGTATCTGGTGTTGGTAGTGATTGTGTGCTTAGGTGCATGACCGGTTTGCTTTCTGTCTGTTCATTTCAAACCAGTTGAAAGAAAGTGGCAGGCTGGCAGGATCAACATTCAATCAAATTGTAGAGAAAAAATTAGCATAATGGGGGGGATGCCCCCCATATTACTCTTTTTTTCTTTATCTAATATTGGGATGTTGGCATTTACACCTACATCAATGGAAAAGGATATACCGTATTTTCCGGCGTATAAGATGACTGGGTATATAAGACGACCCCCAACTTTTCCAGTTAAAATATAGAGTTTGTGCTATACTCGCCGTATAAGACTACCCCTTTCAACGCACAAAAAAATAAATAAATCAGATTTGCTTTCAATATGTTAATTTTCATTCTTATGACATGGGCAAACTGCCTGCCAATCCTTTAGTGAAACAAGTCGGCTTCATCTAACATTGAGGAGGGAGAGAGGGAGGGTGGGGATTAAGGGGCGCTTCCGAGTCTGAAGCAGGATACTCTGGCTCAGAAGTTTCAGCACATCGGCG
>CM070033.1:168886747-168902014 GCA_036250615.1 Ptychadena robeensis
GCGTATAAGACGACCCCCGACTTTTGAGAAGATTTTTCTGGGTTCAAAAGTAGTCTTATATGCCAGAAAATACAGTACTTAATATAATAGGTAATATAATTCAATAAAAGTGTGTTTATCACTCCCCCCATCTTCTGCTAGAGCCTAAACAGTTCTATGTTAATGCCTGACAGACTAAATCATATATATCTGATTTCACTTAGATAAAAGTACTAAGATTAGTTCCATGTAGAAACATTTTAATGATTTTTAACTGAATGGCGGTTAAAAACTGCATGGAGGGTTAAAACAGAATAAAATAAAACTGTAATGCATTATTTTCCTGGTCGATAGACATTTCTGCAAATGATAATACAAGATCAATAGGTAATAAGAAATTTAGTACGCTGATGAGGACACATTTTATATTAGAGCTGTTAAGCTTTGAAAGTCAGCAACATTTCCAGGGTCAAACATGTTCAGGGACACTCTTCAGGGACATGTCCAAGCCTATCGCTAAGGAAGAGATAGAGCCAACAGTGATAAGTGAATGCCTGACACAAGGCTTAAGGCTGGACTACAAGGCTAGATTTTTGAGCAGAGAGATCTTGACAGTAGTGCAATGACGTCATCATGCTACTGCCCGGCTTCCCCGATATCGGGAGCCAGCTGTCAGCCTGTCCTATACTTTAAATGGGGAACTGCGGTTCCCTATTCAAAGTATAGGATATGGAACAAGGTAACCTGTTCGGCTGAGTGAGATCTATTGATCTCGCTCGAAAAATGGCATACACGGGCAGATTTTTCCCCAGATTTCTGTACAGCACAGTGCTGTGAACGCGCACAGCACTCGGCTGTGCAGAAATCTGGGAAAAATGTACCCGTTTATTCCTACCTTTACTATTCATTAAATGTTTTCTAAGTGTCATATTCTCTGATATTAACCTGGATAACTTAATAACAAATATATTCTTATTAATGTTATTATTAGATCTTTGGCGTAGCATATATACTCCAATATAAGCAGGTTCCTAATTTTATCTCGAATATAAGCCGAAGGTGAGAAAGTCAGATTTCCTACCCTCGACTTACACTCAAGTATATGAAAAATATAGAGAAAGCACCATTGCCCCTAGGAATGAATCAAACAAGTGAATGTTAGTGAGAACACTATTTTATTGTTATTACAGGATGGGTTTAACCTCCCTAGGGCTTCTGACGGCACTATCTCGTCCTGCACTTGCTTATGCAGTATTGCAGCTGACGAGATAGTGCTGTCTGTGCGATCCTTATGCAAGCCGGCTGTGACACCTCTGTACCAGCCTAATCTGCACATGAATGTCTCAATTTGCACATGAATGTCCAGCGGCCCCCTCATGTGCAAATTGGGATATTCATATGCAAATTGGGATATCTTCAAAGAGCACACCTGGAATATCACCCCCATTGTCATTCCAGATGTGAAGTTCACCCTTTCAGAGAATGCCATTGTGATAACTGTATCCAATACAATTCAAAACAAAAACAAAATAAAAATGTTATTATAAACAAACATAAATACTGTTTTGAAATCAATAAATACTGTTTTGAAATCTTTCATACCAAATAAGTATTTAAGAGATTTTATCATTCAAATGATACATTTCATAATTTTTTTAAATGTACATTTTTTATAATAATTGTGTGTATCAAACATTATTATATTCAGGATGTCTATTAGACCCTTGTACGGACAGATTTTTGGAAGTTACAAGCCTACAACACAAAAAAAAATTCCATTAGAGTCTATGGTGTGCTTCTGGTACAGAAATCTGGACCTCAGCAGTGCGCTAGGGAGGTTAAAGGCATTCAAACGTGAAAATAAGTTTCTACTTAACTAAGAACTAAGGTTCTATTATAACTATTGGGACCAATGCATGGAATGGAAATGCAAATGTATTTAGTGTTTGAATCCTAAGTAGAGAATTTTTTTTAATTGAAAATCCACCTTCTCCAGTAAAATGAATAGGGTGCCCACTAGATGGCAGTGTGGTGTGGTTTGTTTATATTTCAATGAGCTTCTCTCAGAAACACATTGGATCATGCCAAGAGGCTGCCAGTGCCTGCAGGCAAACACCTGGGACAGGTAAGTGACACCCTGTCTCTGACCGTGCCTCCAGTATAAGTCGAGGGGGGCAAATTTTTTGGGCTGAAAAACCTAGCTTATTCTCAAGTATATATGGTATATGTATAGCTAGAACTTCACAGCTAAAGCCGTAATGAAACATTTGACAAAAAGGTATGAAAATGACTAACTAAGTCTTGTGACGACTGCCTTGGTGACGACCGCCATGGATTTAATATACAAATTCATTAAACATTTAAAGGATAAGTTGCTTTCTTAAATTAGCCTCAGTGGTTTACTGTACTCATATGAGTATGTGTTTTTTTACAAAGATGAAGAAATGAGATATTCTGTACTTTTATTCACAGACTATATAATATGCTGATATTTTACTAATACCATGTAGAGATGGGCGAACATCGGCCTGGAGTGTCCGCGAACAGGGCGGGTCGAACTTTTAAAGAAGTCCGCCGTCCGCCCTGTTCGCGGACACATTCAAATTCCCCGCCTCTAGGCGGGGAATTTGAATCGGAAAAACCGGATGTGACGTCAGTGACGTCACATCCGGTCCATGGAACGCATCCTGGAATGCATAGTTCCTGGTTGCGGGAGCCGGCTGTGACGTCACTGACGTCACTTCCTGTTCTGAGCCGGCTTCATGCCGGTCTTGTAGTGAAAAGATTCTTCCTCCGGCACGATCTCGCAGGTTCTGATCCTGCCGGAGGAAGAATTTAGATCTTCTTCTGGCCGGCGAACGGGGCGGGTCGAACACCCGTACTGTCTGCCGGCGAGAGGATCGGCGAACATGCCGAGTTCGCGGCCGAACTGTTCTCCGGCGAACAGTTCGGTCCATCCCTAATAACATGTAATTGAAACTATATTGCAATTCTGAGATTTATTTATTTTGATCTTTATAACAGCTGTATTTTAAATAATACTACCAACAGTATGTTTGCATTTTCTATGAAAAATTATATTGCTTTATGTGTCTTCAGCACTACAGTTGTAGGTCAAAAGGTCTGTCATTGCATTGTAAAGGTTTGCTATAACCTGACCTCGGTCAAACATTGTGGAACTTCGGAAAACTTCTTTTCAAAGCAACTGAACCTCATAGTTGATAACACACAGGAAATACGTGATTGATATATGAATAGATTCGATTTATGGAAGTTATATAGAACTGAACTTGACCTTAGTAAATGTTTTCTGGTCATGGCTCTGTTGTTGGAAGGCAATAGAATGCATTAGAGGTAATCTTATATCCAGCTCATTATTCAATCCACCTTTGTGCTGACCAATAGTGATGAGCCACTAGGCAATATTCAAATTTGTGTGACTTTGTGAATACCCGCAATGATATTCGATATTCGTAATCCCGAATATCCACGTTTGTGGACATGGATGGCAATGCGATCCCAAATGCGCAATGCATGCAAGCCAATGGAGCTCGGATATTCGACAGGGAGAATATCCGTCATTTCCATATAATCGTAATCCATTGCAATGAATGGAATCGCAAAAACTCGTGAGAGCGGCGGATATCCGATGATATATTCGCAAAATGCCGAAATGGCGATATTTGAGCTAAATATTAGAAAATCGAATATTCAAGCTCAACACTATTGACCGATTGTCCTAACAAATAGTAATTACCTTCGCTAATATGATTATTTTTATCTATATATTCAAATGCTAATATGTATGTATTCAGGTTTATATCTTTTTTTAATAATATATCTTTATTAGCATTATATCTCATTATTCCACCTTAATACAAATTCTGTTTAGGAACTCCGGAGCACAGTAAACACCAAAGTTGAATAATCATTTAATCTGCCAATATTTGCTGAAGAAACAAAAATTTTCACATTACTGTTTTAAACTTTTAATATACTGTATAAACTTGTGTATAAGCCAAGTTTTTTAGGCCAAAAAAATGGGCAGAAAGTGCTCCCCTCGCCTTATACACGAGTCAGCTGAGGGGGTCCACTCACCTCAGCTGAATTTCCATGCCGAATGCTCCAGGCAGGCAGCTTCCCTCTCCAGCACATCTGAGCTCCTGTGAGCTCTGTGCTTCCGACAGCCAGCTGATCGATGTAAACAAACTCCACACTGCCACCTGGTGGCCGGTTACTAGTACAGATACAACACTCTATAGCTTATGATTAAAAAAATTAAGAATTGCCTTGCAAAACCCATCCTGTAATAATAATAATCCTGTGTTCTCTTACATTTATTGAGGTTGGGGCACTAAGATTAATCCTGTTTGATTCATTCCTAGGGGCGCTTTCTCTATATTTTTCTGATTCAGAAAACTCCACTATCTGACTTTGCATTTCCCACCCTCGGCTTATACTCGAGTCAATACATATTTACCAGTTTTTCTAGATGAAATAAGGTACCTCGGCTTAGGTACTCGGGTTGGCTTATACTCAAGTATATACAGTAACAACAAAAAAGCAATACTTCTGAAGCTCTACAGCATAGATGTCAATATTTTTGGCCCGCTATAGATCTATGACTAGTGAAATTACATAGCATACAATAATTTGTAGTTCTGTACTCCCGCAGTGGGAGTACAGAGGCTCAGTGAGTGTACGGAGGGGGGGGGGGCTGTGGAGAAAGTGTGGAGAGCAGAGCAAAGCAATGCTTATGTGCCTACGTGCAGGGCTGGCTCCAGCCATTTTTTTTGAAGGTGCTACCTGGGTGCTAGGAGAGCTTGCCCTCCCCAAAAATTAGATTTCCATGTACAACATGGGTGCTGGACGAGGATTTTGGGGGTGCTAAGCACACCCAAGCACCCCTCTGGCGCCGCCACTGCCTACGTGTACACGTCCATTGCATAGCATATCGTTGGCCCTCAACTCAACCAAGGCATTCATTTTGGCACACTGTGTATTTGAGATATACTTGGGAATGTGTTGGGTCCGCACAGACCCACCTCGATTGAATGAATGTCTTCTCCCGGTACACAGGACTCCCTATCAGGCAAGATTTTCATCAACCTTCAAAAAAAAGCAGAAGCAGGAGGTGTGCACAAATCACCGTCGGCAAGATATGGAAAGGAAAGATAAGGCTCATACGCAACCGGGAGGTTTAGAAATCTTTCAAGCTTTATGGATATTACATAGAAAACATATGCAAAAATGGACAGGGCCTCCAGGGAAAGAAAAAAAACCCCCTTGAGCGTTTCACTGTGAAGCGTAATCAGAGAGTATGGGATACAATCAGACTTGGAAGATATAGAAAGCTTGTGACATACAGACACCAGGATTCAGTGATTGTTGCAAGTGTATTGTGGGCGCCCGATGTAGTTTCTCACGGGTTAACCCTTAGTGTTTGCCATAATCAAACGATATAGCGGCTGCGTGGTCTCCAAGATAATATAGTTGGATCCACGTCCTAGGAAGTGGATACAACCTATATTGCTTGGAGACCACACGCAGCCGCTATTATTCGGTTGACTAATGGCAAACACTAAGGGTGTTACCAGTGAGAAAATAAGGGCGGCAACACAATAACAGATGCAACAATCACGAAATCGGTGTCTGTATGGTCAAAAGCTTCTATTATAGTTAAGCTGAATTGTCTACCCATACTCTATGATTACCTTCAACAGTGCACGCGTCAGCAGAGGGGGTTTTTTCTTCCCTGGAGGGACCCTGTCCATTTGGCGTATATGTTCTGTAATATCCAATAAAGCTTGAAGATTGAAATCCACGAGTGCGGATGAAAGCCATTATTTCCTTTCCATATCTTGCTGACGTGTATTTGAGATAGACACCCCTGCTCTGCTGTTTTTTTCCAAACACTAATTATGACGAGTAAGGTTTTATTTCTTTGCAGTATGGAAAGCCTGGGTTGTAGTGCCAACATTGCATCCTAATGAGGTAGTTACTAAGAGAGTCCAATGCTGAGTTCCCGAAGGACTACAGGTTTCATGTCCTCATGTAAACAGTGAATTGAAGAGTTTTTAGCTTTGCTGGTTGCTCTCTTGTGTTAACACAATGTGATATGGGCCTCCAGGGGAGCTGTCCCAATGCTCATTATGCAAGTATGTTTTACCATATTACATTTCAGAAACCCACCCATAATGATATGCAAAGGCTACTTTTCAGCATTCAATGTCATAATATAGGGCAACACGGTGGCCATGCAGCACTAGAGTCCTAGGTTCGAATCCCGGCCTGGGTACTCTCTGCAAGGAGATTGCTTGTTCACCCATGGTCTGCGTGGGTTTTGTCCCACACTCCAAACATATGCTGATTGAATTGAACCCCCCCCCCCTAAAAAAAGATTCACATATGTTAGTTAAACAGGATTTACACTGTGACATATGACAGTAACATATACATGACTATGGTAGGGACATTAGATTGTGAGCTCCTCTGAGAGACAGTTAGTGAAATGACTATATATGCTCTGTAAAGTGCTGCCTAATATGTCAGCGCTATATAAATAAGAGATAATAATAATAATATGGCACACAGAGTGGATTTAGACGGGAGACTTTTGAGATCTTGAGGTCTAAGTCTACACCCTTGACAAAAATTTGCATATAAGCCTTGTAATATGGGGGTAGGTGTTCTTTTTTTAAAAATAAACTTTGAAAAGTAATATAAAGACTTCTGTGACAGTCTATAAGTATGACCTCATAAAATAAACAGATTCTCCCTCATTTGTGTCTCAAATGCTCTGCCTTCCAAACTTTGGAGCTCCTGTCAATGGGAGGCAGTTCACATAAGCGAAATCTACATAAATGTGACCATGTTCCTCTGAATTTATGTGCAAAGAAGCAGTGCCAGAGGTAAATGTCATGCAATAGCAATTTGATCCAGGACGGCCATGAGAAATTTTTGGGCTCCATGCTTAGTAATTTTTTGTGCCCCCGGGTCTGTCATGAATATCCCATGGTGGGGGCTGCTGAGGTTGCTTACTACTATGGATACAGCCAACCCACCACCCAACCTCCCGATGAGGGCTCCTGAGGATGCTGTCAACTGTCAATCCAACACTAACCCCCCCTCCAAGGATACTTACCTGCTCCGCTCTCAGCCATGGGGACCGTCGGCAGCACGTCCTGACAGCAGCATCAGGGCTGCTGTCAGGATACGGTGCTGGGCAGTATGGGGAACACATGGCACCGACCGGGGAGCAGACTACCGGGTCCCCCCCCCCTTTCCCCGCCTAAAGGTGACCCTGCATAGATCAAATAAAGCAGTACCCAAAATCAAACATGTTTTGTTTCTCTTGGTACAAGCAGTTAAAAATATTTTCATTATTAAGTAACTTCAAAGTTCAATATTCAAGAGTCTACAGATTCTTTGTTTACAGGTTATTGTTTACCTAGAAAGCATAATTATACATGTAATGATATGCTATATAATAAGTATATTGTTACAGTTTTGACAAGTTCAAATGTTCATGGTGTAGTTATCAGGATACATTACTTAAGCTTTCACAAAGCACAATGTCTTCCAGCTCACTTGTTTACTGTCATGTTAGGTCATCTGGTGATTCCACCTGCAGTTATGCCGCTCTACAGCTCAGACATGATTTAGAAGCCATCACAACAACAAGTCAGACTATGGCAAGAAAGTGACTTGTTTATGGGCACTGCACTGCTTCAGTATTTTTTGATTCCTGATATTCCTGATAAAATTGATATTTTGTGGATAACACAACTTAGGACATATTTTCTGCTATAATGCTGATTTAGCTTTATTGAGATTTGTTTTTAATACAGTGATGTGGGGGTTAAGTATCAATATAAATGTATTGCTATATCAATCCTAACATCTCTTACGTCACATCCAGTAAGCTTTCTACATTGAAGAAGTTCACTACACACATGTTAACTGTTTATAGTAAAATCAAGCCAGGTGCTGAATGTTCAAGAATCCATTTAAAAACACCTTTATATGAATGAATACCTCCCTTATATTCCTGGAAAGTGTAAAAAATTCTCTAGACACTATGTGGTGAAGCAACCCATGTTGAACCATCCATTAAGTATTGAGACATTCCACAGAGTAAAATAGTTATTAATGTTTATTAAGCACAGCACACAAGACAGACCCAGCTCTCCTGAGACCACTTCACACTCTCTGGAGTCTGGTAATGCTCCCAGCACCAAAGAAGTTTTGGATTGTTTGGAACCATGGTTGGAGCTTCTGAAAAACCATGTGGGGTGGGTCATTTTTGGTATATTAGGCTATGTTCCCACTTAGGTGCTTAATCGCCTGTGCTCGCGATTTTCAAATGACGGCAAAGTCGCCTGCCAATTTCCTTCGATACTTTCAATGGGCTTTTCCACATTCATAGGATTGAATTGTGATCACAATTATGATTGTGATTGGGGTGGCAATCAAAGCGCAGATCCCCGCGTTCTGGCAGCCGATTATTTTCCTCTATTTTCCTGGTGTTGGAGCCCTGAGGCGGGGGACTTCTATATTTCCTGTTCTGGATCACGTTTGGACAACTTCCTTAAATGACTATGGTTACCTCTTAACCTTAAACAGTGCTCCCCCAATCCTCTCATACGCCCCACTTCTGGTACCATCTCTTACCCGTTTTTACTCGCCACACTCAATAATGCCAAACCTCCTGATGAACAACGCTATTTGAGGTCTAAGGCTACCCCAAAAACCTTTATACAGGCTCAGATGCATTAACTTTACAGTATCCTATCTGGCGACACAGTAACATCGCAGACCATTACTTTGCTCTACGTCTACTTAATAAATGGAGAAAGACAAGTTTTGATATCCTCTCTGGATCCAAATGACTTTATGGGCTCTTTTGATTATGGTTTTTGTTTTTTGAATTTGCTTTCTTAAGGACCTATTTCGTATTGCACTATGGACTTTATTGTTTAAATCCTCCCGTTTAAAGGGGGGTAATGTATGTATTTTTTACTCAGATGGCCTCCAAGTCCCTACATCCTGACATTGCGTTAGGAGGAAAACCCCTGGTGGTAGGATGACAGAAGTTTTTCGGATATCCAACCACCCAAATTTTTAAAAAGATATTTCGGGATATTTCGTTGGCCACACAGCACCATTGACTAGGTGGTACTCATTCATAGATTCCTCTAATCGTGCCATAGATATGAATGAGGACGATTTGCGATCGCGCCCATTCATTCAGAAATCGCGGCCATTCATTCTCTATAGAGGCGATTTTTTATTATAATGGTGGCGTTTAAAAAAAAATCACCTGGTCAATCCCCTGGCAATTGCCTGCTGGTGATTCTGCAGGCGATGAATCGCCTAACTGGGAACATCGCCTAAGGCTATAACACATATTTACACTGCTTCATTTGACCTGGGGTTGAATTGAATGATAAATATATACACATATATAAAAGTATATATACACACAGTGGACCTTTGACTTAGGAACTTAATTAATTCCCAAATGTTGGTTGTAAGTCCAGTTGGTGGTATGTCAAGACTATTTTTCCAATTAGAATATTTTCTGAACCCTCCAAAGAGTCCTTTACCCAAATCATAATAACAAAAACAACAATTTTCCTTGTGTTCTCACCAAAATGTTATAATATGCCTAGCCTACCACAAACAAGAATTTGTAATCACCATTCAAGGTGACATCTTTGGCTTTCAGGAAGATATGATAAAGAGGAACAACCATGAAGGTTATGATAAGAAGGGATAAAAGCAATTGAAAAGCCCTCAACGCAAGCAGAACTTAGCACAGTCAAGCCTTCTTAAAACAGAAGGTATTCCCATTCCCCAATCCGAAGATAGGATGAAATGGAAGATGGATATTGGGAAGGAGAGTCCTCTTCCATATGAACATTATGAACATGTCTGGTGTCCTTTCTCTCCTTGGAAGAGTCTGTAGACTTTTGTAGATTAGTGAGATGGTCCATTATGACATTCTGTACTTATTAGTGTGTAGTGATGGTTGAACTTCCCCAAGGTCTGTCTGTGAACAGGCAGATCGGACTTATTGGCGTGGAATTTGAATTGGAAAATCAAAAGTGAGGTCAGTGACACATCCGGTACCTGGAACGCATAGTTCCTGTTTGCGATTGCCTGATGTAACGTTACTGACGTCACTTTCAGTTTTCTTTTTTTCCTTTTTTCAATGAAAAGATTCTTCCTCTGGCGGGATCTTACTGCTCCTGATCCTGCGGGAGGAAGAATAGTAAGCTCCTTCTTGCCGGCGAATGGGGTGGGTCGAACACCGGTAATCCTCACCAGCTAGAAGGATTGCGAACATCCATGTTTGCGGCTGAACTGTTCACCCTGCTTCAACTTACTATTATGATACGCTATGGCCTGGATGAATGGGATGGGAACCTTCATAGACAAAGACCTGAAACTGTAATAATTCCTATGCCTGAAGGCTTATCACATTAACCTCCTTTCATGCACAATTAGGATCTAATCATGTATTCCATATGTCATATAAATTTTTTCTACTGTTGTGTAATTTTATAACCGTAACATGCTGACAAGAATTATGAGCAATTAAATATAGTCTTCAAATTTACCTTGTCTTTGTGTGCTTCATGCTTCTGGTACTCCACGCTTCCTAATTTGCCTATCTAGTTATGCAAATTAATGAACAAATACTATTTAGTAAACAATGTTTTAAATACTGTAAGATTAATTTAATCAAACATTTGAATGGTCCTGTAATTAATCTTGTGTCTGGTAATGAACCAAGAGGCTCCATTCTGGAGTAATTTGATTTGTTGCGTAGGCTTGACTTTAGAAAATGAACAAATGCCAAGCTTGATACAGACCTGACATGTTTATAATTGCGGGGTGACCAATTGCTCCCTGAAGCATTCAAAAAATTCCAATACAAGAAATTGTAATAACACACCTACTTGGCTACATTTCTATTTCTTCCAAAACTGTAATATCATGTATGTCAATCGACTGCCAGGTTCTAAACCCTTCACTTTGACTGACACAAGTGTTTTAAGACTCTTATTTTAATCACATGAAAAGTTGTTCTATGTTTTTTATTTAACTGCGCATAACTGGCAAAGTAAACTATGACAAAAAATCAAACATGTCATACAGTATCTGGATACAGATACCATACATAGAGGTCAAAAATAGATACAGATACCATACATAGAGGTCACATACCATACTTAGAGGTCATATATGGAAACAGATACCATAAACAGAGGTAATTTATAAATACATACCATTTACAGAGATCATATATGAATACCGATACCATACATAGAGGTCATAAATAGATACAGATACCATACACAGATGTCATAAATAAATACAGATACCATACACAGATGTCATATATAGATACAGATACCATATACAAAGTTCATATATAGATACAGATACCATACACAGTCGTCATATATAGATACAGATACCATAAATAGAGTTATAAATACAGATACCATATACATAGTTTATATATGGATATAGAGACCATACACGGAGGTCACTTATGGATACAGGTACCTTATACAGAGGTCATATATGTATACAGATGCCAGAAGAGAAATTTTCCCAGCAGGAAAATATATCTCTCCTCCAATATTGCAGCATTTAACCTTCTGGGCGTTATGCCCGAACCTAGTAAATGCACAGTTTGTTCATAAAACAAATTGTGCCCACCCCAGGATTGGTCAAACATGCCAGTGCTTCTGCGTCCCAACATGCCAGCGATTCTGCGTCACTACAAGCTCACGATCCGACATGCTTTCGGCAGCGCCAAAGGGGGGCGGGGGGGGGGGGGGGGCAGCGCCATAGACCTGCCTGTTAATAAAAGGGTGTCCCTTTTCTGGGCCCACACCACTGGCATCTCGATGATGCCAGCGATGTGTAGAGAGGAGGGTGGGGAATCACCACAGAGTTCAGTGAATTATGCCCAGCACTGTTGCGTGACGGAAAAAATGGCACAAACCGCCGTAACGCCATTGAGGTTAATAAATATTAAATAATTCCTAGTGAAATAATGGTGAAGTACAAAATCTTAAAGGTAGGTTTTCATTTGAATTCCTATTTTTTTGTGGGTTGTTTTGTTTTTTTGGACCCATCTCAAAGTTTTAGATATCAAGGTGCAACTTTTTTCCCGTAAGGGTTACAAAGCTAAATGTCCCCTGCTGTAGTTGTGGATTTTTTTTTCTGTTTTTTTCTGTTACAGTAATGCATCTTGCTGTATTACTCCTTATTTGAAAAAAATTTAACAGACAAAGGGGGAATCCTAGTTAAGTGCCTATGACAACTGTTTGGCCCTGGGAATTGAATAACAATTTAGAGATTTAGGCATGGACTTGAGAAATACATTTCTTTGCAAAATCTATATGATTTCTTACAATATTTTCACATTTTAAAGGGTATACAGTAAATACATTAAAAGTGCACTTGACCATATTAGACTATTATAAATAGTTATTCCAACTTCTATTAATGTCATGTTTGCATTGCACAAACTTTTATGGAAAAATATTATTTTAAAGATGTGGTTTTTCGCACAGCCTTCGTTATAGCTGATCTAGTTTCTCGTCTGGTATATAAATGTGTAGTATATCAATCACAAATAAGACAAGTAGAGCAAAATAATGCAAGGCCATACTTCACTAACCTCTTGAACTGTCAAAATGAACAATGATGTGACCATGATAGAGAAGGTAAGTGATAATAATTGATGTGAGGGATAAAAACACAGTTCTATCTGTCTGCATAATAAGTAGTCTGTTGACAGTTGTCCTTTGTGGATTCTTTGTCATACTGGTTTCCCCATTTCCATACAGCTCTGATGACGCAAAGTAGAAAACGTCTTAAACTTTCCTGGTATTCAGACTATTCATGACTACGGTAAGTCAAGTTAGAAAGAAAAACAAGTTGTGATGGTTTCTAAAAAAGGGGAGAATGTTGCTTATTACTCTTTCCAAAGCAATATCAATATATACCTTTTTGGTGTATCAAGGCTGGATACCACCAAGTATCATAAGACGGCAGTTAATATTCAGCCTTTTCCCTCCTAAATGGTGGTATTTTATCATCAGTTATAACTCAGCTACAATATGTAATAGGTATACCTGGAATCACTCAAAACTATGCAGATATAACATGAAAGACACCTTTACTTAGTTACAAGTATTTTTTTGTTGACAAAATCTATTTTATGAATTACATTTTCCAAATATAGTACACACAATACTACATCATCATACATACAAAGGTCAATCTTAATCATGATTTCTTTACCTTTTCTTTCCCCTTTCCCTACCCTCCCCTCCCTTTTCCTGGTCTTAACTCATCATTACTTGGTCATGGTCATCAGCGTCACCTATTTACCTGTCCTTATATACTCATCCCAGGGCTCCCATATTCCTTGGAAGTTCCCTACTCTCTCGTATATAGTGTCTGTCAGATACTCCATCGAGTTACAACAAGTATTAACACATACACACTATGTACAATCTATCTTGGTCATATAGGTACACACACATGTAACTGGCCTATACATTAACAATAAAGACAAAAGGGGATACTTAGCCAATATTGTATGATCATGCCACATTGTCCTGTAGCTCACATCTTCTCTGCCCGCTCCCAAGTTTCTGAATCCCCTGTCTGCCCAAAACTTCCTCATCCCATTGTCCCCCTGATGTCCGCCCAGGAAGGGGCGGGATCTTGGCTAGGGGAAGTGATGTAATGCCCATGTGCTGGCAGCACAGGAAATGGTGGGATCAGAATATTCCCCCACTTCCTGTGATGTCAGCCTGAAACTCCTGCCCTGTAACAGTTTTCAATGAAAGGATGTGAATGAACAATATAGACAAAGTAAATAAATTCTCCTAGGTGAAGGACAGTGCCAAAGGTTAAAGATGTCTCTTCTACCGAACCTACTAAGCCAAATGCGAAGCTGGACAATTTATGTGGTCAAGGGCTGAGGTTACCTGAAAATACTCAATAGGTTCCACAATTATACAGACAGCAGAAGCTATGTGTAACTCAAATCTCTACTAGTGTTGATCGCAAATATTCTAATCACAAATTGAGAATTCGCAAAGATCTTGAATATAGTGCTAAATCTTCTTATTTTTTACATCAGTACCCGAAACTACAGTGCATTGCATTCACAATATGCGCATGTACAAGTGCTGATTTGCATGTTAATGAGAGGGAGTCGCTTTTCCCCCGCACACATCACCGGCATCTAATTGACACAGGAGTTGTGGGTTTGACCATGTTTGGCTACCTTAGAATAAACCATGAATCCAGAGTAGAGTAGTGCTGAATAATCACTGTGACAGTAAATGCAGCTTAAGTATACAACTGCTCTGCATTGTACTGAGAAAATGGACTTGAAGCTGCTGTCCAGGGTGCTGAATTAAAAACTACTTATAATGTCAGTTCATTTAGCTGATGTCTATTTGAAAGAAGGGGGTGTATCTGGATCAATTTTCAAATCGAAACCCACATTCCCATCCTGAGTTTATACTATGGATAGAAGAAAAATAGGTCCCCTCAAATTTAGGACTTTGAGTGGAATGTGGGGATGCTCGTGATAGGTTTTGGAGTGTTGACTGGTTACCTTTAAGAGGGATACTTCACCCATCATTCCCTGAACAGGTTCCCTGTCGTCTGTAAGCTATCACATTAAGTTTATACCACTCTTGAATTTTGCCAATTATACCTATCACCTGAGCTCTGACACAGGTCTCTCCTAATTTGCAGATTTTCGTCATAAGGACTCAGTGTGAAGCTTGAAAAAGCCTCTATATGAGGCGAAACATGTTGCTGTAACCACATAAACACACGCGCGTCCTTTCTGTTGTTCCTTGATTTTACTTTATGTACAGTGTCTCTGCAATACCCCATGGTATATGTATATGTAACGATGCTGTATCTTGAGCACGCTATACCACAGTTGGCATGTATATTTATTGTGTATGGACTACGGGTCCTAAATAAATAATTAGGTTTTATAGAATTCGCATTGACCAATGCTGTTAGAGTCAACACTCCAAAACCTCACGAGCATCCCCACATTCCACTCAAAGTCCTAAATTTGAGGGGACCTATTTTTCTTCTATCCTTAGCTGATGTCTACTGAAAATATTCTCAAGCAATTTACAAAAGACAAGAGCAGCTATCATCTAAAGCAGGGGTGTCGAACTCAATCAGAGAAGGGGCCGAAATCTAACATCCAGCCTA
>CM070033.1:168902114-168920181 GCA_036250615.1 Ptychadena robeensis
CCACATTGCAAGGCCTGGCGGGCCGGATTTGGCCCGCGGGCCTTGTGTTTGACATATCTGATCTAAAGCATAGAAAAAAAGTTTAACAATAAATCAAACTTTTAGAAACACGGTTATAAAAGTCTACTCTCTACAATTAAACATATATTGTGGTGATGACATAGACGGACCATTAATCTGTGTATATGTCACCGTCAGGCAGTAGTACAGTCTATAATACCTATGCATACTTTGACTTTACCTATTGTTAAGTTGCTTACGTAAGGTATTTTGGACTGTTGCAGCTCTCTGACATCATGCACCTGCAGCCCAACCCCGATTAATGCCTGGCATATACAGGCATTAACATGCACCTTATCTAAACCATCATCTACTGTTCATCCATTCATGGATGGATCTACGTGCTATATAACATTTGTTTTGTTATGTTATGGGCATTCTGCAATACATCAAAGTTTGCTGTATTTAAATTGTATACAAAGGCTAATGCCGTACAAGGAAAATTGTGTTTTCATTTAAGATCACTCGTTGTGACAGGGATCTCAGTAATAAACAAATAAGCATTTATGTTAATTTGATCTAATCAATTATTGTATCACTATTCCATTCAAAGTCCCACGAGGGGACCTTCTTCCGTATTTCAATAGTATTTTGGGATGGGAATAGTGATTTACCCTCCAATCTGTCCTTTGTTTCTATATAAGTTAAATCCAGGTGCAAATTTTTTTGGCCAGGCAGTGTATATTATAGGTCAGACGAAAACACTCACAGCACAGGTATATGGGGGTATGTCAACCCCACACCAGGACACATCTCTAGGTGTATGGCCATAGTTTATCATCCTACATTGCTACTCTATTGTGCATTAATCCATTGTTATACATGAGTACTCATGAACCAATTGTTCCATTTCCCCCTCTACCATCCTGAGTTCTTTTGTACCTTAACTGCCGCATGCAAATATCAGGTCTAATTCAAGAAAATGCTTGCATTAAAATGTTTTGCTAATGAATACAGGGCTGCAATTTGTTTGTGCCTTTTACATCTAACGGGCGTTCTGGCTATAATTAAAAGCAAATTACAACTGCTAGCTAAAGAATGCTGCATAGGAGATAAGTTGTTTAATGTATTTAAAGAAGCTGTAAACCTAAATTTACAAGTTTATGTGGGTAATTTCCTTCTAAATCAAATTAGAAAACAAATATAGTGTATATAAAACAAATACTCCTAAATAATGTTGTTAATAAACTCCTTTCTTCTTTCTTTGATGTGAGTGGCCCAATTGGTTGTACTGGTCTGCCCTGATATGGATTACAATGACAGGATGATTGGGTGCTTAACTGGGTTGGTTGAACTGTTGCATTAATTTTTTTAGAATGACCCCCCCCCCCCCCTCCACACACACACGCACACCCAGGCTCTTCCAAATCAATATTTCATACAGGGCATTCATACTTGTATATATAGTGTAGCTTTTTAATTAACAGACCGCTTAGATAAATATCTTTTTTTCATGTCAATTCAATAAAGGGATGTTATCATTGCAAAGCTTCAATAAACTTGGTTTCCATGGTTTCTGTCAGATGATTGACAATATGCTTTAATCTTTGTCCCTAATTAATTTGTACTGTATATGAATTTATTAGGAGTGATGTAAAATAACAAAACAGGTGTGGCCCCCAAGATTCAAACATCCAACATAAAAACCTGACGTTTATCTGTGACATCTATCTCATCACCAACAACCCCACCATCTTCCTGGACAAGTTAATGAAGATAGGGTCTGGTGATCCATTAGGCATCGTTCTAATATTTACCACCGTACCAAGATTGGAATATTACCATTGCTTTATGGACATTAAACAATCATAATTTTTTCTATTTATGATCATGTTCTTTTGCACTTTTGTGACGGATTTACATTGAAACCGTGAAAGTCCCCTAGCCTTTGTTGAGCCAGAGGACATTCTCGCTCAGGGGTAGTGTTTTTCCTCTACACCCTTGGTATTTTTCCTATATTTGATTTATTTTGGGATGTTGGTTTCTCACCCTGTGCTGAAAGCATATTTATTGTTTCAACATAAAAACAACTTATGTTTAAGAACGGAGATGTTGCTGGTCCTTCATCTGTCTGGGGAGATGTAATGCGGGTTCTCCAGAAACTTCTGCTACGTCAACTTTGGTCTTAGGACAGTGGCTGGGCAAAGGCTGTGAAGGGGCTACTTTTCCTGGTTGTGTAGTGTAGTTTTTCTCTGCAGCTCTGGTTGATGAATTGGGTGGTGAGTGGGCATCTAAGTGTGTGCAAAGAAGTGACCTGGGGTCAGTTGTCATTGGGGCAGCAGCTGATACTCCTGTCTATAATTATTTAATTTATTTATAATATTATTATACAAACATGTGTCCAAGTAGCATTTATTAACATGAAGTACGTGTTCAGACTTACATACAAATCCAACTGAAGAACAGACCTAGAGTTCCCATGTTGAATAGGGACTCCTATGTAGAAAACCCAGAGTACTGCATATATATATTAAACAGGACTAAATGCAATTTGGGGAACTATTCAATAATCTAACAAAAAAACTTATTTTAAGACCATTAAAGTGCAATAACATTTCACCCTACATGCGTTAAAATACATTGTACTCTACAACACATATAGCTCAATCTTTTTAAAATGATATGTAGACCCAACTTCTTGCATGTATTCCTTATGAGATCACATTTACATTTACAGGAACAAAAACATTTATTTATATAGGTAAAGTAGATTTAGTGTGTTTTGTTTCATTTATAGTACAGAGCCATCTATTCCAAACTGCATACAGCTGTCTCAGACTCATTGGCCATCATCAGTGCAGTGCATGGAAACCATGGCTCTATGGAGTAGTGATGAGCAGCATAGGCTCACAGCATATTCATAATCACTTAATATTGCAAAATGTTCACCTGATATTATCAATAAATTTGTAAATTCAAGATCTCCAGTCATCCAGTCTCCTGTCCAAACAAATCGGCACTTGTACATGCGCATATTGCGAACGCAATGCACAGTAGTTCCAGGTACTGATGTAAAAAATCTGAAATATTCATGATTACAAATATATAGCACTATATTCAAGATTTCCGCGAACTCTCAAAATTAGCAAATTGGAATATTCGCACATCAACACTACTATGGAGTAGGACTTGGTAGCTGAACATAGAGGAACAACCATGTAGGTTATAATGAGAAGGGATAAAAGGGATCGAAAAGCCCTCAACTTAAGCAGTGCATTGCATTGTCATGTCTTCATAAAACAGAAGGTATTTACATGCCCCAATCCATCACAAGTGAGGGAATAATCCTCACTTCAGGACAGTGAGTGGAGACATTGCTGGTAGGAACAAAACAACATACCAAGAGAAATAGAAAATATTATTGGAGTTGGGATGCATTATTCTATATTCCTTGACACAAAATCATTAATGTCTTATTTTAAGACATTTGATTGCTTGTCAATGGACAAATAGTGTTTGCTTGGATACAATTCTAATGTAAAGGGCCCCATACACCTTCAGATTTCTCTGTCAGATTTCCTTCAGATCTCCTTTGGTTTTACCAAAACCATGTAATATGAGGGACTTTCTAAACCATCAAGTCTACCTGTGTTCAATCGCAGAGGACTCGGCACTACATAGTTGTTGGTAGATCTAAAGGAAATCTGACAGAGAGATCTAAAGGTGTATGGCCAGCTAAAGTGTTGTTCATTCTCTATGCTTTCTTTGAAGTAAATTAATTCTGCAGCTGTCTTCTCTGTTAGGCATTGGAAGTTACTCTCCAAGAAGCTGTCTATCATTTGTTTTTTTAGTATGTAGTTCCAAACTACCTTGGACCTGGACAGCTGTTCTCACCACAACCCAGTGGTACCCAGAGTCAAAGTGATAACTGCAAACAGCAGACCCCCTCTGTGTATAAACCACCATTCTATCAAGCAGATGCAAGAAATGATATCCTTACTTATTGCCATATGTTGCTCCTGCATCAAGCAGAGGAGTGAACTAAGATAGATAAAGGTTTTTCTATTGATTTATAAACCATATCAACATATGCCAATTGGTTATTTATAGATATATACAACACTCTGGTTGAGATCTAAAGATTCCTTAATGGAGTTCTCCCAAAAATACTTTTGCCCAGCTTTTATAACCATTCTATACATCCCAGTAGACGTTTGAAGGAAATTGAACCAGGACAATCTACTTTTCTTAAAGCAATTACTTATCATGCATTAAGGTCTGACACAATTTTTTACGCACCATTCACGTGCTGTCAGTCAACAGATGGTTTGTATAGTAACGTTGGCCTTTCATGTAATGTCTATGGCTGCCTTAAGGGTGAAGTGAGATTAACTTATTGGCATCCTGCAGCTTTCTTGATTGAAGATCGCAGCAGGATTTCCCTATGCTTATATCATTTCAGCTGAAGGAAATGGCACAGCAGTCTTCAATTAAAAATGTTCGAACATGCAAAATGTTCCTTTGGCGTTGCCCACAGCCTTTACTGCTATCTAGAGAGCGTTGAACTGGTCCCATTATAACATATATGTCTTTTTTGACATATCTAGGTTTGTCACCATGAATTCAAGAAGTAAATGGGACATATTGTCAAGGGTCCAATTCAGGTTGCTTATGCGGAAATCTGGGTAAGTTTGATCCTACACAGGCTAAAGCAGTAAATAATAAAACTAATTCTGTCATTTAACTGTGACTTGTCTAGTTTTACCAATTATTAGACCGTATACCGCATTTTTCAGCTTATTTATTGGTGGCACCCTATACTGATGGCTGAAAAATAATTAGGCACCAACCTGCAGAGCAAGAGTTAAGGAGTTCCCCGCCTCCGGCCCTGGCCGACATGTATGTGAGCTGAGCAGTTGGAGCCCAACTTACACACAGTGCAGATGGAAGAGCAGTTATGAAACTGTTTTACAAACTATGAAAGATAGTACACAGTACACAGTAAGTGTATGTTCCAACTTACGTGATCAGCCGCAAGTCTCCTACGATCAGATAGCATGGAGATTGTAGGCAGGAAGTAGGGTGTGGAACAGGACATCTTGTCCCACCCTGCCTGATGATGCCCATAGAGAGTGAATGGGCGCAGTTTAAATGACACTCAATTTTTAACCGCGCCTATTCACCACTATGGCTGCCTGTGACCATCCGCAGCCTGCGTTAAAAAAAGCAGGGAGCCAATTTTGATTGTGGGTCGCACCACGTCCGTGCCTGATCACATCCTTTAGTTGAAGTGGGGACAAAAGAAATGGAAAGGATCAGCCGCGATCACCATGCATGATCAAAATCGCATCCGCCCCGTAGCTGATCGTGTAAGTAGGAACATACTCTTACAGTGATATCAGTGGCCAGAAGAGCCCTCAGTAGGTGCCTGGAGCCTGGTAAAAGATAAAGTAAAGTAAAATTGGGTCAGTATGAGGGGTGGGTGCTTAAGTTGCTCGCAGGTGTGAAGCTCTCTAAATGAAGGAGGAGTGTGGCCCCCTGCAACAGACAAATAGGAACAAGGAGATAAGGCACACAACCTAGTGCAACCCAAGAGCTGGTTGTCAAAGAGCTGCCACTTGAAACGCGTCCCATTGATCCTGTTGAGTCCTCCAGCCCCTGTAACCAGGAACTGATCTCATCCGCAACCAGGAAGTGACATCATCCTGGTAGGCACACAGCCCTCAGATACTTTACTTTGTTGCAGTAGGTTGTGTGCCTCGCGTCCTTGTTCCTATAAAACTATTTTATAAGGTATTGTCCCTTTTCATTTACCAAGGAAACATTTTTTTTATAACACTTGGAAGTTGATGCTAACTGAAAACTGGTTCTGTATACATCAACAACTTTACAACAAGAAAAGTATTTTTATTTTTTTGATTACATTATATACAGAGTATATGAAAAGTGAACACACCCCTGGTTAATGGTAGGTTTTAGTTATATAAAAAAGAGATCACAATACAGTACATCAATGAAAAGCTTTTCCCACCTTTAATGAGACAAATAGCCTGTGAAATTGAAGAGAACAAACATTTGAATCACTCAGCTTTCTAGCATGTACCTGCATATACCTAAAGACCATAGATGCTTAGTTTTTTCTCATGATTTGATCTTGCATGTCGTGCCGAGAATCAGATGTGCTCCCTTTGTGTGCTGCCATTTATTTTGGATGGGGACACTAGTACCACCAGGCAACACATAGGCAACTCCCCTGTAGACTCCTCCTTATTTAAGGGTCCCCTGTATCTTCACTAAGCCCCCCGCCGGCAGACCCCAACAACACCAATTAGGTTGTGGGGATGAGGCCACCTACCTTAAAAAGGAGTATGAAATAAGGCCTAATTTAACCCTCTAAGGTGGACCTACATGAGCTTGGCGGTGTCCAGGATTGTTCCCCCCCCCCCCCAGTGGGTTTGGGAAGGAGTGTCTGCCCTTCCCCCACCACCTTGGGGTTCACTCTACTCCCCAATGAGGTCTTGAACATGCATATGTTTCCCCTCTTGAGAAAGTATACAGGCCCAATGGAGCTGACTTCCTATGGTGGTAGCAGGTTCACTCGTCACAGGTGGCATGGGTCCTGTCCAAGGCAGCCTTTCTGGTAAAGTCTGTCATGGTGTTTAGTATTGCATGGAGGTGGGGGCATGCCCATCCATTACCCCTCCTAAACAGGCTTTCCCAGGCTAAACAGGTTCTGAGTATGAAATAAGGGGGATTCTATGTAAATAAAAAACAAATACAATACATATGGATATATAACACTCCCCTGTGCACATGCAACTAAACATGCAGGTTAGCAGAGGAATTTGTCCTCAACTCTGTCCTCTCTCTAGCAAGACAGGGACTCTTAACATACAACCTGACAGCCTAGGCTTGAGTTACTTCCATGCAATTGGATTGTTAGATATTTAGACTGGAAGGTGTACCTGATAAAGTAGACATTCAGTGAATATATTTTTATGTTGTTTAAAATGTTTTATGGTCATTGGTCAAGCAAGTATTATATAAATTAATTGCACATGAAACAAAATTGCTGCATCTGCAAGTAGAAGATAAGAAGTAGAAGATAAACCCTTGAGTAGAAGCCATATTCTCTTTAATGTTTTTAATTTAATATAAAGCATTCCTAGGAGGACACACATAACTTAACACTTAACCACACACTTAACATAAAGACTATAAGGGGTTTGTAGACTGTCATTTGCTTTAATTTTATTTAAGGTGGGAAACATATTATTTTATATATTTATTAACAATCATATTATATATGTATATAATATAAAAAGGATTTTAATTCATAATTTTAAATGATGCATAAATTATGAAGACTTGGTGTGATGCTGAAAGCTCCATAAGAGCTGATATTTAATAAATACAGGGCCTGGGATATGAACAATAAGGTTGGATTATTCTTATTCTGCATTAGCCAGGAAATAGGGATGACTCAATCTGACTAGCTGTAGCTCCTATTCTAGACTGATAACATTTCTGTGTATTGAAATTTAAATGAGCACTTTAAGTACAAGAGAGGAGACTACAACTGTGTCAGATTGAAGGTAAAGCTGGAGTTCCGCTTTAACTAGCCTTCTAATATTATATTTTTATATGAAATGGAACTTCTATTTCCAACTTTGCTGGAATATTTCCTTGTACCGCTGTAAAATGTGCTCCCTTGCACCTGCAATAAGTGCAAAATCACCAGAGGCAACCATTAGCTTAGCCTCTTCTTTGACAAGGGCTCATTTTGCAGATCAATGATTATTATAAACGCTTTACGATTGCAGACTGCTTCATTCCTCCCATAGGCTTTGTCTAATGGAATCTGACAGCACAATCCATATTTAAAGTGACTATTGGCAGCATGAAGTCAAAGTCCTGACTCCCTTTTTAAGCCATTATATCAGTATTGAAAAATGATTGACAAACACCAAGAAGTCTAGCCTGGCCCCCATGGGTAGCAGGTCCATATCAAGTATTCAGTCATTTTTCCATATCCAATTCTATAGGCATCAGCCTTGAAACTTTGCTGGCAGATAAAATGACTTATAAATTATAAAGTAACTGTAATATGAGGTTTGAGCTTTAAAACAGCAGGTATGTAAAGTGAGACATACTTAGGGAATCCTTCAATCACCATGATTTATGTTGAGTTCATTCAGTAAGACTAACAGAGATAAGCTTAATGCAGCAACTTGTGGGAAAGTATGATTCAGATTGTAATATAGCATTTTGAAATTGGTAAAGTATAAATGCTGACTGGTTGTTATTCATGATTTGCTTGTGTGAAGCTAAACTGGACCAAAATATGAACTCATCCTAAATATACTAATTAGCTGGATGTGTAGTGGCGGTGGTTTGCTAGATGGATGAAAAGGGCCCTTTAAGACGCCGGACCATGATACCTTGGGGCAGGGATAGGATAAAAGGTTGCGATCCACCCCAGGGACAGGGACCTTGAAGGAAGAAGACAGCACACGTAGCTTTGCTACTCCAGCCGAGGCCTACCTTTCTCCACAGTTCATTTCTGTGTGTGTGCAGCCAGAGAGCGAATTAGCACGCGTCCCTGTACTACACCACGGTATATGCACTCCACCGCCATTCACACCTGCGTCCAGTACTGCTATTCTGGTGGGGTGGACACCCAGCCCCACTGCCTTGACTGCCGTGGAGCTACTGTTGGTGTGTCCGCTACGCCAGCTCACCATACCCGCATCCAGCATCCGCTGACGGTCGCTGCGCCTTTCCGTGTGGACCCTGGCCTTATGTGGGGTGAGAAGCCTGTTGCCCAAGTCACTCCCGATGCTGTGGAAGCAACACACTGTTGGACTAATTTCTGTAGACCAACTGCAAAGGACTGAAGCATTGCAGTTCACCTGTTGGTCATTGTGAGACCCCTGGCAGGCCTTGTGGGTTTATAAAGTTTCAGTTTGAGCTTTACAGCTGCCTGTTGTCATCTGGTTGATCCCTGAACCTTACAGATGTAAAGCTGATCATTTGGCTTCCCACGCATGAAACAACCTAACTGATAAGTAGTGTTGAGCATGAATATTCAAATTTCTATTGCAAATACCAGGACTTCAAGAATTCCCTTTTTGTAAGTATATATTCCACCATCTGGTTAGAGAAGTCTACAACATGTCCAATATCCAAAATAGTTCTTGCCTTCTTCATCATGCATTTAATGTGACTGGGAATCATTAACTGTAAGTTTAATGTATCATCAATGTGGTGGATTGATGTGTGAGATGTGAGCAGAGGATCCTTGAATTATTTTTGCCACATCTAAACTGCCCGTGAGGCCAGGTTTTCACAGTGTTAAAATGCATACGTTTGTGATGTGTTTTTTAAAGCACGGTAAATGCTTCCATTGGCTTTTCATGGATTTAAAGTTTTTCTTTGTTATGTTTGTGTCTAAAAATGCATGCTTTTAAAAGGGTGCGTTTTGGTACGCTTGGGTGTGCTTGGGTACATTTATTTGGCGCATCCATTCATTCTTGACGTTCATAGGGAATGCATTTGGTGCATTTAAAACAGATGAATATCCATTTTTGATGTGGATGCCATGCATTACCATGCATTATCCCTCTCCTTCACATAATAAAAAATTGTGTCAAAAAACGGACCTTAAACGGAACACAAAGCATAAAAAATGGATACAACCACCTCCATTAGAAAAAAAAGGAAAACTGAAGGATCCAAGAAGCAGTGGAAACACTGTATAAGAGAAAAAAAGATATGATATGAAAAGGATAAACTATTATTATAAAATACCAGTAAGAAATGTATTGTTTGTCTGTTTAACGTGCTAAACTCTTATTGTGTAAATGGATGAAAATTAATGCACTGTTGTCTAGCCTGAGGCTGCATTCAGACAGCTGGTTGAAAAAGAGTCATTTTCATTGACCGACCATTTTTTAAAAAATTCGACCCTTTCGTAAATTTTGAGTTAACCGCCCTAGCGTTAGTAACGGCACCATCTCGTCCAGCGCTGCTACTCTCACTATTGCACTGGACAAGATGGTGCCGTCCAGTGAACATAGGGGCACCGACAGCGCATACTTACTTTTTTACGTTGTCCCGGTGTCCCCGATGGGACATGGCTGCTGGATCCTTCGGCTCATCCTACCCCCCTCTGAGTGATGTGATGACGTCACATCGGGGAGGTGGCGGGAAATTTGAAATTAAATCTATTTGAAAAAAAATCTATGTAGAAAACTGCTTTCAATGTGCATCTATGTAAGAAATATCGCCCCAAATAAAGTCTCTGGTGCCCCAGATGTGCCCATTTGCAGTAACCCTCTCTTCCCTGGTGTGATTTTTTACGACATTCATTACACCAGCTTAGAAAGGGTTAACTGCAAATGGGCACATCTAGGGCACCAGAGACTTTATTTTGGCGAGATTTAGTACATAGCAGCAAAGCTTTGTGCCCTGATTTTTGTGTTGTCTCATAAATTTTATTATAAAATAAAATTTTATTTTACATAATTGTTCGTTTCAAACATTATTATAGTCAGGATGTCTATTAGACCCTTGTACAGACATATTTTGGGAAGTTACAGGCCTACAACATAAAGAAAAATTTTCCATTGAAGTCTATGGTGCACTTTTGGTACAGAGATCTGGACCTCAGCAGTGCGCTAGGGAGGTTAATTGCAAAGCCCCTGAACAGAGTATCATCACCAAACTTGCTGGAGATGTAGAGAAGGGTTGGGGGTACACTACAAAAAAAGAATGTCTCTAACACAAATCGTTTTTGCATAAATGTAGTTCAAAGTCAAGTCAAAATTTCGAAAACCGGAATTGCAAACTTATTGTATGCAAAAACACCATGTGCTAGAGCAAAACTTTTTTTCAAATGTTCCCACAACCCTTCTCTACATCTCCAGCAATTTTAGTAATGATGCCATGCTCAGGGGCTTTGGAATCAGCTAACAAAGTTAGCAAGTCGAAAAATTCCGCCATCTCTACTGCCCACCAGAAAACCAGCATCCCAGCCCCCCCCCTCCCCCCAGCCTCCCCATCCTAAGCATCGTTCAACATTTACTTCTCGGTTTTATGGAGGCTGTTCATAAGGATAACATGGGGGAGGTTTTCAGCAATAGACTACCATCTCTCAATTGCCAGCACAATGTGTCCAACTTCTGCATACATCGGTACTGCCAGCTGCCATGAAACCGACTGTATGAATGTAGCCTTACAGAGTCCGAAAGACTCCCATGCCTGCAAAAATGAAGGTGGCTCCATTTTATTGTGGAAACTGACCAGTAGATATTAACAGCTAGGAAGTGTACTGCCTTTACCACTATCTGATTAAATGAAGCATATAAGTTCGAAGATCCCCCAGAAATACAAAAAAAGAAGACAAAGCCTGCAAGGTGGAAACAAATACATTTCTCATCTAAGACTGCTAAAAAACAATAGATTATCATCACTTGTACTATGTGGGGGGTAGTGATGGCCCGAACTGTTCACCGGAGAACTATTCGCGGCGAACATGTTTCGCTTTTCGCCCCATGTTCGCGAACATATGGCGAGTTTCGGTTCGCCCCTATCTTTAACATTGCAGACACTTTGATTGACCCCTGTGAGACTCCATTCACAGACAATAATCCAGCCCAATGAGCCCCCCCACCTCCCAACCCTCCACACCCCTATAACTCTCATTACAGATGCATTACCCATTCGCTAAAGAAGGAGAAGAGTTAGGAAAGAGAGCTGCCGCTGCTATAGGGAACGCATTAGCTAGGGCGTGTTCTGTGTAATCTAACAGTCTTCACTGAATATCCATCCATCCATCCCATGGGGAATATCCATCGTCCCCCATCTGGTCCTCCACACTGACCATCCACCACCATTGTCCTCCCACTGACCATCACCACCAGTGTCCCGTCATACTGCCATCTCCCCATGTCCTCCCACTTACCATCTCCCCAGTGTCCCTCCACACTGACCATCCCACCAGTGTCCTCCCACAACTGTCCATCTCCACCAGTGTCCTTCACACTGACCATCTCCCCCAGTGTTCCTCCACACTGACCATCACCACAAAACCAGGGTCTCCACACTGTCCATCTCCACAGTGTCCTCTCCACAATGACCATCCCACCATTGTCCACCAACTGACATCTCCCCCATGTCCCCTCCACACTGTCCATCTCCACAGTGTCCTCCATCCAATTAAATTCAACCTTTTTAGCTGTAGGCAACGTGAAAGCGATCTTCAACAGGTTGATTCGGGGAATTCACAACAGCATTTACCCCACCATGTTGGTTTAGTTCTCCACTCCCCTCTTATGTTTTCCAAATCCCATTGACTATCATTGTAGAATTCCTTGTTGCGGATTTAATTGCGTGAAATTTTTTTTTCTTTGGAGTTTTTGCATTTATCCCCTCTGTCAGGTTCATTGTTCAGACCAGGTGTTAGACCCCATTGATCCCCCTCTGTCTGTCCTTGTCCAGGTGTTATGCCCCTTGAAATACTATTCCAACACTATTGTGGCCAGAAGGTCTCTTTGTTTTTTCTGTTTTCGCGTCTGCCTATTGAAAATCTATGGGGGTCGCCGGTTCGCGGACATTTGCGGAGGTGTTCACATTTACCATTTCGCGAACAATCAAATTCCGGGTTCACAAACACACACAAACCAACACACAGAACACCCACTACAACATCAACAAAACAAAAAAAAAACAAAAAAACCATCACTAGTGGTGGGGTGAGGGTTCAGATTTCTTTAATTAACCTTCCTAGCGCTTCTTCTGACGGCAGTACCGCCCGTCCTTCCCTTGCTAATGCAGTTTTCAGCTGTACGATAGGGAGCCGTCCAGCTCAGATCTCCGGCTGCTCACTCTGTCTGTGTCCATCTCCTGCTATGTTCTATTTGTGCGAACTTATGCAAGCATGCTGTTGACACTACTCTTTACGCCTAATCTGCACATTAATGTCCCGATTGCATATGAATGTCACAATTGCACATGAATTTCCCCGTGGATATCTGTGCAAATCGCGACATTCATATTCAAATCTGGATTCTTTCACTTCAAAGACCACACCTGGATATCCACCCCCATTGTCATTGCATATGTGGTCTTTGAAGTTAACCCTTTCAGAGAATGCCCCATGTATTGGATAACCATGAAACCTGTATCCAATACAATTCAAAAACAAACCAATAACAATGTTACTTAATAAACAAAACATAAATGCTGTTTTGAAATCAATAATACTGTTTTTTGAAATCTTTTTCAACCAAATAAGTATTCAAGATAATTATAAGCATTCAAATGATACATTTCATAATTTTTTATATTACTTTTTTATAATAATTGAGTTTGTTTCAAACATTATTATATGTCAGGATGTCTATTCGATATTAGACCCTTGTCCGGACAGATTTTTGGAAGTTATACAAGCCTACAACACAAAAAATTACTATCCAGTAGAGTCTATGGTGCGCTTTCTGGTACAGAAATCTGGACCTCAGCAGTGCGCTAGGGAGGTTAATAGGAAGCATATATCAGTTTAACATTACTAAGGCAAAGGTGGCGATACATTAATTAGACCGGGAGTAGAAAAATGGGAAATTTCATCAATTATCACATATTGATTCTGAATCTGAATAATTTAACTTGTACAGTTCAGATATGTTGCATGAATTCAGATGTTGGCTTTTTCACAATATCAAATACTGTGAGGAAGAGTTGTTGTATTTCTGACCCAGTGACATCATTACCATGTGTAATTTTGATGTGTATTACTAAAGGAAGATCAACTAGACGGTATGTCTACCAGGATCGCACCACAAGTTGGATTGCATGGTGATCTGGCTTGTTGGTAAATTCACGACCGATCGCATTACTTTGAATGAGGAGTAATGTCCGGCACACAAAGGGCGACCTATGGCGGCAGCAGGATGATGTCATCACTCTGCAATCGTCCACTAGAGAATCGGGCAGGGATCGTAGCATGTATGGATACTAGAGATGGTCAATTTTGTTTTTTTATTCAACCATTTTGATCATTTCAAGTTAATTGCAAAGCCCCTGAGCATGGTATAATCACCAAACTTGCTGGAGATGTAGAGAAGGGTTAGGGGTATACTACAAAAAAAGAAATATGTCTTTAACACAAATCATTTTTGCATAAATTAAGTTTAAATTCAAGTCAAAATGTTTATGTTCCCACAACCCTTCCCTATATCTCAGCAATTTTGGTGATGATACCATGTTCAGAGGCTTTGCAAGTCAGCTAGTAGAGATGGTCGAATTTTTAGACTTGCTAACTGTGAGCTAAGTGGAAAGCCTCTGAATTATATAATCACCAAAATTGCTGGAGATATAGAAAAGGTTGTGGGAACATTTGATAAAAAAGTTTTGCTCTAGCACCTGTATCTTTTGCATAAAGTAAGTTAAAAAAAAAAAACGAATTTCCGATTTTCGAAGTTTTGACTTGACTTTGAACTTAATTAATGCAAAAACTATTTGTGTTAGAGACATACTTTTTTGTAGTATACCCCTAACCCTTTTATATATCTCCAGCAAGTTTAGTGATGATATCATGTTCATGTTTAACTCAAAATCATTGAAATGGTTGAATTTTTTAAAACAAAGTTGAAAAATTTGACCATCTCTAATGGCTACCTTAACAACACTTTACTACAAAAGTACCCCAAATACCCCACCACTAATAAGCTGCCACAGATAAATCAACTGAAAAAAAACTTCACTGGAAAGTGTTTTAATATTTTTATGCTTAAGGAAGGTCAGAGCTGGCCTTCCGAAAGCAGGTCAGGTCAGCTGGGGAGGGGAGGGGTATACGAAGGGGGTATACAAAGAATTATGATAAAGTAGTGAATTATATAGTAATGCACACATGTGATGCTGAGTCTGTGTGATAAAATAACTAAATTCCAATACAAACAAGGCAACCATTTTTACCGATAAGAAGTAGGTTGATGATGCTTTTTGTCCATTCCCTATGTCTTTACCCTTCGTTAACATGTTAATACAATTTTACAAATGTCATTATATTTTGTAATGGAAACTATGGACACACCCACATACTGAGCTGCCATTACTGAAATCTAGTGATGGCCGAACCTCGGCCATGTTCGTCCGCGGACGGGCG
Organism: Ptychadena robeensis; assembly: GCA_036250615.1. Classification (NCBI taxonomy): domain Eukaryota; kingdom Metazoa; phylum Chordata; class Amphibia; order Anura; family Ptychadenidae; genus Ptychadena; species Ptychadena robeensis. The sequence continues at coordinate 168,917,281 of CM070033.1, forward strand.
GAGCAGACTTTTAAAAAAGTCAGCCGTCCGCCCGTTCGCGGACAGATTCAAATTCCCCGCTGCTAGGCGGGGAATTAGAATCTGAAAACCCGGATGTGACGTCAGTGACGTCACATCCGACACCTGGAACGCATAGTTCCTGGTGTGCTTACCGGATGTGACGTCAGTGTGTGCGAGCCAGCTTTCCACTGAAAGACCGGGTTCTCTACCCGGTCTTCAGTGGAAACATTCTTCCTGCGGTGGGATCTAGCTGCGTATGATCCCACTGGAGGAAGAATAGAGGGCTCCTTCACGCCGGCGGACAGGGCGGGTCGAACACCCGTACTGTCCACCGGCGGGAAGGAGGGCGAACATGCTTGTTCGCGGCCGAACTGTCCGCCTTGCGGGCAGTTCGGCCATCACTAATGAAATCTAATGAATGAAAGAGATGGACTAGGGAGACCAAGAATGGGGAGTAAAAAGGTTTGTTGATGGTGTTTGTCTGTTGGCCACGCAAATCTGCCCTATACAAATTGCTCCTTTTCACAATGCAGATCAGAAGCCTTGTAAGTACCATTGCATTCCTTTCAAAAGTATAGGTAGATCTAAAGCCACTTTTTTTAACAAGTTGTAATTTCCGAAGAATTTTTCTTTAGACAATACCTGGTAAACCTCTGTAAAAACAATCTTTCCTCCATTTACTCTCCAAACCAAGTGGAGGATGCTTGATACACATGTTCTTTAAGAGGTCATAGTCTAAAGCCCCCCATACACGTTCCGATTATTCTCCCGACCGATTTTTCATCCGATCCTGTCACCCGATTTTCACCTAAAATGTTATGGTTGGTCGGTCGGCTGGCACGAAAAATCGGAATTCGAATTATCACCGATCCATCAGCCCGACCCTATTTATTAACAGCAGATCGACCAAAAATTTACGGACAGGTCCGAAGCGGTCCCGATCAATTTTTCGGCCGATTTTGAGAAATCGGGATCGGTCGGGTACATAATTCCGAATCCGATTAATCTCCCGATTAATCTCACGACCCGATCGGTCGGTCGGGCAAAATTCGTACGAAAAATCGGAACGTGTATGGGGGGCTTTAGGGGGGTTTCCACATCCGTGGGGACCCTATCCACTAAGCGTATTGCTTGGTGGGAGGTCCCGACAAAGCACATTCACTTACCTGCTCGATGCTGTGTTCTCACAACGATGAGCCGTTCCGCCGACACAGGGCTGAACATAGTGGAGTACCATTTCAGGTGACTACCTGTTGAAGTTCATCAAGAGAATGCCAAGAGTGTGCCAAGCAGTAATCTGAGCAAATGGCGGCTATTTTGAAGAAACTAGAATATAAAAAATTTTTTCAGTTATTTCACCTTTTTTTGTTAAGTACATAACTCCACATGTGTTCATTCATAGTTTTGATGCCTTCATTGAGAACCTACCAATGTAAATGGTCATGAAATAAAGAAAACACATTGAATGAGAAGGTGTGTCCAAACTTTTGGCCTGTACTGTATATTTAATATAAGCTTTTACTTACCTCTTGCATTAAGTGCATTCCTTGACGGTCAATGGAGCTCATATATTAGCTGCCTCCCACACTGTTTATACGGCATTGAGACGATCCTCCGGCAGAGAGGTTAACACAGGACACTACGCCTCGCTTCGGCTGGCAGATCACCTTAACACAGTGTAAACAGTCAGTGCTGGGGGCAGGTAATATATATGGGCTCTGTTATCGGTCAAGTAATGCTCCTAAGGCAGGGGTGGTCGACGGAGCCCTAGACACCGTGGAAACGTAGCCTAAGATATTCATCACCTGATTTGTAATCCCCTACGGAAAACAAGCAGTTAATCCTAACAGTGGGGAGCTGGCCACACTACACTGGAACATATTTTCCTATTCTGGAGTTAAGCTTTAAAACTTTTGTCATAAAAACAAACATATTGTCATGCTTGTCAGGCACATTGCAGAAAGAAATACGAGAACATTTGGCATACCAGATTTAACATGAAAAAAAAAAGTTATCAATAATGTTTGTTGCAGTGAAATGCCTGCAGACACAATAAAAGGAGAAAACAGATTTTGAGATGCAACATTTTGATACATTTTATCCAAGTCAGCCCCTCCATTAATTCACTTTATTATTAGTTTCATATATTTAGCCTGGGTTGGGAATAACGGTGAATATAACATGTTTATGATGATTTCTGATATACATATGTTTTCAATTGTATTAACTAAACTAATTAGCAAAGAAGTATAGGGATGGATAATATGTATAGGCGAGTGAAGTCTGCGAATCAGGTTTTGTGAGGTTATTTTGTTGTTTATACCACAATGTGATGCCGTGAGACTCTGGGCAGCTTTCTGAACCAGTGGATCTTCTTTGTCTTCTGTAAGAAACTTCTGCTTCCAAAGACTTTTAAGGCATTCCCAAAAGCAACTCGCACTCTTCCCTCTTCCAAAAAACCTCTTCTGTGTGTACAAAAGATATTAGAAGGCTGGAAGACTGCCAAAACAAAACTGCTGCAAGTGAGGAGCAGAGAAAGCTAAGCAGCCTCAGAGAACAACCTGTGAACAACTTTAGTGCTTCTGCATGAATATCTCCACAGTGCCTGCAGCTACAGAGGTCACAGAGGGCCGGTTTAAAAGTTACAACAAGAAAAAAAAAAGTAATCTATTAAAGCTCCATAACCCTTAGATGTAGAAGTTTGCTATAGAAAATGTATTCAGATTTGTTATGTATTTTTAACAGGCCAATCAGTCAGTAATACCCACTATGTACTAGGGCAAGGGTAGGCAAAGTACTGCTTGGGAACCATATGTGTTCTTCCTGCTTAGCGTTCTTTCTTGTATTTTTTTTCATTCATATCTGGGCAAAATCGACCACCAAAAACCCACAGATCCCCCA
>CM070033.1:168926315-168954853 GCA_036250615.1 Ptychadena robeensis
GCAGTTTAGGCAGCGCATGTCGGCTCGCCCGTCCCTGACGTGGGACCAGAAGGACATGGGCTTGTGGTTACGGTTTATGACAGTGGCGAAAACGCCTTTGGGGGGTCTGTCGGCTTCCGCGCAGTCTACGGCTGCTACGGGGTCGGCATCTCCCTTTCCAGGGAACGCCGGTGCCTCTATGTCAGGTCGTCGGTGGGACAGAAGAAGGGTTTGTGCAGGAGGTAAAATGAAGGGGCTTGTAAGTGGGGAGCCACCTGCCGCTTTAAGCATGAATGTGCTGGATGCGGAGGCACCAACCACCCCTTGTCCAAATGTTTTAAGCGCAACAAAGGGGGAGCTGCTAAGGGGGGAGGAGTCCGGTGAGCGCAAGTCGGATGGCAAGCTTTTTGTATTGGTTGGGAGGCATTTCTGTTAGGCACAACCTCTTAGAGGTGGCCAGTGGGACTTTCAGGAGGGATGGGGTGCACCTTTCGGATGTAGGTCAAGATGTTTTTCTTTGTGGTTTGCAGGAAGCTGTGGCCGCAGCTTATCGGTTGGGTGGGCATACGGAGCTGTAGGCAGCTTCCATATGCTGTGGCGGGTCCTCTTCAGTGCCTTGCATTTTAAAGTAATATTAGTGGTGATGAGCTGGTATTGGATGGCTGTCACCAAAATTTTTTAAAGGGCAAAGCCCTATGGTTTAGAAAATTCCTGGTTTAACAGGTTTTGTTTTAAGGATGTACCCACTCAGCTAGAGGAGAAAAAGGGCTAGTGGCTGGTACAGACGGTACACTTTAAGTTTGAGTGATTTATAAGTTATTATGGTTATATATTTATAAATGTGTGAAGAATTATTTATGCTAATTGAAGAAGGCACTGTTTGAGGGACCTTAATTTTATGATAAGCTGTGGCCTTTTTATGTATGCTTTACACTTTAATACATAAAAAATTCCACAGAGTTAACCTCTTGTTTGTGTCGGTTATTGGGGTAAATTGTGGGTTAATATCTGTACACAGGTCAGCCCTACCTTGGTCATGGGCAAACCAGATTAGGAACCTCACACTACTCTAGCTTCTGTGCAGTGATGGCAAACATCTCTTGATGCTCTGGCCACTGAAGACCTTCGTCAGGAAAAAAAATTTAACCGTACTCAGTTTTGAAGTTAATTAAAAAGGAGGTGGAATGTATAACTAGCTACACTAGAATGGAACATTGTGGGACATCTATGGTGACCTTTAAAGCATGGCTAGAAACATTGGTAGACCTTTGGAGGACATTTGTAGAAATTGCTGGAACCTAAAGAGGGTAGATATTGTTCGAATTAAATACCATAAACCATACCAAATAAAGACCATTGATAGTCATGTTTTAACCTACCTTTTGTTTTAACCAACTGTACAAACTGCAAGACCGATTAATAGTTTGGGAGATACTTACAAGACCAAGGCCCGTAGGAGTCGCAGATGTAACAAATGTACTAAGCAAGCCAGGTGCAGCCACTAGCCACCTCTTTATTTTTTCTGTGAGACCGCTGCAGTCCTTTACCATGCTGGCTCTAAGCTGTAAAAAAGATGCAAAAATTATGTACATAATGGGGTTATCACAAATCTATAGTGATGCTCCAATCTCTGCTTTAGAGGTTTCCTAGTTACTTTTCCACTGCATAAAATTAGTTGTGATATATGTTTAACTGACAATAGAGAGGGAAGTTCACCTGTTTGAAATGCAGGCAAGCCAAGCCACATGTTGTGTTCCCCAGTTGCTTTTTTAGACATTTGCCCATAGCATCAATATGAAGGTGCTTGTCGTAGAACCTGCACATTGTGTGTGTGGGGGGTGGGGGGGGGTAGGTGTTCGATTGAATGAATGAAGCCTTAAGCTAGGAACACACGGCTCGATTTAAGCGTGCAATCGATGTAAATCAATGAAAATTTACATCGATTGTACAAAAATCGTAGCGCGGACACATGTTACAATCAACTATTTTAGTTCGATGAAGAGCTTTACATCGATTGAAAAGTGATCGGACTAGTTGGAAAATTATCGTCGAATTGCACCATGATCGTACTACTTTATTATTTTTATCGTACAATTGTATTTGATGAAGTCATAGTTTACTGTTTGTAGGGCATCAATGGCATCGACAATTTTAGTCAATAATCAATGTTTTCTACATCGATATTGTACTACGATTGTATGACCCTATAGCGCACACGGTACAATTGTATGCTTAAATCGAGCTGTGTGTTCCTAGCTTAAGGATTTTTCTCTATATATGGGTGTACAATGGTGAATGAATGAAGCCTAAAGCAGCCCATACACGGGTCAGATTTTCAATCAATCAACTTAAAACGATCAATTTTTAAGTCGGTATAAAATTGTATGTCGATTGTATCATGGGCCATATGTAATACAAGATTTTTGATCGATTTTTTTTTCAATCCACAAAACAATCGATCCAAAATAGTCCGATTAAAATTTCAATCAGAAGTGAGGTAGAATAGGTAGAAAAAATCGATCAAAAATTGGTTGACCACACTTGGTTCTCAAAATACAGAACCAATTTTCAATCGACCGATCAAAATTTACCATCCAGTCTGATCAAAAAACGACTGAATTTTCACTCAATTTTGATCGGATTAAGTCGATTTAACCAGGTGGACAAAACTCAATTCTCAATCAATCGACTAAAAAATTTATCGTTTTAAGTCGATTGATTTAAAATCTGACCCGTGTATGGGCTGCTTAAGGCTTTCTCTTTATATCTGGATGCACAATGGTGAACATTACTCATTAAACGACAAACTTAAGGGAGACCACTTAGAACTGGATTAATCATCTTTATTGATTGTCTATTCATATCACAGAAGCCTCAAGGACTGACAGTCAACTGCCACCTTTTATGAAATGTATCTGTTAACCCTTTGTGTGTAATATCATGCTTTTAGATATTAAATGGAGGGCTTGGCCATGGTTACATCAGTCTGAGATGTTTATAGCTGACTACAGAGCTGTTCACTTTGAATGACTATTCACTTTGAGTAACTATTCACGTCTGTTAACATTACTGCAGGTCTGAACCCAAGACCAACATGCAAATAAAAGAACAGCAAAAAGGAGAGGGCCATCAGGAGGTGTTTGGTAGACACATTACAAATAAGGCAGACATACATTACTTAAGATTAATGTTGTAATCTTTTCCAGTTGACTTGAGTATTAGTTTAATTATTTTTACTTAGTGACCTCAACCTGGAGTTTGCCAAAAGGCACCTGTATGACTCTCAGACCATGAGAAACAAAATTCTCTGGTCTGATAACACACAGATTAAACTTTTTCATGTGGATTCCAGGAGTCACATTTTGAGGAAGACATGTACAGCTTATCACCAGGCCAATATCATGCCTACAGTGCAGCATGGTGGTGGCATCATCATGCTTTGCTGGTGTTTTTTATTGGCAGGAACTGGGAGACTAGACAGAATAAAGGAAACAATGACTGCAGCAATGAGTTCAAGAGCTGCTCTATAGCGCTCTTGAACTCAGACTAGGGCAACAGTTCATCTTTTAGCAGGACAACAACCCAAGCATACAGCTATCAAAGGAGTAGCTTCAGGTAATCTCTGTTAATGTCCTTGAGTGGCCCAGTCCAGAGCTTGACTTCTCTTGTCTCTGATTGAACATCTCTGCAGAGATCATAAAATGGCTGTGCATCGGCGATTGCCATCCAACCTGATGGAGCTTGGGAGGTGCTGCAGAGAAAAGGCCAAAACTGGCCAAGGATAGGATAAAATGCTGTAATTGCTGCCAAATGTGCATCGACAAAGTAATGAGCGAAGGCTGTGAAAACTTATGTACATGTAAGTTCTCCGTTCTTTCATATACTTTTTTGTTTTTTAATTTTACATTTTCGTTAGAAAATAAATAACATACAAATAATAGAGGACATCGTATAGAGGTATAAATGAAAGATATCATCACACAGCAGCTGGTTCAAAAAAACTATATCATCTACAGAAAAATAAACAGTAGCTGAGATATTATCAACATCTCACAATGAAGCATATGAATAACTGACAATATAGTATCAAATAGTAGTAGTGATATCATATAGTGATATAGTAGTGATATCATATGAACAGAACTATCATGGTAACGCAGAAAGAACAATAATAAATGAATGGTCCAACTGCCTTAATTACAAAGAAAACATTATCATACAGCCCTGGGGAGCAACATCAATATAACAAAAACCTCTGGAGGATCTCTACGCAACTGCTACTCGGAAAACTGGGGCTATCTGCACACATATCGGACAAAAAGGGGGGTGAAGGTACCTCAGATGAGTTTGAGAGGGCCTAGAGTGTTGCGAATTCATAGAAAGCATACCCAAGTAGAATGCCTATGTAGAGCCATTAGGGATTGTATACCCTGAGAAGAGAGGATATGTCCAATATACCTGCGGCAACTTCTAAAAAATTTTGAGACAGAGCTGTCAGGAGCCTTCTCTGCATGCATCCTTTCCATGTGGAAGAGGTCGCGTAGATTCCTTTGGAGGAGGGATATGGAGGGAGGGGAGGTGGAGAGCCAAAGTTGCAGAATGCACCGCCGGGCTATGAGTAGGCACAGCTGGGCCCAATGTGATATGGGGACTTGCCATGGTTCTGTTTAGAGGGGTCTAAGGCAGCAAAAAGAAACAAAAGAGGGCCAAGAGGGATCCTTTCTTTCATTATTGTATGAATGTAATGGATGACCTCTTCCTAGAACTTGACAATGACCAGGCAGGACCAAAAGCAATGGCAATGGGAGTCTAGGAGTTGCACACTTGGGGAACTGCCTTATACAATGATGTGGGTGTGTGTGGAGTGTGGGATGGGATAGAATCCCATATATGCCTTATGCATGATCTTATACTGGGTTTCGCACCATAGTTTTTTTATTTCTAATAAATTTGCCAAAACCTCAAGTAATTTTTTTCACATTGTCATTATTGGGGGTTGTGTGTAGAATTCTGAGGAAAAAAATTTTTTTAATCCATTTTGGAATAAGGCTGTAAACAAAAACAAAAAGTGGGCAAAGTGGGCTGAAAATACTTTTCAGAAGCACATTATACTTCAAGCATTAGCGTGGTATCTCTTTCTTGCACATGAGAGACTTTTAACCTCCTTGGCCTTATGCCCGAAGCCAGTACGGGCGCAGTTTGAACGTGAATCAAACTGCACCCATGCTGGGATCGGGCCCAACTGCCGTCTCTCTGTGCGCCTGCAGCACTTCTACAGAGCTGCAGACACACAGAGCCTTTCCGGCTCCGTGTCTTCGGCGTTATCCGTGGCGATGAAGGGGGCGGGGGGAAGGTGGCACCATAGACCTTCATGTTAATGAAGGGGGGCCGCTTTTGTCCCCACACACTGCCGCCGTCTATTTGACACCGGCGCGATAGCCGGGGAAACAGGTTTTCATGCCATAGAAAATGGTGCGAAAAGCCCGTAACGCCCAGGTGGCTAATTTGACAATTTCAACCAAGTTGATCAGATATTACAGAAAAAAGTTACGTCCTTGGATAACCAAGTGCCCATTATACATATCCAACTTAATACCAACAATACTGACATACTGTATGCATTTGCATATGTAAAGCGTTAACATATTTTTTTGGTTATATTATCATAAGGCGACTATTAGGCGCAGAGTGTCAATCTAGACCTCCAATGGGCACATCAAGTGCCTTAGAAATATTCTCAATTCAATACGATATAAAAGTATTACAGTGGTCTGAGCCTATTGTGAATCAGATTTCTTTGTATAATTGGATTTTACTTGAAAAAAGTGCCAATTTGAGCTCCCTCTGGGAAAGCCAACATTATTTAAAGCGTAGAGGCTAATTCAGCTCCACATCCAATTTAGCTCTAGGGAGAATACATCATAATATATTATTAATAATAACAAAAAACCTCTGATTAGTGGAAGCAGCTGCATTTTTCTCCCCCTGTAAATCCTGGCAGACTCTAAAAGCCTTGATTGTTCTTCCACAATAGTCAAAGTACTGAGTGGCAGTTGAATATTTGCTTTCATAATGAATATTGTATTCTCTAATTGATGCCCCAAACCCTTCTGTGTTAACAGGAGAGCGATGAATTATGCGGCAGGCCCTCCGGCTGCAGGTGGATTATAGTACGTGTGCGGCAAAGTACTCGGCAAACTGTATATAAATATTTAGGAAGCAGTTAACATGCGGTAAGGATTAGTATTCCATCACAATATGATCAATGATGGTATATTTCATTAATATTGTTCCTTGCCACGGCCAATTGTAATTTAAAAGAGAACTATTTAGCGGTCAACACACAGGGTGAGACATAATAACAATGCCATACAGAAAAACAGGTTAAGGCCCCCATACAACTTACAATCTTACCATACAATTTCTGTACAATCAGCTTTTGTTCTACCAAATTCATGTTATATGAGGACCTTTGTAAATTCTCCAATCACTATGTATTCTATCAGGGAGGACCCGGCACTACATAGCAGTGATATATACCTTCCACTCACTATGCATTCTATCAGGGAGGACCCGACACTACATAACAGTGATATATACCTTCCAATCACTATGTATTCTATCAGGGAGGACCCGACACTACATAACAGTGATATATACCTTCCAATCGCTATGTATTCTATCAGGGAGGACCCGACACTACATAACAGTGATATATACCTTCCAATCACTATGTATTCTATCAGGGAGGACCCAGCACTACATAACAGTGATATAAACCTTCCAATCGCTATGTATTCTATCAGGGAGGACCCGGCACTAAACAGTGATATATACCTTCCAATCACTATGTATTCTATCAGGAAGGACCTGGCACTACATAGCAGTAATATATACCTTCCAATCACTATGTATTCTATCAGGGAGAACCCGGCACTACATAGCAGTGATATATTCCATCCAATCACTATCTGTTCTATCAGGGAGGATCCAGCATTACATAGCAGTGATATATACTTTCCAATCACTATGTATTCTATCAGGGAGGACCCAGCACTACATAGTAGTTATATATACCTACCAATCACTATGTATTCTATCAGGGAGGACACTATACACTTGTTGGTACATCTAAAGTTAATTGTATGGAGTGATCTAAAGGTTTATGTTGGGCTGCAATACAAACATGGCTAGTGTCAAATGGCCCTCAATGTGAAACTGTGTCATTTGAATGGAGTTGCTACATAATAATTCTATCTAGAAAGGGGGGGGGGGGGCTGCAGGGAAAGTTTGGCAACCACCTTTGGACTGTAGAAGTGTCAGATGAGGGGTAGGGAAGTGTTGGAGTTGAATGCACTTTACAAAAATTACTATTAACAATTTTAAGCAGCTAAAACCTAAAAAAATAACTAAATATTTCACTGTATTAATAAAAGTTCATTAAGGTAAGCAGTGTCAGTGCTTAATTCTTTGTTTCAAACCCTTTTGCTCTGTTACTAGTGATGGCCGAAGTGTCTACAAGGCGGAGAGTTCGGATGCGAACAAGACTGGCCTGTAGCATTTGGAGTGTAACGGAATAAGCGTAAGGCATACATGACTGGGATAAGAGGTGGCAGGAATGTCAAGGGGTCAGAGTAAGGTTAAGAAAATATTTGGTGTTTAGGTTATAGGGGGAAAGGACAGGATTGGTGGAGGGTGCAGTAAGGTGGGGCCAGCAGCTGTAATGTGGAGTACGGTTACGCTATGGCCATTTAAATCCATCCTGGTGTAGAGTAGTGATGAGCGGCATAGGCAACATTCGTATTCGAGGCATGCCGCAAATTTTATGGAATACATTTTGAAAATATTCGCATTCGGCAATATTCTGGGTTTTTTTTATTGCGAACATCGGCAGTTTTTCGCGCACGCAATATATGTTTAACATGGCGCAAATTTGTATGCAAATTTTAAAGATTTTCGCAATATTCGCATCACCCCAATATTCATTTAAAAATTGTTGATGGTCGCAGGGAGTGTTGCTAAGCTCTTGTTGCAGCCTTCCCATTCATCCACTTGCATTGAGAGGCATGTGTAATGGATAAAAAATACCGAATATCCGGAATTGCGAATATTCGGCAATATATTCACCATCATCGCGAATTTCCGAATTGCAGATATTCGCGATTAATATTCGGAATCCGAATATTCGCGATCATCACTAGTGTAGAGTGTTTTATTATAGAGGTGGGTAAGGTTAAAGGTAAACAAGGGTGAGACAAGTAGGTCTATAGCGTATATCCAAGTCATGGATTTCTTCTCCCAGTGAACAGTATGGGTGTTCGACCCGCCCCGTTTGCTGGCTAGAAGAAGTTTATTATTCTTCCACCGGCCAGATCAGACGCAGAAAGATTTTTTCCACTAGAGACCACAGTCTCTAACGAGAAATCGGCTGTAAAAACTGGAAGTCAGGTCCGGTTATCGGAATAAGAAACTGTGCGTTCAATGTACTGGAAGTGACATAAATGACATCACGCCTGTTTTTTCTGATTCAAAATCGCAGCAAACAGGTGGGGAATTTAAAGTTCCTAGTGAACAGCCGGACATCGGACTTTTCTAAAAAGTCAGATCTGCCTGTTTGCGAACGGACATGGCTGATGTGCAGTCATCACTATCTGTTACTATGAGCAGCTTTCTGTAAATAGAAAATATCTGGTGAACCTGACATGATGGTTGCTTTGTTTCCTGGTGTCTACACTAAGCAGCATGTTTTCCCTTTGCAAGTGTGGACACCATCAATCTGAGCATTGTTATTCAGGCTTTATTTTTGATTGGGGTGGGTAAGACATAGGAGTTGCCTTAGTAACATTATCAGTCCCTACACTGTAATAAAAAAGAATACTGCTTTCAAAAATAAATCAGTTAAGAAGGAAGTGATTAGGTAAGCAGTGGAGATGGTCATGAAAGTTGATTGAGGGAGTAGAGATGATAAAATTCTGAAGATTCGATTATTTGAAAATATTGACCCCCCCCCGGTACCATTTCAATATATTGTTGAATACTCATATGTAAAATTTGATGTTTATATGTTAAAAATACATAAATCATTACATATCCAATTAAAATTGAGTATAGAGGTCTCCTGGACCACTTACACATAAAAGATTAACTGTAAGTCCTAATAAATAAACCATTTATATATAAAAATAATATATTGTGACTATTTTGCAGTTGTAACAATGTCCCCTGCCTTGATCCATTCTGGACAGACGTCCCTCGAAAGCTCTGGCGCTGATGTACTACAGACCCGGGCCAGGGCAGAAGCAATTTACCGCTGGTAAATATCAATATGCCCTGTGGTAGCCTGCAGGGCTAGGAACTTTTTAATGGAATATATATAATTTTTCGGTGTCTCTTTTAGGTCTATGGAAAGTATTTCTAACTAAGTCTTAAGGCGACCATTACAGTTGGATTGACTGTTTGAAAAATGGATTGTTTGAAACATTGATTGTTTGAAAACCAATTCCTTTTTACCTGAATAGATTGACCAAGAGTGATGGAAATTGAACATAAAATAATCGGGCATGTTGGTTAATTTTAGTACACGTTTAGTACTTCGTTCACGTATCTGGCAGGTTTTCTAGTTATTTCAAAGGATTTACATCTGATTGTACTGATGGTGCCCGGGCTTAGGTATAGTGTTGATTGCAAATATGCCTATTTGCGCAATGAAGGTAATAATAACTGGAGATCATGAATTGTCGAGTGTATAAATTTGTTGTGAATATTAGGTAAAATATCTGCTATATTTTGCAAATACAAATATTGCCTATGCTGCTTATCACTACTTAGAAAAGGAATCAATTGGTTTTGAATCTAACTCATTGTGAGGTGGTAAATAGTAATTGAACCATGCATGGCCACCTTTATTGCTGGACCCCACCTATCAATGAACTAATGCTCCAGTTCCATAAGTCAAAAGGCCCCCATACACGTGTCGGATTCGCACCGGATTCCGGCACGATCGATTCCGGGCGCGTGCACGCGAAACGATCGTGCCGGAATCGCATGCAGCCCACCTTGTCCGATCGATCAGGTCCGATCGTTCAGGGGCTCAGAATCGGATCCGATGGAGAACCAACATGTTGGTCTTTCTGATCCGATTCTGCACACATCAGGGGGAGTTGCCATTTGGGAAGTAAGTGATCGGACACAGAATCGTCCAGGAATCCGTGGGACAAGGTGGTATGCAGCGATTGGATACTCTTAATTGGCTGATTGATCGGAGCTCCGATTCCCGCTGAGATCGCCGGAATCGATCGGGTGAGTGATCAATTGGCCATGGAATCCGACACGTGTATGGCTAGCTAAAGGGACCTGGAGAAGCTGCTGCACCCACACCCAGGGCTCAGGGGGTTAAAAACAATTGAATCTTCCTTTAACCATACATCTCCTTTTGTGTTTTCTTTTTTTGAAAACAACTCTGTAATCGTGAACTAAAACAATTCTTTGATTTTGGTGTTTTTGCAACTTCACTTATTTATTCCAAGCATTTCCTTTTCTATAGCATTCTTGACCTTTCATAATCTATTATTTTCAAAAGAAGAAAGATGGAGAAAGCAATTTCCTATAAGTGGCACCATTGGTTTTTTTTCTTCTGCCAGTTCTGCTGATTTTTATCACTGATTTTTTTCCTAATTCCCATTTATTTATTTATTTTTGCTTTCTATATCTCGGCTTAGAATTTTGAGCAACACCAAAAAAAGTAGACCTAGCCTGACAAATCACAGGAAATGCTTGCAAAGTCTGCTCAAACAAACAGCATTTTATTTGCCCTTTTTAAAGTTGTAATGCATCAAAGTCTAAAGAACCCTATGGATCAATATACTACCAATATGGCCAAGGAAAAACAAGAAGCTACAGTTCTGGTAGGGGACCCCCTGCCCTGGACTTAATATGGAGCTGAAATAATTATTTAATTATTATCATCCAATAAAGACAATTGAATTGATTTATTCACACATGTATGTACAATAAAAAAAATTTGCTTCATGATTCAGTTTAAAAAGTCTCCGTTCATATAATAGCAAAGTAGCACATGATATCAGTGAGAATCTTCAACTATATACATGATATATTTTTTTCCAAACAAGCTTTATTGAAAAATTAGTAATATTACAGCATTTTTGGTACAAAATGAAAAAGTAATAACCGTTTGCAAAGGTATACATGAAATGAAGCATTGTATACAAGTGTTGAAATTGAGATTCAGTCTTTAGCAATAACTTTGAATCAAGTCACATACAATATTGTAAACAATCTAGCTTGACAGAATGCTTGTAACCTGAACAATAAACATATTAGTTACGTGATATTTTTACTATAAGCAGGGCTTGTGCATATTCAATGCGTTTTGACCTCTAACAATAGGGCTTCCTCAGGACTGAATTTCTGCTATCACATTTAGATGACTATTGGAGATAAGGATAGGCCAGATGTATAGGTAAAGCTTAAATTAATCAAACAAATGGTACTTTATAACGCAACCAACAGCACATAGAATTTAAGGCATGCTCTAAGATGACATATTCAAATGTTTTCATTTCATTAATGTATGCAAAAACTACATGTGCTAGTGCAATACTTTTTTTTATAATGTTCCCACAACCTTTCTTAACACATGACGATACCTTGTTCAGGGGCTTTCCAATTACAATATACACTCAAGTGTAGGCTGACCTTAATATAAGCCAAGGTACCTAATTTTACTAGAAAACATGGAAAACTGAATGACTTGAGTATAAGCCTAGGGTGGGAAATGCAGCAGCTAAAGCACAGAAATCACAATGTTTTGGGATGTTATTATTTCATTTAGCAATCAATTGCAAATCCCAATTGCAAACATGATATAACATTTCAAGGAAACAAATATTATTGTTCTAGCTTATATACCTTGTGTAGTTTTTTCATAAATTAAGTTTAACGGTTCATCACATTTTGACTAATTTATGCAAAAACTACATATTGAAAAGCCATAATCTTTTTGAAAATGTCCCTACAACCCTTTTCTACATCTCCAGCAATTTTGATACCATGATGCCATGTTCGGGGCTTTGCAATTTTCTCACAAGATCCTTCAAAGAAATTTCACATTTTTTATTGACTTGAGAAGAAGCCAAATGTATTTTACTGGCAAGTAAATTAGTTAGGATTTTCTGACCATCTCTCTATCTGACCCATTTCCTAAAAACTTTTGAATAATGGACATATAGGGGTCATAGGGTCTTACCTCCTGCCCATATTACTTAAAAATGAGATTTAATCAGTGGTCGTCAATGGCACTCCTCTGAAACAACTCACTTTAGTTTAAGGTGCAATGATATTCAACAGACTTGATAAATTGCATTAAAACATAACTTTATTTACAACAGGTTACAAAAGAATCCCTAAAACCGAGTAGTACATCTATATCTTCCTACCTTAGTCGTATAGCATTGAGTAAATGCTATACGACTAAGGTAGGAAGATATAGATGTAGTCATAAAATGTCCACAATAGTCCATAAGACAAATCTTCAATGATCCAAAAACCAAGGTTGAGGCAGGCCATATGTTCTACACATTTTCACCCTTCCAAGGGGCTTCTTCAGGAACTACTGAGCGCTACTGAGGTATTTAATCTTTGTCTAATTTTTAAAATTATTTAAACAATCATGAATGAACATCAAAAAGTTACAATAGTCTTAAAAAATTAACTATTTCTAGTTATCAAAAATCTGCTGATTGTACTTACAGGTGTGCTTGAAACTATGGCTATAATCTGCGGTTGCACTTAGGGAGGGCATGAGATCGACAGGTGGAGAAATGGGGTTTAAAGATGAGGAGGAGACTAGGTTAGGTCACCTACAAGGAGGCCTCCAACACCACTTTTTAGAAGTCAACACAAATCCAGGTACTGATTGGGCCCTGAACCAGGGGTTTCCCTCACAGTGTGCCATCACTGTATATACATACAATATCTACATGTATGTACATACCAACACACATATATATATATAGAGTCACTACTCGTCCCCTAGTGATCATAGATATATATATACTGTATATACTTGTGTATAAGCTGAAAAATGGGCAGAAAATGCTCCCCTCGGCTTGTACTCGAGTCAGCCGTCTGTCCGCTCACCTAAGCTGAATTACCGTGCTGAATTTCAGGCAGGCAGCTTCCCTCTTCACTGCATGTCTTCGCTCAGCTCTCCGTGATTGCCGAATAACTGCTGATCGATGTCAACAAAATCCACACTGCCACCTGGTGGCCAGTTACTAGTTCAAATACAATTCAATTCAAATAAAAATAGTAATACTTACATCTTACATTTATATACTTATATACTCGAGTATCGGCTTATACTCGAGTATATACGGTATATAATTTTCAAGTCATGGGGTTGCACAAAAGGACCTGAACCTTAATGTATTCCAGAACAAACATTATTATCAGAGGACATGACGAATATCGGCTATTCTTGAATTCACAAACATTGAATATTCGTGATATTATGCACTGGCAAGCTTATTGCCATGCATTGAGATAATATAATCGCAATGCAATAATAAATGCCATTGATAATAAATGTGACCATTCATTTTGAAGATAATCGCAATGTAATTATAATTGCGAATATATTATTACAATTATATAAGTTTCACACATTCCAATATTGCCTATGCCACTTATCACTACTGACCACCTAATTTTAAGCCATTGATAACCTTTGACTAGATACCAAAAGAGTACAAGGACCACGAGTGTCTAACCCTAGTTACCCTCTAAAATGTTACTAGGCTGAGCCTTAGTGGGGTCACCAATAAATAAACGCTTCAGATCACAGATTAGATCCATTACCTCCCTGCGGCACATATGATCATGGTGCCTGTAAACAATTGTGTTAGAATGAAAGTACAGATACCGGGTAGCTCAGTCATGATACCCGGACTCTTTAGCAGCCTGTGTGCTGGTCTTGACATTTTTTTACTGTAAAATACATTGTATTTTTGTGATGTTTAATAAACTGCAATGTTTATTTTTACTACCATTGTGCATGACTTATTGGTGCCTTAAAAGTCCCCACTGAGGCTCAGCCTAGTGACATTTTAGAGGGTACCTAGGGTTACATACTCATGGTCCTTCTACTGTTTTGTTTTATTATAAGAATGGAGAGAGGCACAGTGCTTGGTCATTACTGAAGTCCCCCATACATACCCTTACATTATTTGTACCCCCTGATTAGAGCTCAGTTTTTGGTAGCTGTCAGAGTAGGAAATGTGGGAGTTTTTCTGTCGACCTTATATCTGGGTATAACATGTAATTCTTCTCCCAATTGTTTTCAAGAAAAAGGTGCATGCTAGAATGCATTAAGGGAACTATTTATTAGGACTTCCAGTCACAGGATATATATGATATTTCTGTTATCTATGTAATTCTTTGAAATTAATTTAATTTTGATTAATTTTGGGGAAAAAATTTACTTCTCTATTTACCAATTCAGGATCTTTCAGATATATGGAATACATGAAAATTAGTCAATTCAGTCACTGGTTGTTGGTGTTAAATGTGGACCATTTTAACCTCCCTAGCGCACTGCTGAGGTCCAGATTTCTGTAACAAAAGTGCACCATAGACTTTAATGGTACATTTTTCTTATGTTGTAGGCGTGTAACTTCCCAAAATATGTCCGTACAAGGGTCTAATAGACATCCTGAATATAATAATGTTTGAAACACACAATTATGTAAAAAAGAAAAAAAATTTTAACAAAATTAATGAAAAAACACAAAAATCAGGGCACAAAGCTATGCTGCTATGTACTAAACATCGCCCAAATAAAGTCTTTGGTGCCCCAGATGTGCCCATTTTCAGTTAACCTTCTCTAACCTGGTGTGATAAAATCACACCAGGGAAGAGAGGGTTCCTGCAAATGGGCCCATCTGGGGCACCAGTGACATTATTTGGGCGAGATTTAGTACATAGGTGCACATTGAAAGCAGTTTTCTTCATAGAAAACTGCTTTCATGTTATTTACTTTTCAAATCTCCCGCCGCCCCCCCCCCTATGGTGACGTCATCACGTCACTCGGGGGGGGGGGAGAAGAGACGGAGGAGCCTGCCTGTGACATCGGGGACACCGGGACAGCGCAGAACTGTGAGTATGCGCTGCCGGAGCCCCGATGTGTACTGGACAGCAGCATCTCGTCCAGTGCTATAGTAGCTGTAGCAGCACTGGACGAGATGCTACCGTCCCCACACACATATTTATAATCCCCACACAGTGGGACAGTCCTACATTTTCTGTAATGAGGATGAGAAGGGAAATGTGTTGTAGTTTGAAAGTCCATTCATTTCAATGGGCAGATCAAAGGTCAGTTAGAAATGCTAATGGAACATAAATTAGTTGTGCCTTTTAGTAGCACATCGAAAATTTTACTGTGTAAGTTTAATACATTTCACTGTATATGTTGTTAAAGCTAAATGATTAACCCAATAAAATATAAATAAAAAGGTAACACAAATTTTAGTGTCTGATCCATGCCTTTCTATCAATTATATTACATCTAGGTCAATGATGGCTGCAATAATTTAATCCATATGGCATTATTGCTTCCTCATAAAGACAAGTGTTTTTCCTCCCACATACACCCACCTAAGATTTGTTTTACTGGCTAATCAATATAACCCCCTGTTCAAAAAATTGTGGTAAAGGACTATTCCTTTCAGTTTACTTTTGCAATATAGATGAACAAAGAGGTAAAAATAGACGGTATTTTTTTTCTTACCACTGAACTGAAATCTGAAGTGTAGACACTGCAGAGAGAGCAGGAGAGAGATAGATGATATATATAAATCATTCATACACATCAACCACTTGTGGCAGCTAGTTGTGCTTGTTGAGAGGAAAAGCGAGGAGAGCAGGCAAGGACATTACAGCCCGGTTCAGTGATGTTGTACACTAGCTGAGATAACCTTTGAATTCAACTAGCACAAGCTACATAAACAGGGATGGATTGCAATGACCTTTGGTACCTCAAAGCAACACCCTCTATATTGATCATTTCGGATATTGTGTTACTTTCCTAACTTAGATTTCATTAATATGACAATAAATATCAATTCATAAAACTAACAAACGGGGACAAAAAGGACAACTTATTTTCTTAAAGTGACAGTTAATTACTATGATTTAACACATTGCCAAATTAAAGAGAATTAGCTTGTAGTTATAGCTTTTTGACCCGACTCCATGATTAACCTCCCTAGCGCACTGCTGAGGTCCAGATTTCTGTACCTAAAGCGCACCATTGACTTCACTTTTTTTATGTTGGAGGCATGTAACTTCCCAAAACATGTCCATACAAGGGTATAGTAGACATCCTGAATATAATAATGTTTGAAACATACAATTATGCAAAAAAAAAAAAATTACATAAAAAAATGATATATATAATAAAAGGTATCATTTGAATGATAAAATCTCTAAAATACTTATTATATTATTTTATTATTATACTTATCATACAACATTTCAAAACAGTATGTATTCAATATTTATATATTTTTTTATTCATAATAAAAAAAATTCAATTGGAAATGTTATCACTGTATCCAATACAATGTCTTTTGGCACCCTCTCCCCCCTTGTCACGTGGGGGGGGGGGGGGTATCCATTCTCCTCCTCCAGCTTCTCCTTCAGATCAGAGCCCCGTAGCAGCACAGAATAGTAAATCTGTGCTGCTGGGGGTCTGATCTTCTGACCTGATGGCTCCATCTCGTCCATTGCATGACTGACAAGTCAGTGCTGGACGAGATGGAGCCATCAGGAATGGCAGAAGGGTTAAGCTTTCAAATGCCAGAGGATTGGGGGTCCAGAGACACTGGATGTACCTTGGATTTTGAATAAAGTAATACGATTTTAAACTTTCTCCACGGAGTGTGGATCATTCTCTTGTTTGCTGTGTGAAGTGGAGCTGAAGACATGCTCATTGTTCCAGCACCTGAGGGAGAAGTTGCCACAAAGAGATAGCAGCAGTAACATCTAAAGCTAAGTGACATTTGCTTATACGATAACGTCTATTTGCCGGATCAGTGGAAGGATGTGTGCGGGCTACATGTCTGTTGTTGGAAATTTATACAGCTTTGTGAGTTGGCCTTAATGTGTTATATATTCATCTAAACTCTTATATCAATAAAGTTGGGAAAACCTACTCTACAGCAGTGGTTCTCAACCTGTGGGTCGGGACCCCCTTGGGGATCGAATGGCCATTTTACATAGATCGCTAATTTCTCTGTAAGCAACAGAGCTGCTCCTAACAAGCAGTAGCACTGATACCTACAAGCAGGTTGGTAAATTAGGAGGAAGAGTAATTCCTTCTCCCTTCAAACTCAGGAGGGATGGGGTGCTATGCTTCTTCCTAACTTTCCACCGTGCACATTATCTATACAAGCACAGTGGGAAAATATAAGGGACTTATATGACTCTGCACCCGCACTTCTGTGTTCCAAATACAGCAAGCGACACCTCCGAGGTTCACGGATCTAAAAGGGTTGAAAGTCACTGCTCTACAGCAACCCATGTAAATGACATATATAGGATGTATTATGCAGAGGCTGGGACCCAGGGATAAGGAACCATACTTGATATTTCAAAATGCAATTATGCTGTATAAATAACACATTTTTTGGGATGCTTTAATTAACTTTATCGAAAATAAAGGGTAACTCTTTACTAAAATATTAACTTTTTGTTTTCAATACATTTTTTTTTAAATAAACAAATTAAGGACATTGTTATAATTAAACATGCAGAAAAATGTATCAAGCCCCCCATACACCTTAAGAACGATTCATACAATCTCCATTAGATCTACCAACAACTGTGTAGTATAGTGGATTGGAAGGATTAGAAAGCTCCTCGTATTACATCAACTAAATTTGATTGTACAGAAATTTTGTGGAAAGATTGTAGGGTGTATTGGGGCCTTTAAAAGTGTCTAAATAGGTTCCACACATCCAGGTCAACCACCATTCATCCCCGGCTCACAGACTTCCTCTCAGGTTACTTGTAATGAAGGCTTTTGTCCTAGGTGCTGGACTACAAGGCTCAGCCAGGCCGTAAATAATCTCCAGGAGTCCACTGCAAAGCATGAGTCTGCGCTCTGGTCTTCCTTAAAAGCCAACACTTTATTCACAGATATTGCACACAGGTACAGACATCACCCCTCCAGGGGAAAGGGGAACCCCTCTGACATGTTTCACCTCAAGAGAGGCTTAATCATTGAGTCTAATAGATGTAGAAAAATGAACGCGTAGGAACATACACATTTCAGTGCTAATATCTCAGAAAATACATTAAGCATACTTGTTACATTAGTAACATTAAGCTGAACTTAACAATATGTTTTAAAAACAGAAGGTAAAGACACACACACATATATAAAAAAACATGTGTCCCTTTACTTAGAAATGGTCTGTGCTTAACAAAGTCATTATTATGTAAGAGAAAGTTCCTCTATGTGCCTAAGACTCCTCTCCATAATGTAAATGGCACAGTAAACAGCAGTTAAAGTCAATGGAATTGACAGGTAAGCAGAAACATGCAAATTTAATGATGTCCAGAAACGACAATAATCAAACACCGGAGCAAGTGACAACAGAAAACAATTACATGCAAGCAGATAGAAGTGACTTCTTCCTTTGTGGATGCTAATAAAACCCATCAAGTCACAAAGTTCAATCATTAGACAGCCAAGTGCTAAAAGTCACAGAAAGTTTTCACTTTCAAATCGATGTTAATTTGTTTCTACATTGTATGAGCATAAGGGACGGAACATATTCACCACTCTCCCTGAATACATATGTTTCATTAAATGCCAGGGGGAAAATGTATTCAATCTGCCACAATGCTGTTAGAAGTTGTAAAAAAGGAAAGAACATAAACCTCTGCTGTGTTAGCAAGATCTATAAAAATAAAGCTTAAAGTTATCTGCCGAAGGAGAAAACACCACAAGTCTTTTAAAACTCAGAACATATATTTACTAGATTTGCAAAACACGCACTTGGAACCCGAGACGGCAAAAAGTTGTTACAAATGAAGAAGTACTAGAAGCTGTTAACTTGGAGTTGGGGCTCTTTTACACTACATAGGTTGTGAAACTGCTCAGCAAAAGGGTTCGGAATGCATTTTGCATTCAAATAATTGGAAACGAAAATGCAAGCCCAAGCAAAGCAGCTCATGTTAAAGTAAATAGTATATGAGTTTCCTATGGGAATGCAGAATACTTGTGGATCCAACACCATGTGTTGCAAAAAGGGTAAATCAGTGCATATAGTGTGAAAGAGTCCTTACTCAAAACCAGATATAAGTTAACTTCAGCCAGACCAGTAACGTAGATCTACAGTCGAGCTGATAATTATTCAAATTTTGACTTCAAGTTACTTTTATTCAACCAGCAAGTTATTTATTAATTTTTTTTAAACAATAACTTTTTATTGAGAAGAGTTTTACAGAATAAAGAGAGAAAAACATAAAGAGCACAAAGTTATTTTTTGACGGTAAATGATATAGATGTCTACCAAAAGATATTAAGATGATGTACAAAGATTTTTGTGGAAAAAAAAGTCTCAGTTTTTATTTACATTTGAGCAAAAAGTGTCATGTCCAAAATTATTTATACCCTTCACAAACTGTACCAGTCTATGGGACAATCCAAAGTTCTATACCATTCCAAATAGTCCAAGCTTTTCTTAAGCATTATAATTACCCTCAATATTTGGGAACAGTTGTTTTAATCAACTCAACTGGTGAAGAACAGCAGCTCTCTGCAGTCATGGATTAGAAAAAGGAGCTTTGGGAGGACCTGCGGCTGCCCATTATGGCTGCTCACAAGTCAGGAAAGGGCTACAAGGCCATATCTAAATGGTTTCAAGTTCCAGTGGCTACAGTGCAAAGTATTATTAAAAAATACAAAATATTCCGCACTGTGGAAAATCTCAGAGGACGTGGTTGGAAACCAAAATCAGGGTGATCTTTAAAGATCAAAATGACGAAATTCTGACCAAAAATTTCGAATTGCGAATTTTACAACCATCCCTAGTAATGAGCAGCAATTTATATTTGCAAAATATTGCCAATTGTTCGCCTAATATTTGTAATAAAGTTCTAGAACTTATGATCTCTAGTCATTATTACCTTCATAGTGCAAATCAGCACATGTATATGCGCATATTGCGAACGCAATGCACGGTAGTTCTGGGTACTGATGTAGAAAATCTTGAACATTCGCAGTTACGAAGATATAGCTCTATTTTCAATATCTTCAGTAATTCTCAAAGTGACGATATTTATCATCATGCTGCAGCCAGTCACTCAGAGAATCAGAGCACACTCTTTGTGTGCCGGACATTACTTTGGATGGGGACACTGGTCCCCATCCAAAGCAATGTAATTGGCCAGGAATTTACCGACATGTCTGATCACATGGTGGTGCAATCCTGGTCGATCTGTCCAGGTGGCCGCATCCAAATTGTGCCTGAGCGACCACAGAAAGATCGATCAGCCGCAAAATCGCGTATCATATGCGATGTAAAGGCCCCCATACACGTCTAGATGTTTATCCAATCATTTTTGTTGATTGATTGAAAATCTATGACAGCCCACATGGTTAGATCAACCTAAAACTATTCAAATTGGGGAAAAAATTGATCGGAAAATTGATTGGACATGCTGGTAAATTTTAATTGGTTGTATTGAAATTCATTACACTTTCAGTCGATCCCAAAAAAGTTGATCAAATATTTGTTACTACAGTTGGCAAACATACAATCAATCACCAATTTCCCTGACCCCCAAAAAATTATCTTTTTAAGTTGATTGAACAGCAAACCTAGACGTGTATGGGGGCTTTACTTTAGGTCTCTTGCTCCTCAATATTTGTCAGTTTCAAATTAGAAGATTGCCAAAAAATATGAATTTTTGGGGGTCAGAGAAATTCGTGATTGATTGTATATTTGTAACCTGTAGTAACAGATATTTGATAAATTTTTGGGGGATTGATTGAAAGTGTAATCAATTTCAGTACAACCAATTAAAATTAACCAGCATGTCCAATAATTTTTCAATCAATTTTTTTTCCCAATTTTAATTGTTTTAGGTTGATCTAACCATGTGAGCTGCAATAAATTATCAATCAATCAACCAAAAAAAATTATTAAATTAAGTTGATTGGATGAAAAATCTAGACGTGCATGGGGGCCTTTTGTCTGCCCTCAGTTTGGAAGTGTTACAAGTACTTCCCCTACATTAGTTGGTGTGTGGTAAACTTCATGGGTTCATAAATCCTCTTCATACCATGCCTTTTTTTTTTTAAAACATTTGTTTTCTGAAATTACAAGCATCACATTTACATTTTTTAAGATTTGTCAAAAGGGAAACTTCAGTTTAGATTTTATCTGTAAACCCCTTTAATACAACAATACAGCGAATTCCTGTAAGCAATCTTCAAAAGCCAGAAATGACTAAAAATGGATCCTCCATGCCAAATAACTAAAGCTGGAAATAGACGGTACGATGTACCGTCTATTCCTTATGCGATTCTATGCAGTAGCAGGCAGCATGATGACGTCATCACGCCCGCTAGTGCCGAGAATCGGCCAGCACTCTGCAGCTCATTAGTTTGGCTGGGGGCAGCCCTCCCCAGCCGAACTAATGGGATTGGGCTAAAATTTACCGTCCTGTCAGATAACTGTGCGATCCGACAGGACAGGACAATCCTCGTCAGTTGCAGCCTCCAATTCCTGCATGACCTGATCCTTAAGGGATGCGGGAGCGCGCATGGCATCCGTGCAGGAATTGGTACGTGTATGCCCAGCTTAAGGAGTGTTGGTCGGAAAACTGAACCGAGGGGATTACAATCAAAATGATAACTTTTGATAATACAGTCACAGAAAATATCCCTGTCTAGCACAGTCTAGCTTCCATCTAGTCTGTCTGCCATCCTACAACACACTGACAAAATGCTTACTAGGAACTCAGCATATACCAAAGCTCTGTGTCTGTGGAAGCTGCAATCCCTCCGCAACTTCCACAGACACAGCCAGAGAGGGAGAGAAGGTCTGCAGCCGTTAACCCAATTGATTTGAAAATGTATATATTAAACATTTTTTTATGGTTTTCCTGCTCTAAAAACTGGGTGTGTCCTATGGTCTGGTGCGACTTATGGTACAAAAAATATGGTAACACTTACTAGAGATCTAGGCAGCAGACTTTGGGTTCCAATTCTCTGAACCTGTCAAAGCCATACCCGTCAAGACTTTCCCTGATCATATAACGCAGGGGTTAATAGCAGGAATGAAATAAAGTCCACACAAGAAAATGCCAAGCCTTCTGGCTTGCAGGCATCAACACAAATTATTTCCTTAGCTTCAGAAAAGTCTGTTTGAATAGCCTGACTCGCAGTAGTCACAGTCCTGGGCCCCACTCCTTGTGTGACCCCAGGTATCTGCTGCTCAGGCAGCGCAGTGTCTTCCACCTCATCAGGAACTCTGAATGAGTGATCTCAGCTCCTTTTGTGGAGACACACCTGGCTACCACACTGAGGTCTCACAGGCCCACCCAGTTCCTACCCTCCCATTCCAAAGTCCTGGTCCCTTTAACCAAAAACTTAATAAAACTGAACATCAACCTACTGTTGCTGTCCAATACTATCCTGGACTCCTTTCAGGATACACCATCTGACTCTCACTGCTGGCTATGATCCAGTTACACAGTGATAGACAACCGGTCTATCACAAGATACTTTGTAGCTTTATAGTAAATAATGTGTAATTTTTTTGTGGCTTCAAACTCACATTCTAAATCATTTACAGTTAATTACCATACATGGGGATACCGCGTTTAAATGCAAGGCATAAATACCATGAAGGAGAAAAGCAAGAATTTTGTAGGTGGTAAAGTGTATTTGTATATTCACAATGGTGTTTAAACAAAGACATTTTGAGAACACACAAGTTGGCAAATCAGATATCAGAAAAGTAGTTATGCTTCCATGTTTTAAGCTGGCCACGTTAAGAATGCATGCCGAAGCTAAGACGTTAAAATGAATGTCGATTTCTCGGCAGATCGACATCATCATGCTCGGCTGGTCTTTTGTTTGCCAGGCTTTACTTTGGATTGGGATGCTGGTCCCCATCCCAAAAAATTAGATCAACCTAAAAATTATGAACGTGTCTGTAATTTGGCCGATCGATTTCTGGCCTGATTTTAAGGTGGGCACATTCGATTTTTGGACACAATTGTGCATGATGGTCGATCTGCTGCAAAATCAGCCGCAAATCTGACTGTCTATGCTTCCATGCTTTAGTGATAGCCTCTGTCACATTTTAGTAAAAGAAAATGAGCTTGAGCATCCAGTCTTACTCAAGCTGTGTGTTGTGCCAGACAGTTCACCTTACATATAATTTCTCATGCCTTCCGTTCAGCTATCACCGTTGCTTACATCTTTCTGTTATAGACATTGCCTATTCTATACAGTCTTCTTTCTCTCTGTTACAAGTAATGTATCATACCCTGTCATTAAACGCGACGCCTAATAGTTGTGGCACGCAGTGTTTCCTGCCTCAAAAACATGCAGTTAGATATGGAAGAAGCGATCAGGACACTAATAATAAGGCTTTTATCTGAGTAAGAGCAGGTTAAACTGGCTTTTATTACAGTTAATGTCTTACTTCTTACTCTAGAAGCAGCATTGACTGTCTTTATTTAATGCCCTAGTAAGAAACCACCAGTGAATGGAAATCTTCCCCAAAAGGGCCACAGAGAGGAATAACAATTTGACTCATATCTAAAAATCAAAAATAGACTTTGACTGTGAGTGGTCTTTAATGGATAGGTTGGCTTAAAGCAGACCTACCACCAAAAGTACATCTTTGCATGAATGGCACTAGAAGTGCCGCAAATAGGTAGGCAAATAGGTAGGCAAGCATAGAAATAAAAAAAAAAACTTACCTGTAATGAATAATTTAAGAAGATCCCTCACATTCTCTCGTCTCTCCCTGGCTCTTATGATAATTAGTGCTTTGTGATAGCCGGGTAGTTCTGTGATCTCAGCTTTGCATTGAAAGTACACCAACAAAAATTCCTATAGAAAACCATTATAAATGCCCCCAGTGGTCACTTGTGATATTGCACCCTGAGTTAACCCCCCGGAAGCCTGGTAAAAAAAATATGGAATCTCTTATACAATTCCAGGGAACAGGTAAGGCTATTTGTTTAGGATCCTGAAGCACTATGCCACCATCATAACAGCTCAGAGGTAGATCAAACTTTAATTTTACATATATATTTTTTATATATTGAGTATACATCCACTTGTATACTCAAATATCCCCACACATGCACAATGAATATTTATCTAATTTTATATTTAACCCCTGTCATTTATACAGCATGAAATGGACTACACATCAATTCCCTCCCAGGGCTGTTATCCCACTTGTAGAACTAAAGATGATCATGACTCGTGACATTTCAGCTAGTTTATTTAAGAGTAATTGCAAAGCCCCTGAACAAGATACCAAGATTGTGGGAGATTAAAAAAAAATCTCTACCAGGTCGATGTAGCTTTTGCATAAATTAAGTTCAAAGTTAAAGTGGGCCTGCCACCTGCCTTCTATTATTGGCACCAGAGGGGTAGAGCATTACCGGATTCAGATCCGGGTTGGTTTATGGAGTGAGACCAGAAGAGTCTCGCTCCTCCTGGAGGACCGGACAATCCAGGCATGGTGACGTGGGAGCGAGCAGGTAGGAAAGGTGAGTATTTATTTTAAATTTTTAGGGGTTGCTGTACCTGGATGAAGACTGGATTTAAGTGAGTTATGTGTATATGCTTATATTTTTATGTTTTTCTTTATAGTTTGCATCCATTTAAGCCAAGTCAAAGTTTGGGTAAGAAAAATTTCTTTAGTTTAGGCAAAAAAAAATGAGGAAATTAATGTAGAAACTACATGTGTCTGAGCAATTACTTTTTTCATTATAATACCATATTCAAGGGCTTTGCATTTCACTCAATAAAGCCCCCCATTGAAAGGCTGATTCCCAGCCATAGTTGGGGGCGACCAACTGCCGTGCACGTTCCAGCCGAACACATAATGGTCGGTCGCCCACAACTACAGGGGAGCCCACCTTGAGGATCCGACCAAAAGAGCTGGCAAGTCGGATCACAAGCGAATCCGACCTGCTGGTTCTTTTTGTGGCCGATCCTGCTGCAGGAAGTTAACTCAGAGGATTAGTCTGATCCCCCTCCAAGTTAATTCACTACAATCTGACAGGAATCGCGTGTGTTGGTGGAGCACACAGGATTCCTGTCAGTTCTGTAGCCGACTCCTCGCAGCGTGGTGATGTCACTACAAGCTGGCCATAGATCGAGACATCTATGGCCGGCTTTAGTCAGCTAGTTGAAATTTTAAAATAAATTGGCCATCTCTAAGCACTAGTGATGGCCGAACTTCGGCCGTGTCCGTCTGCGAACGAGCGGAGCGGACTTTTAAAAAAGTCCGCCGTCCGCCCGTTCGCGACAGATTCAAATTCCCCACCTCTAGGCGGGGAATTTGAATCGGAAAACCCTGACGTTACATCCGGCACCTGGAACGCATAGTTCCTGATTGTGCTTACCGGATGTGACGTCACTGATGTCACATCCGGGTTAAGAAGCCGGTTTTTTACTGAAAGACCGGGTTCTCTACCCGGTCTTCAGTGAAATATTCTTCCTGCGGTGGGATCTCGCTGCTAATGATCCCACCGGAGGAAGAATAGAGGGCTCCTTCTCGCCGGCGAACAGGGCCGGCGAGAAGGAGGGTGAACATGCTTGTTCGCGGCCAAACTGTCTGCCTTGCGGGCAGTTCGGCCATCACTACTAAGCACCTACAGATAGAGAGATGGGTGTCACACAAGCAGCCACTTATCACTACTAAATATCCTTCACTAGTGAAAAAAGAGACCCTATAAAACAAGAGATGCCCCAACAGCAGAGATAGAGAGCCTAAGTTAGGATATACGCCACACCGACGTGTCCATGCTGCTAAGCCTGCAGTTTGCATGTGGTTTTTGGTTGGATTGCTGTGGTTTAGAGTGTATTACCATTGCATTGGTGATTCCACTCCATATTCAATTGAATAGAATCAATTACTCACTCCTCGCATTTCTTTGTCGCCATGGCATTGGGTTGCTTCTGTTTCTTCTTCCTTGTGGTCAACACATGCTGAATATGGAAAAAAAGACACAGCATACACAAGCTCTAAAGCCCCCCATAGACTGGCTGATTCCCGGCCATAAATGTGGGCGACCAACCCCCAAGCTCTCTCCCGCCGAACACATAAAGGTCCGTCGCCCGCAACTACAGGGGAGCCCACCTTGAGGATCCGACTAAAAAAGCCAGCAGGTCGGATCGCACATGGATCCATCCTGCTGGTTCTTTTTGTGGCCGATCCTGCTGCAGGCATTTAACTCGGAGGGGGAGTCTCCTCCCCCTCCAAGTTAATTGGCTACAATCTGACATTAATCGCCTTTGTTGGTGGAGCACACAGGATTCCTGTAAGTTCTGTAGCCGACTCCTCTCAGCGTGGTGACGTCCCCACGCTGTGAGGAGTCTGCTAAAAGCCGGCCATAGATCGAGACTTCTATGGCCGGCTTAAGAAACGGAGAGAAAGAGTGAGTGGGACAGCACATTAAAATTGGAGTCAGATATTCCATTTTTATATTTCTTTCAGCAGCAAAATATATCACCTATTGGATCTTCTATAAATTGTATTTATCCTGGCTTCTACTGACCAAAGAGGATTTTTATCTAATGTCTAAATTAAACAACCCTAAAAGGTCTGGTTGGAAAATGTTTGTGGATCATACAATTGTGAATTATATATCTCTTGGTGTTGAGGTCTTTTTTATTTTGTGTCCAATTGGATTGAGAATCAAGTAAACAAGCACCTATTTTCCAAAAAAATCTGATAAAAAAGAGATTTTTAAGGGAAATAATAATACAAAACAAATGTGCATCACGTTTAGTGTTAGTGATGTATTTTCAATGGACGATCAAAAGTTAAATAGCACAAGTTAATATTATTGAAAATTGATCTAACAAAGTATGATAAGTGTATGGCTAGCATTACACTCTCTTTTTCTCTGTCTGTACTCTTTCTCAGGATCTCTCTTCAGGATTGATTGTAAGGTTACCCTTCTTTGTGTTTAGGGGTATGAAGACCAGAAGTTCAATTAAATCTTATTTTACAGATCCCCTCTTGAAACTTCAGCCTCCAGCCAGGACTGAAATCTACCTCCTCATTCCACGGGCCCTACAGTCGCCCAGATAGCAACTCTGGAGAGGTGGAGCATCGCCAGTAGTGATGGCCGAACTACCCTCAAGCGACAATGGTGTTCGACCGCACCGTTCGCCGGTGAGATGAATATCCTATTTTTCCTCCGGCAGGATCAGAACCTGCAAGATCATGCCGGAGGAAGAATCTTTTCACTAGAAGACCTATGACGTCAACCTGATGTCACATCCGGGAATAGGCGACGGCGGACTTCTTTAAACGGCCGATTTAATGTTCGCGGACAGACCTGGCCGATGTTTGGCGCATCGACTAGTCCCCCCAGATTCGGATCTGGATTGGTAAAGGTAGCGAGACCGGAAGAGTCTCAATCCTCCATCTTACAGGACACTCCAGGCATGTTGGCGCAGGAACGTTGAAGAGGGAAAGGTAAGTATGAGATTTTTATCTTCAGGGATCGGTTTGACTGAATCAAGACTCCATGTAGGTAAGTAATGTTTGTTTTTTTCATGTAGGCTCATCCTTTAAAGATAGGGCCAGCAAGGTTGGGCAGCCATTTCATGTATGGTGAACCTAAAATATATTCTATATTGACTTTGACCTAAAGTAACAAAAAAGTAAAGCTGTAGCTTTACAGAGGTCACCATTTCATGCATAGTATCACAGATTAGATTTCAATAGACTCATCTGTGAAAAATCTATGATCCTTTATCTCAGCCAGCAGACTCTTGAGGTTTAAGATAAGAACCTAAATTACGTCCAGTTGATTCCTTTCTCATGTATTATCCACTTTACCATCAAGCCATGAAAGAATCTAATCTAATTAGTAGCTAATGCAAAAACAGCCTACAGGATAATATGTATGAGATGGAGGAGATGAAGATGAATTGTGTGATACATTTGATTAACTAGGACCGTTGTGTGTAAAGAGGACTAATCAAAGCAGCACACGGCAAAATAACTGGGTTGATCTATTATTCATTGATATCCCACAAGTGATAATTTCCTGCTTTTGTTTCTATTTATGTTAATAAAGTTCAGTGATGGCAACAACTGTATAATCTCTGACTGTGCTCTCCTGGAATAGCTCTAAGGTACAATGTAATTAATATTCTGCAACTGATTATTTATCACTTATGATACTGGCGAATACCTTAATATATAGATACGAAATGAACAATGAGATAGCTTGTAGAAATAAGACGTTTTTGG
>CM070033.1:168955061-168969243 GCA_036250615.1 Ptychadena robeensis
ATTCAGAAGTTGCAAAAACTGTTTTAAAACGTAAAATAAAACTTTTATTTAGTAGCAGCAACAACTTTTATCTAGTCCCTATAGAATAGGTGTGCCCACTAGTGTATATACATCCCTGCCTTGGACCAAATGGTCTGAAAAAATAAAAGTATACATTTTTCTAGATATAATAAAAGGCTTTATTGATAACAAGGGACCATAACATGCAAAATATTCAATCGAAAATCGTTTTAAAAGTTTGATTGTAATTTTCAGAAATATATCACATACAACATATCATATTTTTTGGACTTTAAGACGATAAGATTATCTGACCATAAGACACACCCAGTTTTTAGAGCAGGAAATCAGAAAAAAATGTCATGTGTTTAAATTTATTAGGGAAAAAATCCCATGCAGTACACAATTTCAGCCACAGAAATGATGTCACTAGAGAGCAAACTTCAGCATCTTCCTCATACACGGGGAAGGGAGGGGGGGCTGGAAGGGGAATCTGCACTCTGGTCTCCCCTCCGCGGCTGTGTGTGAGAGAAAACTTAAGACCATAAGATGCAGGCACTTTTCCCCCCAATATGGTAACTTGAAGGTGTTGTAGCCATACAAGTTGTACAGATTCATAGATTGTTTGCTCCGATGCCTTTTGCCCTGTATTAGAGGCTTCTTCAGCGAAACATTATTAAGAGAGTGTGAGGGTCTCTGAGGGATCATCGGTCCACAGTTCAGATCAGATACCCCAATCTCCGAATAAGACTACGATTTTCAACTTTCTCCCACGAGTGTGGATCATCTCGTTTGCTGTGTGAAGTGGAAAGCTGAAGACGTGCTCATTGTTCCAGCACCTGAGGGAGAAGTGCCCACAAAGAGATAGCAGCAGTAACATCTAAAGCTAATTGACATTTGCCTATACGATAACGTCTATTGCCGGATCAGTGGAAGGATGTGTGCGGGCTACATGTCTGTTGTGTGGAAATTTATACAGCTTTGTGAGGTGGCCTTAATGTGTATATATTCATCTAAACTCTTATATCAATAAAGTGGGAAAACCTACTCAAGCAGTGGTTCTCAACCTGTGGGTCGGGACCCCCTGGGCGATCGAATGGCCATTTGAATAGGATCGCTAATTTCTCTGTAAGCAACAGAAGCTGCTCCTAACAAGCAGTAGCACTGATACCTAAAGCAGGTTTGGTAAATTAGGAGGAAGGTAATTCCTTCTCCTTCAAAACTCAGGAGGGATGGGGTGCTATGCTTCTTCCTATACTTTCCCACCGTGCCACATTATCTTACAAGCAACAGTGGGAAAATAAAGGGATTATATGAATCGCACCCGCACTTCTGTGTTCCAAATACAGCAAGACGACACCTCCGAGGGGTCACGGATCTAAAAGGGTTGAAAGTCAATGACTCTACAGCAACCCATGTAAATGACATATATAGATGTATTATGCAGAGGCTGGGACCAGGGATAAGGAACCTACTTGATATTCAAAAGGCAATTATGCTGTATAAATAACACATTTTTTGGGATGCTTTAATTAACTTTATCGAAAATTAAAGGGTAAACTCTTTACTTAAAATATTAACTTTTGTGTTCAATAATTTTTTTTTAATAAAAACAAATTAAGGAAATTGTTATAATTAAACATGCAGAAAATGTATCAAGCCCCCCATACACTTAAGAACGATTCAACAATTCTCCATAGAGATACAACAACTGTGTAGTATAGGGATTGGAAGGATTAGAAAGTCCTCGTATGACATCAACTAAATTTGATTGTACAGAAATTGTGGAAAGATTTGTAGGGTGGTATTGGGGCCTTTAAAAAAGTGTCTAAATAGGTTCAAACATCCAGGTCAACCACCATTCATCCACGGATCACAGACTGTCCTCTCAGGTGACTTGTAATGACGGCCTATTTTTCTAGTGGGACGACAAGGCTCAGCCAGGCCGTAAATAATCTCCAGGAGTCCACGCAAAGCAGATCTGCGCTCTGGTTTCCTTAAAAAAGCCAACACTTTATTCACAGAATATTGCACACAGGTTACAGACATCCACCCCTCCAGGGGAAGGGGAACCCTCTACATGTTTCACCTCAAGAGAGGCTTATCATTGAAGTATAATAGATGTAGAAAAATGAACGCGTAGGCACATACATATAATTTCAGTGCTAATATCTCAGAAAATACATTAAGAATACTTGTACATTAGTAAACATTAAGCTGAACTAACAATTTTTTTAAAAGCAGAAGTAAGGACACACACAACATATATAAAAAAACATGGGCCCTTTACTTAGAAATGGTCGGTGCTTCACACAAGTCATTATTATGTAAGAGAAAAGTTCCTCTATGTTGCCCTAAGGACTCCTCTCCATAATGTAAATGGCACAGTAAACAGCAGTTAAATCAAGGAATGACAGGTTAAGCAGAAACAGCAAATTAATGATGTCCAGAAACGACATAATCAAACCCCGGAGCAAGTGGACAACAGAAAAAATTACATGCAAGCAGAATAGAAGGATTCTTCCTTTGTGGATGCTAATAAACACCCATCAGTCACAAGTTCAATCATTAGGACGCCAAGTGTAAAAGTCACAGAAAGTTTTCACTTTCAAATCGAGTCATTTGTTTCTACTTGTATGAGCATAAAGGACGGAACATATTCACCACTCTCCCTGAATACATATGGTTCATTAAATGCCAGGGGGAAAATGTATTCAATCTGCACAATGCTGTTAGAAAGTTGTAAAAAAGGCAAGAAAATAAACCTATGATGTGTTAGACCAGATCTATAAAAATAAGCTTAAAGTTATCTGGCCGAAGGAGAAAAACACCACAAGTCTTAAAACTCAGAACATATATTTACTAGATTTGCCAAAACACGCATTGAACCGAGACGGCAAAAGTTTTACAAAATGAAGAAAGTAATAGAAGCTGTTAACTGGAGTTGGGGCCTCTTTTACAACATAGGTTGTGAAATGCTTCAGCAAAAGGGTTCGGACTGCATCTTTTGCATTCAAATATTGGAACGAAATGCAAGCCAGCAAAGCAGCTCATGTTAAAGTAAATAGTATATGGGTTCCTATGGGAATGCAGAATACTTGTGGATCCACACCATGGTTGCCAAAAGGGGTAAATCGTGCATATAAGGGTGAAAGAGTCCTTACTCAAAACCAGATATAAGTTAACTTCAGCCGACCAGTAACGTAGATATCTACAGCGCGCTGATAATTATTCAAATTTTGACTTCAAGTTACTTTTATTCAACCAGCAAGGAATTTATTTTTTTTTTAAACAAATAACTTTTATTGAGAAGAGTTTTTACAGAAATAAAGAGAGAAAAACATAAAGAGCACAAAGTTATTTTTTGACGGTAAATGATATACAGATGTCTACCAAAAGTATTAAGATGATGTACAAAGATTTTTTGTGAAAAAAAAGTCTCAGTTTTTATTTCCATTTGAGCAAAAAGTGTCATGTCCAAAAATTTATACCCTTCACAAAACTGTAAAACAGTCTATGGGACAATCCAAAGTTACTATACCATTCAAATAGTCAAGCTTTTCTAAGCATTATAATTACCCTCAATTATTTGGGAACAGTGTTTTATCAAACTCAACTGTGAAGAACAGCAGCTCTCTGCCGTCATTGGATTAGGAAGAAAAAGGAGCTTTGGGAGGACCTGCGGCTGCCCATTAGGGCTGCTCACAAGTAGGAAAAGGCTACTAAGGCCATATCTAAATGGTTTCAAGTTCCATGTGGATACAGTGCAAAAGTATTATTAAAAAAATCACAAAATATCAGCACTGTGAAAATCTTCAGAGGACGTGGTTGGAAACCAAACTCAGGGTATCTTTAAAGATCAAAAATGACGAAATCTGACCAAAAAATTTCGAAGTGCGAATTTTACAACCATCCAGTAGTAATGAGCAGCAAGGTATATTTGCCCAAGTAATATTGCCACAAATTGTTTCCGCCCTAATATTTGTAATAAAGTTCTAGAACTGATGATCTCTAGTCATTATTACCTTCATAGTGGCAAATCAGAACATGTATCCATCGCGCATATTGCGAACGATGCCCGGTAGTTTGGGTATGATGTAGAAAAATCTGAACATCGCAGTTACGAAGATATAGCTCTATTTTCAATATCTTCAGTATAATGCTCAAAGTGACGATATTTATCATCTGCTGCAGCCAGTCACTCGAGAATCAGAGCACACTCTTTTGTGCCGGGACATTTACTTTGGATGGGGACCACTGGTCCCCATCCAAAGCATGTAATTGCCAGGAATTTTTTTTACCGCATGTCTGATCACATGGTGGTGCAATCCTGGTCGATCTGTCCCAGTGGCCGCATCCAAATGGTGCCTGAGCGACCACAGAAAGATCGATCAGCCGCAAAATCGGACGGGTGGCGCACCGTCTATGGCTAACCTTAAGACAATGATTCATAGGCAAGCAGTCTTTATTCTACCGAGGTTCTTATGGAAGGAGGAGCCATTTTATCCCATGTAAGATGGGATATAGATTCATTTACAGTGAGGCCAGGTCTCGAAATCATAGCATGGAAATATAGAGAAGATTCTGTTTCATCTGTACATTGCTGCCAGTAATAAGATATCTAGAGACTTGTTACCTGATGAAATGCTGCTCTGTAATAGATTTATTTCTGTCATATTCTTCTATGTTACCGAACTTAAGGAATCGGTTTACAAGTGTTTCCAATACCTTAACAAGATTACAATTCTCTCGTATTCAATCTAACGGTGAGTGATTTATGTTTTGGTGTGAGCTCAGATTGTGACATAAACCAAAGAGTATCATATGCGATGTAAAGGCCCCCATCCACGCTTAGATGTGTATCCAATAATTTTTGTTGATGATGAAAAATTCAGGACAGCCCCACCATGGTTAGATCAACTAAACTATTCCAAATTGGGAAAAATTGATCGGAAAAAGTGATGGGACATGTGGTAAATTTTATTGTGGTATGAAATGCATTACACTTTCAGTCGATCCCAAAAAAGTTGATCAAATATTTGTTACTACAGTTGGCCAAACATACAATCAACTTCACCAATTTCCCTGACCCCCAAAAACTTATCTTTGAAGTTGAGTGAACAGCAAACCTGACGTGTATGGGGGCTGTACTTTAGGTCTCTTGCTCTCAATATTTGTCAGTTTCAATTAGACAGAGTGCCAAAAAATTATGAATTTTTTTGGGGGTCAGGAAAATCGTGATTGATTGGATATTTGTAACCTGTCGGAACAGATATTGATAAATTTTGGGGGATTGATTGAAAGTGTAATCCACATCCCTAAGTACAACAATTAAAATTAACCAGCATGTCCAATAATTTTCAATTCAATTTTTTCCCATTTTAATTGTTTGAGGGTGATCTAAACAGGGGGAGCTGCAATAATTATCAATCTTATTTCAACCAAAAAAAAATTAGTAAATTAAGTTGATTGGATGAAAAATCAGACGTGCATGGGGGCCTTTTGTCTGCCCTCAGTTGGAAGTGTACAAGTACTTCCCTACATTGTGGGGGTGGTACCCACACTTCAATGGGTTAATAATCATCTCATACCATGCCTTTTTTTTTTTAAAACATGGTTTCTGAAATTACAAGCATCACATATACCTTTTTAAGTATTTGTAAAAAGGGAAACTTCAGGTTAGATTTTATCTGTAAACCCTTTATACAACAATACATGCGAATCCTGTAAGCAATCTTCAAAGCCAGAAATTGACTAAAAATGGATCCTCCATGCCAAATAACTAAGCTGGAAAATAGACGGTACGAGTACCGTCTATTTTCTTTTAGGCGATTCTGTATGCAGTAGCAGGCAGCCGTGATGACGTCATCACGCCCGCGAGTGCCGAGAATGGCCAGCACTCTTGCAGCTCATTGTTTGGCTGGGGGCAGCCCTCCCACGCCGACGAATGGGATTGGGCTAAAAATTTACCGTCCTGTCAGATAACTGTGCGATCCGACAGGACAGGACAATCCTCGTCAGTTGCAGACTCCAATTCCTGCATCCTTGACCTGATTACTTATAGGGATGCGGGAGCGCGCATGGCATTCCGTGCAGGAGATTGGTACGGTATGTTCCCAGCTTAAGGAGTGTTGGTCGGAAAAATGAACCGAGGGGAGGTACAATCAAAATGATAACTTTGGAAATACAGTCACAGAAAATAGCCCGTCTAGCACAGTCTAGCTTCCATCTAGTCTGTCTGCCCATACCTAAACACACTGACAACTGCCTTACTAGGAACTCGCACTTATACCAAGCTCGTGTCTGTGGAAGCTCAATCCCTCCAGCAACTTCCACAGACACAGCCAGAGAGGGAGAGAAGGTCTGCAGACGTAAACCAATTGATTTGAAAATGTTATATATAAACATTTTTTTTAGGTTGTCCTGCTCTAAAAAACTGGGTGTGTCCTATGGTCTGGTGCGACTTATGGTACAAAAATATGGTAACACTTACTAGAGATCTAGGCACAACTTTGGGTTCCAATTCTCTGACACCTGTCAAAGCCATACCCGTCAAGACTTTCCCCTGATCATATAAGCAGGGGTTAATAGTCAGGAATTGAAATGAAAGTCCACACAAGGAAAATGCCAAGCCTTCTGGCTTGCAGGCATGCACACACAAAATTATTCCTTAGCTTCAGAAAAGTTCTGTTTGAATGCCTGACTCGCAGTAGTCACAGTCTGGGCCCCACCCTGTGTGACCCCAGGGTTAATCTGCTGCTCAGGCCGCAGTGTTTCCACCTCATCAGGAACTCTGAATGAGTGATATCAGCTCCTTTTGTGGAGACACACCTTGGCTACCACACGAGGTCTCCAGGCCCACCCAGTTCCTACCTCCATTCCAAAAGTCCTGGTCCTGTAACCAAAAAACTTAATAAACTGAACATCAACTATGTTGCTGTCCACTACTATCAGGACTCCTTTAAGTATACACCATCTGACTCTCACTGCTGCTATGATCCAGTTACACAGTGATAGAAAAAACGGTCTATCACAAGATACTTTGTAGCTTTTATAGTAAATAAGGGTAATTTTTTTGTAGGTTCAAACTCACATCTAAATATTTACAGGTAATTACCATACATGGGGATACGGTTTAAATGCAAGGCATAAATCCATGAGGGAAAAAGCAAGAATTTCGTAGGTGGTAAAGTGGGTATTTGTATATTCACAATGTGTTTAAACAAAGACATTTTGAGAACACACAAGTGGCAAATCAGATATCAGAAATAAAAAAAAGTAGTATGCTTCCATGTTTTAAGCTGGCCACGTTAAGAATGCATGCCGAAGCTAAGACGTTTAAATGAAATGTCGATTTCTCGGCAGATCGACATCATCATGCTCGGCTGGTCTTTTGTTTGCCAGGTTACTTTGGATTGGGATGCTGGTCCCCATCCCAAAAAAAAATCTAGATCAACCTAAAATTATGAACGTGTCTGCTAATGTGGCCGCTCGTTTCTGGCCTGATTTTAAGGTGGGCAAATTCGATTTTGAACAAATTGTGCTAATGATGGTCGATCTGCTGACAAAATCAGCCGCAAAGCTGACTGTCTATGCTCCATGCTTTAGTGATAGGACTCTGTCAATTTTAGTAAAAGAAAATGAGCTGAGCATCCAGTCTTACTCAAGCTGTGGTTGTGCCAGACAGTTAACTTACATATAATTTCTCATGCCTTCGTTCAGCTATCACCGTTGCATACATCTTTCTGTTATAGACATTGCCTATTCTATACAGTCTTCTTTTCTCGTTAAAGTAAGGTATCATACCCTGGCATTAACGCGACGCCTAATAGTTGTGGCACGGCAGTGTTCCTGCATCAAAACATGGCAGTTAGATATGGAAGAAGCGATCGCGACACTAATAATAAGGCTTTTATCTGAGTTAAGAGCAGGTTAAAACTGGCTTTATTACCAGTTAATGTCTTATTCTTACTCTAGAAGCAGCATTGATGTCTTTATTTAATGCCCTAGTAATGAACCACCAGTGAATGGAAATCTTCCCAAAAAGGGCAACGAGAGGAATAACATTGACTCATATCTAAAAATCAAAAAATAGGCTTTGACTGTGAGTGTCTTTAATGGATAGGTTGGCCTTAAAGCAGACCTACCACCACAAGCCCCTACATCGTGCCCATAATGGCCAATATCGAAGTGCAGCAAATAGGTAGGAAAAATAGGTAGGCAAGCATAGAATTAAAAAAAACCTTACCTGTGATGAATAATTTAAGAAGATCCCTCAACATTTCTGCTTCTCTCCCTGGCTCTTATGATAAGTAGTTGATTTGTGATAGCCGGGTAGGTTCTGTGATCTTCAGCGTTGCATTGAAGTACACCAACAAAAAATTCCATTATGAAAACCAATATTAAACGCCCCCATGTGGTCACTTGCTGATATTGCACCCTGAGTTAACCCCCCGGAGCCTGCGTAAAAAAATGGAATCTCCTTATACAAGTCCAGGGAACAGGTAAGGCTTTTGTTTAGATCCTGAACACGAACTATGCCACCATAATAACAGGCTTCAGGAGGTAGATCATAACTTTAATTTTACATATATATTTTTATATTATGAGTTACCATCCACTTGTATACTCAAATATCCCCAACACATGCACAATAATATTTATCTAATTTTAGATTAACCCATGTCATTTATACAGCATGAAAGGACTACAAATCAATTCCCTCCAGGGCTGTTATCCCAGCTTGTAGAATAAAGATGATCAGGGAATCGTGACATTTCAGCTAGTTTATTTACGAGTAATGCCAATAAGCCCTCGAAACAAGATACCAAGATTGGGGAGATTAAAAAAAAATTATCTCTACAAAGGTCATGTAGCTTTGCATAAATTAAGTCAAAGTTAAAGTGGGCCTGCCCACCTGCCTTCTATTTATTGGCCACACAGAGGGGTAGGAGGCATTACCGGATTCAGATCGGGTTGTGTATATGGAGTGAGACCACCCCCCCCCCACCCCTCCCCCCCCCCCCCGAAGAGTCTCGCTATCATGGAGGACCGCGCAATTCCAGGAATGGTGACTGGTGACGCGAGAAGGTAGGAAAGTTGTGCGTATTCTATTTTAAATTTTTTAGGGGTGGCTGTACCTGGATGAAGACTGGGATTTAAGTGAGTTATGTGTATATGAATATTTTTATGTTTTTTTCTTTATAGTTGCATCCATTTAAGCCAATCAAAAGTTGGGTAAGAAAAAAATTTCTTTAGTTTAGCAAAAAAAAAATGCAGGAAATTAATTGAGAACCTACATGGTCTGAGCAATGACTTTTTTCATTATTACCATATTCAAAAGGCATTCACTCAATAAAGTCGCCCATTGACAGGCTGATTCCAGCCATATGTGGGGGCGGTCCCGACTGCCTTGCACGTTCAGCCGAACACATGATGGTCGGTCGCCACAACTAAGGGGAAGCCAACCTTGAGGATCCGACCAAAAGAGCTGGCAGGTGGATCACAAGCGAATCCGACCTGCTGGTTCTTTTTGTGCCGATCCTGGCTGCCAGGAAGTTAACTCAGAGGATTAGTCTGATTCCCCCCAAGTTAATTCACTACCACTGACAGCGAAATCGCGTCGTGTTGGTGGAGCACACAGATTCCTGTCAGTTCTGTAGCCGACTCATCGCAGCGTGTGATGTCACTCAAGCTGGCCATAGATCGAAGGGGACATCTATGGCCGGCTTTAGTCACTAGTTGAAATTTTAAACATAATATGGCAATCTCAAGCACTAGTGATGGCCGAACTTCGGCCGGGTCCGTATTGCGAACGAGCGGAGCGGATTTAAAAAAGTCCGCCGTCCGCCGTCGCGGAACAGATTCAAATTCCCCACCTCTAGGCGGGGAATGTTGAATCAGGAAAAACCCTGACGTTTACATCCGGACCTGGACGCAAGAGTTCCTGATTGTGGCTTACCGGATGTGACGTCACTGTGATGTCACATCCGGGTTTATATGAAGCCGGTTTTTACTGCAAAGACCGGGTTATCTACCGGTCTCAGTGAAATATTCTTCCTGCGGTGAGGATCTCGCTGACTAATGATCCCACCGGGAGGGAAGAATAGAGGGTCCTTCTCGCCGGGAACCGGCCGGCGAGAGGAGGGTGAACATGCTTGTTCGCGCCCAAACTGTCTTGCCTGCGGGCAGTTCGGCCATCACTACTAAGCACTACAGATAGAGAATGGGGGTCACACAATGCAGCCCCTATTGAACTACTAAATATCCGTCACTAGTCTTGAAAATAAGAGAACCCTATAAAACAAGAGATGCCCCAAACAGCAGAGATAGTAGAGCCTAAGTTAGGATATAGCCACACAGAAGTGTCTATGCTGCTAAGCCTGCAGTTGCATGTGGTTTTGGGTGGATTGCTTGTGGTTTAGCGTGTATTTACCATTGCACTGGTGTTCCACTACTATTCATGAAATAGAACAACTTGACTCATCCTCGACATTTCTTTGTCGCCATGGCATTGGGTTGCTTTTTTCTTCTTCCTTGTGGTCAATCACATCGTTCTTGAATATGGAAAAAAGACACGCAACACAAGCATCTACAAGCCCCCGTAGTATCTGGCTGATGTCCCGCCATAAATGTGGGCGACCAACCCCAAGATCTCTTCCCGCGAAAACATAAAAGGTCCGGC
This sequence comes from Ptychadena robeensis, assembly GCA_036250615.1. Classification (NCBI taxonomy): domain Eukaryota; kingdom Metazoa; phylum Chordata; class Amphibia; order Anura; family Ptychadenidae; genus Ptychadena; species Ptychadena robeensis. The sequence goes on from CM070033.1 coordinate 168,965,746, forward strand.
GCCCATGACATACTACCAGGGAGCCCACCTTGAGGATCCGACTAAAAAAGCCATGCAGGTCGTATCGGCACATGGATCTTCCTGAATGGTTCTTTTTGTGGCCGATCCTGCTGCAGGCATTAACTCGGGGGGGAGTCTTCCTCCCCCTCCAAGTTAATGGCTACACAATCTGACATTAATCGCCTGTGTTGGTGGAGCACACAGGATTCCCTGTAAGTTCTGTAGACGGACTCCTCTCAGCGTGTGACGTCCCCACGCTGTGAGGAGTCTGCTAAAAGCCGGCCATAGATCGAGACTTCTATGCGTGCCTTAAGAAACGGAGAGAATAGAGTGAGTGGGACAGCACATTATTAAAGTGGAGTCAGCTATTCTTTATATTTCTTTCAGCAGCAAAAGATATCACCTATTGGATCGTATATAAATTGTATTTATCCTGGCTTCTCGACCAAATGAGGATTTTTTATCTAATGTCTAAATTAAACAAACCCTAAAAGGTCTGGTTGGAACAAAGTTTGTGGATCATACAAATTGTGAATTATTTATCTCTTGGTTGTTGAGGTCTTTTATTTTGTGTCCATTGGATTGAGAATCAAGTAAACAAGCACCTATGTCCAAAAAAATTGATAAAAAAGAGATTTTTAAGGGAAAAATCAATACAAACAACTGTGCATCACGTTCGTGTTAGTGATGTATTTCCATGCGACGATCAAAAAGTTAAATAGCACAAGTTAATATTATTGAAAATTGATCTAACAAGTATGATAAGTGTATGGCTAGCATTACCACTCTCTTTTCTCTGTCTGTAATCTTTCTCAGATCTCTCTTCAGGATGATTGTAGGTTACCCTCTTTGTGTTTAGGGGTATGAAGACCAGGAAGTTAATTAAATCTTAGTTTACGATCCCTCTGAAACTCAGCCTCCAGCCACAAGCGGACTGAAATCTACCTTCCTAAGTCCACTTGGGCCCTACAGTCAGCCAGATAGCAAATCTGGAGAGGTGGAGCCTCGCCAGTAGTGAGGCCGACTACCTCAAGCGGAACATGGTGTTCAGACCGGCACCGTCGCCGGTGAGATGAATATCTCTAGTTTCCTCCGGCAGGATCAGACCTGCAAGATCATGCCGGAGGAAGAATTTTTCACTTAGAAGACCTATGACGTCAATGATGTCACTTCCGGGAATAGGCGGACGGCGGACTTCTTAAACGTCGATTTTTTTTAAATGTTGAGGACAGACTGGCCGATGTTTGGCAGCAATAGTCAACCAGATTCGGATTCTGGATGGTAAAGGGAGCGAGACCGGAAGAGTCTCAATCCTCATCTTACGGCACTCCAGGGCATGGTTGGCGCAGGAAAGTTGAAGAAGGGAAAGGGTAAGTATGAGATTTTTATCTTCAGGGATCGGTGTGACTGAACAAGAACTCCAGTAGGTAAGTAATGTGTGCTTTTTTTAGTAGGGCATCCTTTAAAAGATGGGCCAGCAAGTTGGGCAGGCCATTTATTGTACGTGCAACCCACATCAAAAGATATTCATAATGACGTTGATATAAAGTAACAAAAAAAGTAAAGCTGTAGACTTTACAGAAGTCACCAGTTCATGCATAGTATCACAGATTAGATTCAATAGACTCATCTGGTGAAAAATCTATGATCCTTTATCTCAGCAGCAGGACTCTGAGGTTTAAAGTAAGAACCTAAAATCCGTCCAGTGATTCCTTTATCATGTATTATCCACTTACCATCAAGCCATGGAAGAATCTAATCTCATTAGTAGCTAATGCAAAAAAGCTTTTCTACAGGATAATATGTATGAGAGGAGATGAAGATGAATTGTGTGATACAGTTGATTAACTAGGACCGTTGTGGTAAAGAGACATAAAGCACAGCAGCACACGGCAAAAATAACGGGGGTTGATTATTATTCATGATATCCACAAGTGATAATTCCTGCTTTTGTTTCTATTTGGTAATAAAGTTCAGTGATGGCAACAACTGTTAATCTTGATGTGCTTCTCCTGGAATAGCTCTTAAGGTTACAATTGTATTAATATCTGAACTGATTATTTATACACTTATGATACTGGCGAATACCTTTAATATATTATGATACGAAATTTTCAATAACAATGAGAGAGCTTGTAGAGAAATAAGACGTTTTTGGAGGTTTCTTATGGATTCATCCCTCACAATGAGATTGCATTAAGGACTGGCCAGAATTCTTCTTCAATACTATTCTTTGGAGTCAGATATATGGTATCTGTGCTAGAAATAAGGAGTTATATTTAAACCTTGGAACTAACAAGTTCACCAATTGCAGTCAGTGTTTGTATGAAGATGAACCATATGCAAAGGTTGCCTCTGAGGTGAAATTCACATTCATTCGCTGATTGGATATTCAGAAGTTGGCAAAAATGTTTTAAAACGTAAAATAAAAAATTTTATTTTGTGCTAGCAACAACCTCTTTTTATCTAGTCTATAGAATCGGTGTGCCACTAGTGTAGAGACATCCCTGCCGTGGACCAAAGTTGAAAAAATAAAAGTATGACATGTTTTAGATATAATAACAAGGTTTCTTGATAAACAAGGGACCATAACATGCAAATTTATTTATCAATCGAAATCGTGTAAAAGGTTTGATTGTAATTTTCCGTAAATATATCCACCCATATAAACATATATATTGTTTGGACTTTAAGACAAAAGGATTATCTGACCTATAAGGACACACCCAGTTCTTTGAGCAGGAAATCAGAAAAAAATGTCATGTGTTTAAATTATAGGGAAAAAATCCCATGCAGTACACAATTTCAGCATTCAAAATGATGTAACTAGAGAGCAAACTTCAGCATTCTTCATCATACACGGGGAAGGGAGGGGGGGCTGGCAGGGGGAAATCTGCACTCTGGTCTCTCCCTCCGCGGCTGAGACGTGTGAGGAAAATTCAGACCTATAGCCATGCAGGCACATTTCCTTCCCCAATATGGTAACTGAAGGTGTCTTTGGTATGCCATAAACCAAGTTGTACAGATCATAGATTGATTTGCTCCGATGCCTTTGCCCTGATAGAGGCTTCCTCAGGGAAAACATGATTAGAGAGGGGTGAGGGTCTCTGAGGGATGCACGGTCCACAGTTCAGATCAGATACCCCAATCTCCGGAGTTAATACAAAATGCAAAACATGGGGTCATATACAATACACACTAGGAATCCCACACAATGATTAGAAAAACAGCTCCCAGCAGTCCAGGTACTTAAGGCCGGCCATACAGGTACGAACGTGCACGCCGCGGCGGTCGGTCGGACAGCAAAAATCGGCCCGCTGATCGGGGGTTGCCTCCACATGGGGCAACCAGATCGGTTGCCAGAGAACAGACATGTCCAATTACTCGACGATGCTTGGCCGATGATGGCCGATGTCTGTTAGTTTCATATCGCCGTCAGCTCTAGCAGCTCATCTGAGCTGGTCGTACGGACCCCATCATCCTTGGTAATGTGTGGAG
>CM070033.1:168991145-169002063 GCA_036250615.1 Ptychadena robeensis
TAACATTTTAGGTGAAAATCGGGTGACAGGATCGGACGAAAAATCGATCGGGAGAATAATTGGAACGTGTATGGGGGGCTTAATCTGTAGTGTTAATTCACATCATCTGGACTTGCTGTGTTTATTTCTTGAAGATGTTTCGCCAGTCCCTTCCCAATTCAAAGTGTATGGGAATGAATTGAGAAAGCCAGTTGGACGACTAGCAAAATGCCTTCAAGAAATAAACACAGCCAGTCCTGTTTCTTTGAATGAAAGACTACAGATATACAATGACCTGGATGAATGAGAACCTTCATGTACATTAACATACCTTACGTTACTTTTTATTTTCAAGATGTTTTGAATCAGCTCATTAGATGTACATTTTTCTGCTATCTTCTGTAACTACATAAATACCTAATGATAATATGATGATCATGAAATGTGCTCAGGATGCTGAATAATTCTGTCCTCAGCACAAGAAAATGGCCTTCCTCCCTAAGTGTCCATCCACTGCTCTTTAATGATCCACGAAAAGCATTATGTAATCATAATACCTGCCTTGCACAAACCCCTCTGCATCATAAAATGAGTGTAATGTTGAAATTAGCAGCTCTACACCTATTATTATTCACAGGAATCATGTGGAATTTTAATTTGCGAAAGGTAATGGGGAAAATGAAAGTTGTCTATGTAATCCTCCAAGACAGTGTGAGAGATGTATAGCCATATGTTGTGACTCTGTTAATTGTGTTCCATGGAAGGCATAAAGGAACAATTAACGATCAACCGCTTATACCTACTTCCCAGAGACTTTGAAAGTAAATTGTTAACAGATAGACTATACAGTATATAGGCATTTATATGTGCTTTTAAAACGTTTCTGCGCCCCTAGTGTTCTGTAAAGTGCCATATTGTAAAGAAACAGGGTGGTAATAATAAGAAGGTGTCCTGAACCAGAGCCAAGCTTAGCAGGACAAGTCTAACGCAGATTCACGAACAATAATTATGGCATCTATTTACTATAATGCAAATCCACCTCTAGACCTCTAAAAAAAGTTAATCTTTAAATTGGAAAGTTGACCTATCATAAAATGCCAAGTCCTGCTATTTCCTAGTCCAGGGGTGGGCAAAGTGTGGCTCCGCAGCCATATATGGCTCTTTAGCCCCTCCAGTCTGGCTCAGTGGCATAGTGACCAATTCTTTATTTTATTCATGCACCCTACCCCCAACAGGAACCCCCCCCCCCCTGGGCTCCCCCTAACAACACCTGTTACTACCTGTAGGGGGCACTGTGGCTACTAATAAGCTAATAAGTGGGGGCTCTTTGTTTACCATTAGGGAGGGGCTTTATAGCTACCTACAGGGGGCTTTTTGAGTATCTTTAAGGGGGAGGGGCCTCTGGCTACCTACAAGGGGGCAATGTGGCTTAAATTCAAATCAACAACATACAAACCTGACTTACCAAACTTTCCAAGGAGATGCAAAGCCATGGTTCACATTAGTTGTTGTCATTTATTGTAATTTTTATATTGCTATTAGGTATGATATCAAGTTTTAGAAAAGTTTTAGGAAAAGAAGACATCATTTCAATAGTTGTCAATTTCGACAGCACCCCGACCCCCACCCCCCCCCCCAACAGATCTCCGTCTCTCAACATATATTTCAAGCGTCACACTGTAACAATTTGGCTCTTTTGTTAAAAAAGTTTGCCTACCACTGTCCTAGACCAACTGTGAAACCATGACATCTTCTCACCTAATTAACCTTCCTGAAAGTTTTATTTTTGTGTAAATTAAACCAAATGTAAATTTGTTTAAATTTAAACTGCTCCCATTACCCCCAATGAGCCAGTCTCCACTGCCACAGTTTGGGTGAAAAGACGGAAAAAAATATTCGACCTACCACTTTTTTCAAACAGCACTGTACCACGACCTCGTTCGAACCTCCCGTCTGCATCTATTGAAATCAATGGATGCTGAATGGATGAAGTTTTGATGCGTTTTTTAATCTATTGACAGCAATGGACAAAAAGGAAATAAACACATGAAAAAACGCAGCGAATCCGCAAGTGAACCACAGGGAAAACGCAGACCAAAACCGCAGTCGATCTGCGGGCATGCATTTGAGCCATGGATTTGCCATGGTGCAGTGCGGACATGAGAAAAAAATAAGTGGTAAACTGCAACATTTTCTCTGTGTCCCCACTGCACCGCAGCCAATCCGCAGAAGTGGAGTCCAGCTCATTGGGAGTATGTGCTTATCCCCACAGTCGAATTGGGCACCTGTGTTTTGGTCGCAAACCGCGACCAGACGCTAGCGGCTCCATCGACATGTAGTTAGCCGGTAGCGGTGGCCGTGGCTGCGACCACTAGTGATCTTTGACAGCTGCTAGTGGCTGGCGGCTGGCGGGACCGTGCCGCCCCATGACCAGCTTTGACTGTGGGGACAAGCCCTAATGGGAGCTGTTTCGCATCCGCTTCCAAACTGCCCAAGTGGAGCCTTAGCCTTACTGTAGTCTGATTGATCCCCTAATACCCCTCTTTTTTTCCTTGTTATTTGTATTTGTAATTATCGACCTGCACAGATTTAGGTTTGTACTGTGATGCCACCGGTTTCTATTTTAGCTGCTTTTCCGTCATTGTGCTGTGTATTTTTTTGTATTTTGTATACGTCTTTCCTTATGTAAAAAGTTAATAAAAAATATTAAAAAGAAAAAAAAAAGATCCTATCCATCTGTCCTCTTCCTTCATTTATAATGCAGGTAAGAAGCAAATCATGTATTCAGCACTTTAATGGGCCACTTGAAATGCATCACCAGCGCCCCGTTGGTTGTGTCAGACAGCAGAGCGAGGGTCACCATAGCAATCTCACTAAACACAATTAAAACATAATCATAGGTTTTCTGAAGAGCTTGTAAATATGTTAAGTAAAATTGGAACAATTTTGTAACCTATTCAGGAGACTCTCTTGGCAGTGGGATGTTTAACTGTAGCAGAAATCAGTCATAATTAGAGCTTTTTCTTGAAAAGAATTCAAGCTGATGCAACACGAACTAGTGGAGTATAATTATAAATAGCTTAGTTTGTTCAGCTTAGAGGTAGTGTTGAGCAGCATATGGTATATTCAAATTCACATAATTTAATAGGAACATAAATACAATACAAAGGAACATTCGAAATTGGTAAATTCTATTCAAATGTATTCTATTGCCTTCCATCTTGCGTGCCTATTCGCAATGATTCGCAATGTAGATAATTAAACCCTAACCCTAGGTAACATGTACCTTGAAACCCCTAAATTGTCTGGACTTGCGGGTACAAAGGATTAACAATCAATTAGTTCAATATATATATAAAAATATATTAAAACCACATAGGTAATTCTGATAAGTGGTGCTAACCCCCACACACGGGTAACCACTTATCAGAATTACCTATGTGGTTTTAATAATTGAGTGCTGTTTACTATACATGTATATAACTTTTTTCTTTTGTTGGTCCGATATTAATAAAGACTTTTTATATATATTGAACTGATTGATTGTTGATCCTTTGTACCCGCAAGGCCAGACAACTTAAGGTTTTCAAGGTACGTGTTACCTAGGGTTAGGGTTTAATTATCTATATAAAGTTTACTGGCTAGGGTACTACTTGACTTCATCCTACCTTCAGCATTTATTTTTGAATCTAATGATTTGCAATGCAGCTTTACAGCTTCTTTTCTTCATTCTGTAATCTCAGCCAGTACGAGCACTGTTTGTATTGCGCATATCCATTCGCAATGTGCTTAAATATGCGCGAGGTATGCCGGTAAACAATGTTGAAGCATAATATGACGAATATCCGCCATTACGAATATCTGAGGGCACATTCACAAAATATTGCCCATTCCCGAATGTCAGATATTCCCCGAATATATTCGAATGTCGAATATTCTCACTCAACACTACTTAGGTCCTGCATATTTCATATCATTCAAAAAAGTATGTGATGCATAGAGATGAACAAACTTCTGAAACCCCTAGCTATTTTCATCCAGTTTAGCCAAATTCAAATATGTTATTGGTAGTGTTGAGCATGAATATTGTAACCTCAAACTTTTATTGCAAAAATCAGCACTTTGAGAATTTGCAAAAATACCAAATATAGCTCTATATCTTTGTAATCTCGAATATTCGAGATTCTGTGGAAGTACCATGCATTGTGTAAACACTATTCACATGTACAGCCGATATTCGCAAAGAATTACTTCTGACTAGAGATGGTCGAATTTTTCAACTTGCTAACTTGTGAGCTGATTTCAAAGCCCCTGAACATGGAATCATCTCCAAAATTGATGGAGATGTAGAGAAGGGTTGTGTCATGTCATTTATACATAAATTTTCGAAATTTTGACTTGACTTTGAACTTAATTTGTGCAAAAACTTTTTGTGTTAGAGACATACTTTTTTTGTAGTATACCTCCAGGAGCTTCGCAATTAACTCAAAATCGTCGAAGTTAAAAAAAATAAAATTCGACCTTCTGTGTTATGTGTTCCACTGCAGATGCAATTTCACATTCTTTCACTAGATGTCGCTGTGACGACACACATTGCAATAAATTGACTTACAACTGCAGATGCTCCCAAACTATAATAAAAGAAGATCTCCAGTTTGCGAATTTACTTTGAATATTTGGAGAATAATTAGAGAAATGTCACAAGTTCGAATATTGCATATGCTGCTCATCACTAGTCATTGGATACTGGACATTTACAGGTAGAAATATATATTTATATTCATTTTTCAGATAGAGGCAAAATAAAGCACCCTGCTGAGTTCCCATGTACATCATCTTCTGTATTATAATGCTGTTTTATTATTGAAAACAGTTTGCAGCAATCTGAAGCAAGAGCTGCAATGGTGAAAATGGGAAGAGCAGCTTTATAAAGTTTTGTGACCAAACAAACATTTTTGTTTCATCTGATAATAACACAGACCTGATGATAACACAGACCAGAAGTCTTCTTCTTTGTCCAGATGAGCATTTGCAAAAGCCAAGCAAGCTTTTGTGTGGTGTCCCCCTTGGTCTGCATCTGTGGAACCCAGCAGTGTGAAGTGTCCGTTGGATTGTCTGCCTTGACACATTGCCACCAGCATAGCCCAGCTAGGATGGCCTTGGTGGTGATCCTTGGATTCTTTCTCTCTCTCTCTCTCTCTCTCTCTCTCTAAGCATTACAATGATTTGGATCTTAATATCACCTTTATATTCATTCCAAATCAAACATATAATGGGCCAAGGAAAACATCAGGTAGGATGGGGTATATACCCAAATGTGAAATTTGTTTATACGGATACTTGACAGTGGATATTGACAATAGCAAAGAAATCTATGGCAAATGGCGATATCTTAAAACATACCAGAATGGTGTTATAAGGGAAAGAGGACACCGCTGAAATAGATCTGTGCTTGCAGAAACAGCACAATGTTTGCACAATTTATGTAACCTTGTATGTTTCCAATACACATATGACTGATTAAACCATGGATTCCATAACATCTCTGAAGGTGTCCTCTGGTATGTGGCAGCAAGGAAGTACCATTCACATAGTGTAAAACAAAATGTGAACCTAACTAGCCATCACAATTTGGTCCTTGTCCAAGTTTCTCAGATCCATACCCTTATTTTTCAAGCTTTTAACACATTCCTTTCAAGAACGAATTGCCAAATGTATTACACCCCTAAGGCTCAGTGTCCACTGCATCTGTATGGGAAATGTACTCTCTGTGTCTGGGCACATGTCTATTAAGGTAAAAAAGAAGCATAGAGGACATTTCCCATTTTCTCCCCATAGCGGGAACGCACTTGAACCACAGGAAAACCACATGCAAATCATGGGCAGTCTGCCCACTAATCAGCCCGCACACTAATCAGCTGCTGTGCCATGCTGATTAGACACTTACACACATAGATCCGCGGACGATTTTTCAATCACCATTCGCTGCGAACCGAAGCTGGCCATCAGAAGCGACCGACCCATCTCGCCCAAAATCGCGATCGGACAGAGAATGGGTTATTTTTTGACCAGGGTACCAGCCAGCGAATAGCACACACACATGTTGTGCTACTATTTTCTGAAGTGCATCTAGTATCGGGGGTATGAACCCACGTATAAACCCACGTACTAGACGCACATGCATTTATATATGTATTTATTTGTGATTGTGACACACCTATGCGTTACCTACTGTGACTGAATGACTCATATGTCAAATTGGGGGACCATGTGATTCACTGTCCCAGTTTTCGATGATTTATTCTGTTGACTTTTTTTACCTAATAAATTGTGTGACTTTTTATCTGAATTTGTGAGTACAATTGTATAGTTTTGATCTCTATCTCATATTTATGTTGCGCCAGCATATTAAGTAGTACACAGTCATATCACATATTGGAGGAGCTCACAACCATACGACAACCATGGTCGTAAGTAACACAGACTAGAGCCCCCCATACACACTTAGATTTCATGGTTGACTGACCGCCATGTGCGCTGTCGTCGATCGGTCGCGATTGGTCAACCAAAAAATCGGGTGCCTATCTTAAGCTTCAAGAGCTTAAATCGGCAGCCAACTCGATCTAAGCCATTATGGACATGTCTGTAATTCTTAGATCTGTCTGATACTTTAGACGGGGACATAGTGTCCCCATCTAAAGTATGAGAATATGCCTCATCAGCTGTGAGGGATCTCAGATCTATCGGGCTGAGGAATCATCTGTCTGTTCAGGCTGCCTCCTTCTTCTCTCCCTTTGCGGGAGTGAGGAAGGGGGAGGTGCTTCTCTGCCTCTGTGCAGACACACAGCACAGCCGATAGATGTCTGTCGAGTCAGCCGACCCGATGGAAAGCGCTGGCAAGCAAAGGGTGCCCGGGCCGATTGTGACCCGATGTTTTGCCCAATTGACTGCACGTGATGACTTCATCACGCATGGTCGATCAGCCAAAACATCGGGTTATAATATATACGTGTATGGGGGGGCTTAAGTCATAAACCACAGACTAGGGACACATTTTAAAGAAGCCAATTAACCTACCCGGATGTCTTTAGAGTGTGAAAGGAAACCAGAGTGCCCAAAGGAAACACACGCAGATACAGGGAGAACATACCAACTCTGTGCTGAGATCTGAACATGGGACCCTAGCCATTCATGGCCAGATATCTGGCCAATGTGTCACTCTCATTTTTGTTGAATGTGCACACTACAGGCCAGCCAGATCACTGAGTGTGTTTTACTTTTGCCATCCATGCACTGTGAGATATTGCACCTAAAAGGCACCTAACAGATCTGTTGAAACCTGTCTAGTGGCCCACTGGGAGTCAAATTAAAATCACACATCACAACAGACCTATAGGGAGGCCTGGGGAAAACTCTATGGGGGTGAATGTAATGGGTTAACCAAACACAATGAGTGTGGAAATCTAAGTCAGGGCATGACTGGCAAATACATGTGTATTGTTGTCAACCTATAGAATTTAATAATTTCATCATGGTAACTGTTTTAAAGACTTATCTAATTAAATTTCTTTTTAGTACAACAATAAACTTGTGTTTGTTTATCTTTTTTACCTTTGAAACATAACCTGTAACGAAATGTCATTGTGTTTCATTTATCTTGCTTGCTCTACCAATGTCACCGAACCATTTTTTATACAGTTTATTGATAGGTTAAGATGCTGCCCAAACCTCGGTCAGACAGAACTTCTTGATAAATATTGTTTGTATACATAACCTTTCTATTTTTCCAGACAGCACAAGAACAAATAGCTGTTTATTATAAGCATAATTGACAAGGACTATTGATTCACCGTGACATACATCCTTAGTCTTTGTTCGGTGTTATACTGTTTTTTTTCCAGCTAGAATGTATTGTCTATCTTAAAGCACTAGCACATTGTGTTATTAAGGGGAACTAGATGAGAATATGTAAATTATATATATTAGTTTTAACCCCCCAGGTGTTTCCCTGGTGTTCCTAACTTACAGCAACAGCAGCCATTCACAGTAATATTTCAATTGAGAGTCAGCATTGTCACCACCCTACCCTTTTCCTAAGTATTCAGATAGATATAAACTATTGTAGTGGTATGCACTTACAGAATTAGGGCAGTGTCCCCTTAAAGTTCCTGGACAATGATGCCCCTGGACTCCAAGGAGATATAAGGGAGAATTCTGCCCCCAGGAAGTTGGGAAGAGTTTGATGTAGTAGGAGTTACTGGGCAAGCTGTCTGCTCCAAGACTTTCTACCCACCACAGTCTAGGCCGGCGTGCGGGTAGCTGAGGAGAACAATAGCACACATAAACCATCCAAGCCCCAGTTACAAAGAGATTCTGGTTCTCCTGCCACACACCATTGCTTGGTCCCCGACCAAGTGGAGCATATCAGATTGCCTATTTTGGATATTTCCTGTGTCATGCATCTGCTGGACCCATTCAAAGGACTTGCAACTACCAGCCGCTATTGGCTCTATTTAATCTGACCCCATGTGGGTGCGGTGGTGTGAACTGTGTGGGTACCCCGGGTAGAGCGGGGTTACCCTTATATTGAACTCTTATTAACCTCCCTAGCGGTTGAGACGAGCCTAGCTCGTCCGAGCTTTAGGCTCGCCTCAACCGCCCGGGAAGCCGCCGATGGGGAGACTTTATGCCTCCCCGGAAAGCTGCGGCGATTGTTTACATAGCCGTAGCATTTCCGGGTTGGCGGCTCCGCCCCGATCGCGTCACGGTGACGCGGAAGGGGGCGGGGTTGGGGCCGGCGCCATAGACCTCCATGTTAATGGAGGAGCGCCGGCTTTCTCTCCCGCGCAGCTGTTGTCAGTAATGACAACAGCTGCGCGTAGAGCTCTGGCGGGATGCCGGAAACGGCGGGCAGTGTACTATGTACACTGCATTGATCGCCCATATCGTGCCGTTGTAAACGGCACGATATGGGCGGTGCGCTAGGGAGGTTAAAGACAGTTATTGTTCCACTTTACGTTGTCACAGCCGAGACCCCAGTTGAGCCTCGATTCAAAATAAAAGTTGGTTTAAGCATAAGCCGCCTCTTGTCATCTGTAGAGTTGAGCTCAAATATTTAATTTCCGAATATTTAGCTAAAATTTTGCCATTTCGCGAATATCTGCAAATATATCATCGGATATCCACCGCCATTGTGATTCTTTGTGATTTTTTGCAAGCTTTTGCATCTCCATTCATTGAAATAGATTTCGATTATATCATCGCGATGCCATTTTTGTTGACGGAAATGACGAATATTCTCCCCGTTGAATATCAAAGCTCCATTGACTTGCATGCATTGCGCATATTTAATCGCATTGCGATTTTTAGATCACGATCCATGTGCACAAATTGCAGGTATTTGCGAAAATACACGAATTCGAATATTGCCTAGTCGCTCATCACTAATCGTCAGTTGATTCCTTAACCTTAACACTATCATGTATATGGTCTTGAAAATCCAAATATTGCCATAAAAAATTATTAGAAATATCAGTAATGACCTGAACATAATGTGCGCAGAGGACAAAGATATGGAAGGAAACCAACATGGCCAACCTCTACCAATTCCTGCAGCTTACTAAAGGAGGGTGGATTCAAGACCTCTGTACAAGGAAAATTTTTGAGTTTCCCAATCGAATTTCGATTCGACTTCAAAATTTCGAGTCAAAATTTCTAAAGTCGAAAATTTGCATACAACACTCAAAAATTTGCATAAAGCCTAAAATTCGCATAAGGTCAAAAATTCACATAAGGTGGAAAATTTCGATTTGCTGTATGAGCTATAATAGAAGAATCAGTGTACATAGTAGCAGAGCTTTACAATCAGAGCTGAGATTTAGACCCAATTTATACACAAACTTGACATGTTAGAGCAAAACTTATTGTTTTCAAATGTTTCCCCAACCCTTCTCTACAACTGCAGCAATGTCCCCCCAACCCTTCTCTACAACTGCAGCAATTTTTGTGAGGATACCATTTTCAGGGGCTTTGCAATAAGCTGCCAAAGTTAGCTAGCACCATGCGAATTTTCGCCAATGCGAATTTTCCAATCACTCCCGCATGCAAAAATTTTAAATAAAATGGCGATACTTGCACGCGAAATAGCGGCACAGCAAATCAAAAGCAAAGTTATTCTTTAAGTTGAAATTTCGTTTTCAGTCGAAAAATCAGGCTGATTTTCGACTTTTTCAGTGAAAAGTCGAAATGACCCCATCAAAATTCGACTATGCGAATTTTTGGCGAAAAAGTCGAAATTTCTACTTAAAATTTCGCACTGCGAATTTTTCAACCATCCCGACTTATTAGAGAAAGCTCCTCCCCAGGGGGGAACCTGAAAGAAATATGCAAAGCTTCCCAAGATCCAAGCAAGAAAACACATATATAGATACAATTTATTCTTATCATGTTCAGTTTTAAATACTGAATTTAGGTCATTTATCCGTTTTATTAGTTTATGCCAGAGATGTATCTCACACTTCGCTAGCAGGAGTTTAACAGGGTTTTTCTGTGCCCAGCATGCAGTGACTACACAATCTTCACTTAATTGAGTGTAAATGTTTAATTACATTAGGGATAACCAGAAGAAGCCCTCGGGTGTGTGAAGGCAGCCAAAGGTAATTTAGCACCTGTTTCATAATTTGCCGTAAAATGCAACCAGACATCTGTGCAAAATAACACTGTCAAAGTCAGAGGGTGAGCTGCCCACTGAATGAGTCAGAATAGGACAACAAATTCATTGTTTCGTCTTCTAATTTGGAACTTCTAAATATACAAAACAATGTCTAAAGTTTTACAGTTTGTTCTGAGCAGAATAGGGAGGGCAGTATTTCCTCTCTGGAATTGTTTGCCCAAAGAATTCCATTGCAGCAACGAATGCAACAAAGAGATGTAAGCTAAG
>CM070033.1:169002163-169022755 GCA_036250615.1 Ptychadena robeensis
CCCGGAATCGATCGGCCCGGAATCCGGCCAGAATCCGACCCGTGTATGGGGGCCTTTACACTATATTGTCTAATATTTGTAAACACTAAGCACCAAATCTAGAAAAAAGTATGTACACATCCTTCTAAATGATTAAAGTAGACTTAAACTTAAACACATATATCTCACAGGGCAATATAATAATGATATGGGCAAGTCTAAAGGTAGTCATACACAGGTCAATAATTTTGCCATTCGGTTGTTTTATGCAATTCAAAATTAAAAGCCAATCAAACATCGACCGTTTGTACACCACACAGTGTGACCGGTTCCTAACCGATCGATGCCTTTCCTTAGGTCTGTTCACATGCTCTATAGTACCATCACTTGGAAACACTGCAAAACATTTACCAACATGTCCGCACACTTGCACCATTTGTATTTTGCTGTTTCTGAATCCACCCCATAAGGAACTGTGTGTTTCCAGCCATGAGGCAACAGTTTAGGAAATACCTCTTTTTTCCACTATGACAAAAGGTACACCCATAAAGCATGGTATAATCAGTGGTAGAACTTGACCGTCCTTCAATAAGGCATGACCACTACCTACTGAACACTGTTGGGGGAAAATGAAATGCCAGTAGCAAGTCAGGTCTTCTTAGCCCACATCAATACTTGACCTCACAAATGATCTCATGCCTAAATAACCAGCGTATTTAAACATTTTATGTTCCAGTATATTGAAAAGCATTATTGTTACAAAACTCATATGCGTACTAACAACTTGGAGGCACTCCGTGTCTGGGCGGCCGCAGCTAAATGGTGAATGTATTCAATTTATGTCACTTGGATAACTGCAGGGACACATGAATAACTATGAAAGGTTGAAGTTAGGGGTGTGAAATTGGGAATGTAAAAAGACAAAAGATTGGACTTCTAAGGGTGTTGGAGATCTGGGGGATGAAAGTCAGAGTAGGCACATGTAGGGTAAAAGCTGACAAGAGAAAAGTACTGTGTGACAGCTAACATGCTGTTTTTTTGGTGATCGTTTGGCAATCAAAGTACGTTGGTGGATAATATCTCATAGCTCTCTATGCAGCAGCCTTTCAGATCGATGGATATTGTGGAATCGGCCCATGTGCAAATCGACCACAAATCGGATTTCCAAGGTAGTGTGCTATCCATTCCTGATGCAAACAATCGGCGAAATTATCGGATTGGGAATTGATTGGTGACAAATCGCCCGTGTATGGCTACCTTTACATTTGACCCAAAGCCAGCTGGTGACCTGTGGATGGAGACAGCTAATCGGAGGCTCAATCAAAAACAGGGAGGTCCATGGAGCAGAATCTACCATGCAAGAGGCTGATGCAGAGGAGAGTGAGGAAGACCACCCTACATATGGGGTGAGTACCACAAACCATCTCATGGTACTCATCTGAGGAGCTCACTAAAAAAGTTCTGTGCACCCCTGACTATAGCCACAGAAGGGAATTGGGATGGAGGCAGCTCTGTATATTTTCCTGTACTTTGTGAATGGAATGTCCAGTAAGCTGATATTTATACTGCCTACCCCCAGCCACTGGTACAATGGAGGTATTTAAGCATCCACTAGCCACTAATGCTGGAGGCAGACGGAGGTATAATTTTAGTTTAATGTCTCTGCATAAATTTCCAAGTATACTCATAGTTGTTACTATGCTCCCTCAACCAGCCAATCCTGCTTATGCTTCCAGTATGAATGACATTTTTTTAATTAATATTTCTGCAAATTTTTTAACATTTGGGAGAGGGGTGTTAAAAAAAAGAATAAAGAATGGTGTGCACACTACTATCTTCAAATTCTCTTTCAGTTATTCGATATGTAACAATGCATCTGGCACATAAACATGTACATGACATACTATTGTTTGCCAAACTATGACAAACGGAAAACATTTCTTTATTTCGGTTTTCACAGTGCTTACCTACCTATAGAAACATAAGATAATTGACTCTGTAATTGCAAAAACAAAAACAGTCGCAACCCCAGAACCCGTCTGGTTTCCAAGGCATGAGTTCAATTTGCATGCGCATAGCTCTAATTACCATCTAATTAGGTTCAAATAGGGATAATTTGCATATTGATATAATTACCTTTAATTAAAAAGCAGGAACGCATTTCACAGCTCCCATCAATTCGAGAAAAGAAAGACAGCAACTTGGTATAGAACACACATACACAGTAATATAATGACCTGTGACGATTGGGCGTATTTTGGTTTTAAATGCTCAAGTTAATTCATTTCAAGTAAAGAAATCGAGAGTAAAACTGTGTAGATTGCATGGCTGGTGACTTATGCTACACGTTCCTGTAATTTTCCTGCCAATGAAATGGTGTGTTCATTAAACCTAATTAATTGTAAAATGAATGTCCCTTAGTATGAGAAATTAAGGTGGACTTATTCATTTATCAGATAAAGTTTAGATATTTTTATATACCTTTATACCATAATACCGTGGTATTTTTTTTATGTAGCACATAGGCTAGTAAACATGAAAGGTATAATACTCTATTATTATATTCCCAATATCAACACTGTATATCATATTTTTAGGTCGAAATTTCACATTTTGACGGGGCTATTGATTTTTTTTTGAAGAAAAAGGCCCCAAAATTTGACTGAAACAAAAATCTTGAATATAGTGCAATATCTTCATAATCGCGAATATTCAAAATTATGGGGAAAGTACTATGCATTGCGTTTATTACCTTCATTGTGCAAATGGACGCTTGTAAATGCTCATATTTGAAACACAATGCATGGTAGTTTCCACAGATTCACAAATATTCAGGATTAGGAAGATATAGCACTATATTCAAGATGCTTATATTTTCGCGATCAACACTCACATGAAAACTCAAGGCTAATTTCGAAATTGATAAGTAGAGATGCTCGAATTGTTTTTTAAAAATTCAAAGATCTGGACGATTTCGAGTTAATTGCAAAGCCCCTGAACATGGTATCATCACCAAACTTGCTAGAGATGTAGGGAAAGTTTGGGGGTATACTATAAAAAAGAAAGTATGTCTCTAACACAAATAGTTTTTACACAAAGTACCGTATTTTTTGGACTATAAGATGCACCTGACCATAAGACGCACCAAGTTTTTAGAGCAGGAAATCAGAAATAAAAATATTTCATTTGTTTAAATGAATGGGAAAAAATCTCATGCAGTACCCCTTTTCAGCCACTAAAATGATGTCACTAGAGAGCAGTCTTCAGCATCTTTTCTTCCTCACACAGAGCACAGAGAGGGAAGGGAGGGGGAGCACGGGGGAATCTGCACTCTGGTCTCCCTGTCCCTTCTCTGCTATGGCTGTGTGAGGAAGCTGCCTGCCAGTGCAGCTTTCTCCACACACTCTGCATTGGCTATATTTAAGGAGCTCTGCAAATATAGCCAATACAGTTCAGCTCCCCACAGCTCTCCTGGCAGATGGAGATCACACAGCTGACACAGGCTCCTCTGTGCCGATGAAGATCACACAGCTGATCTCCTCTCCCTCTGCACACAGCTGATCTATCTGCTGGGAGAGCTGTCGGGGAGCCACGGGTGGCCGCACATTTGGACCAGAGGATGCAAGCTCTTTTCCCCCCCAATTTTGGGGGTGAAAAGGTGCATCTTATGGTCCTTACGGTAAGTTCAAAGTCAAGTCAAAATTTCAAAAATCGGAATTTCAACTTTGTATTTGAAATTAATTTATGCCCAATTTTTTTTTAAATGTTCCCACAACCCTTCTCTACATCTCCAGAAATGTTGGTGATGATACCATGTTCAGGGGCTTTGCAATCAGCTCACAAAGTTAGCAAGTTGAAAAATTCGACCATCTCTATCGATAAGTAGAAACTTCTAAGTGTTGAGTGGCCTTGTGAAGAGTTGCCTGAAGTTTAGGTTATTGGCAGTGATGGCCGGACTGCCCGCAAGGCGGACAGTTCGGCGGCGAACATGGATGTGCACCCTCCTTCTCGCTGGCAAGCAGTATGGGTGTTCGACCCGCCCCGTTCGCCGGCGAGAAGAAGATCTATATTCTTCCTCCGGCAGGATCAGAACCTGCGAGATCGTGCCGGAGGAAGAATCTTTTCACTACAAGACCGGGCATGAAGCCGGTCTTTTAGTGAAAAAAACCAGCCCGGAGCAGGAAGTGACGCCAGTGACGTCATATCCGGCTCCCTTAACAAGGAACTATGCGTTGCAGGATGCGTTCCAGGGACCAGATGTGACGTCACTGACGTCACTTCCTGCTCTGAGCCGGTTTTTTTCACTAGAAGACCGGCTTCATGCACGCCTGACGTCACATCCGGTTTTTCCGATAGGCGGGGAATTTGAATGTGTCCGCGAACAGGTGGACGGCGGACTTCTTTAAAAGTCCGACCCGCCCGTTTTCGCGGACAGTCCAGGCCGATGTTCGGCCATCACTAGTTATTGGTTAAGGCTGCAAGAAGGAAACCCAAAAAAGACAATTTTTTGTGATGCATGGTGATGGAAATATCCTGGGGAATTCGGCATTGCATTTCACTAATCACTTTTGGGCACATCCAAATAAACAAATGAATGGCTTCACCTGAGAAAACATTTAATTTTGAAGTTGCACACCCAGACACTCGTGCAACAAGTTTATTCTACCAAGTTCACTATTATACTGGATTACTCAATTACACGAAGATATTGCACTATATTAAAGATTTTTGCCGATATTCACAAAAATTTTTGATTAGAATATAACACTAGTTGTAGAGTCTACTTTCCCAGAATAATTTGGACACTTTATATTATGAAAATAGGCAAAACTTTTTCAATGCTCAAACACTCTTTGAGAAGTGAAACCTGAACCTTCACCTGCCATAAGCCCCCCCATACATCTTACAATCTTTCCATACAATTTCTGTACAAACAAATGTTCTACCAAAACCATGTAATATGAGGATCTTTCTAATCTATGTATTCCATCAGGGAGGCCACTATACTAAACAGTTGTTGGTATATCTAATGGAGATTGTATGGATCGATCTTAAGGTGTATGGGGGGCTATAGTCAGTCATATCCAATGGAGCAAGGCTTCCTAAAAAACATATCAGTTAAACAAAAACAATAATATAAAGTTTATTTTTGTGTAATCTTGGAGGTTAGAGGCTGTCTGATGGTTAGAAGTTGACTGGATAGAGGTTCATGAAACGTGCTGGTCATGGGGAACTTTCATTCTTTTAGTTAATTCACCTCTCTTATACCTAAAGGGCATGTGACGTATAATAAGCATAGCAGGTTGATGTGCACTCACTATCCCCAGCTTCCAGCCTAAATGCCTAGCTACTGGACCAGTTTTTTCTGGTAAACAAAGTCAAAATTAAACATGTGTGAATACTAAACATTCATGGATTGACCAATAGGAAATATTACAGCAAAGGCACTGTTTCCGTTTAAGTACAAATGTTAGTCAATTCTTGGTACAATAATTTTAAATAATTTGGAAATGGTAGATGGAAGGAAAATGAAATTTTAGCCAACAACAGTAAAATGTTGGGTAAATCTTAAATCATTAATCTGTAATATACATCTCTAAGGGTTTAACCTCCTGGGCATTTGGCCGAGTTAATTCGAAGTGAGTTTGTTTGCTAACAAAACTCACCATGAGCTAACACTGGGCATACTTACCTGTCCATTGAAAGCCTACGGGGTCCTCTTTATTGGCAGACCAGCCGATCTTTCTGGGTCCGCCCCAATGACGTTGTATGTGGCACCGGAGGGGCAGGGGGTAGGTTTTTTTTTATCAACCGTGGCACCGGGGATGTGTTTGGGGGCCAAAGGAGGCCAAAAAATCACAGTGGATTTCATTGTATTTCACCACGATTGCCCTTAGTTTAAAAACCTAACCGCCCAGGAGGTTAATATAAAATTGGTATTGGCAGGAAGCCAACAATATAAGTGGTTGCTGTACCATTACCGCACATAGTACACAACGCAGCACATCTAGTGTAAAAAGCCTCTTAGCATAGTTTATGCTGAAACTGTATTTTACATCAATTATTTCACAAAACTTGAGATTTTCTGTAAGTACTTGTATAAGCGAGTGGTCTGTTTACTGTGTCTCTTCAAGCGAGATGCTTTACGTCACAATGTATTATAATAACCCTAGAAGGAAGAGACTGATTAAAAATAGAACACTAAGTCACCTACCTAATGACCTCCCATGTGTCGATCAACCTGAAGACTGGAAACTTGTTACTTTAACATTGTGTTGCTAAGTAACCTCAGTACTAGGCAAAGGTCTGTGCCGCAAATAACCGGCAACTAACATTTTTTTATTCTCCGCTGTCTATAATTACTGGAGCATGTATGACTGTTTGAGCCAGGCCACTAACAAGCAAAAAAGATTATGACTAAGTCTCAAAGTTATTCTCTTCTGCCTACAAACACATCTGTAGTCTAAATACTGATCTAGCAAACAAAATGGCTGCTATTGGCTTGTTGGCCAATTAGCACCTAACTGATAATGACAGCTGTAGAAATGTAGAGATTTTTTGGGGCTCCCCTACCACTAGCACCCCCTCCCAGATCTGAGGGTTCCTGCATGGTAGATTCTGCTACAGATGCACCTAACTATTCTTGAATGAGCCTCTGAATAGCTGTCTCCATCCACAGGTCAACAGCCACTTTGGGTCAAATGTAACTCTCACAGTACAACACCGTTTGAACCCAGATCTCATACCTCAGAGGTCAAACAGTCAAATGTTTTATTTACAGATGCCTACTCTGACCACCAGATCTCCAACACCCTTTTGGGTATGTTTGCACTTAGATGATCAGCAGGAATCATGGAAGCGATTTTAATCATGAGCACGATTGTGGGTGGCTGATCGCACAAATTTTTGACACGATTGCATGCAATTGACAGTGTGATTTGTTTAATTAATTAAAATAGCGTCCACAACGCAGCTGATCACATAAGTGGAAACATTGCCTTAGAATTCCAAACTTTGTGAATTAGTCATTTACATTGCCAAATTGATGCCCCTTATTTGCCCTTATACCCTTGTTCAGACTTTCATCTCAACTCCATCTGCAATTTCAACTTCAGCCACAAGATGTCGCTAGTCGCTGCGTCAATTTGTAGATCAGGTCACCATCACCAACTTCTTTCACACACATAAGGAAGGAGGGGGGAGGCTGCATGTCTCAAAAATATAATAAATAGTTGCGCACAACCTTCAGCAGTGATTACACAGCTACAGTGATATCAGTGGCCAGAAGGGCCCTCAGTGGGTGTATGGGGCCTAAGCAGAGATAGCAGAGTAAAATAGAGTCAGTATGAGGGGTGGGTGTTTAAGTTGTATGTAGGCGTGCAGCTCTCAAAATAGAGGAGTGTGGCCCCCTGTAACAGACAAATAAGAACAAGGACAGAGGCGCACAACCTAGTGCAACAAAGTAAGGTGCTGTAAATAGTAAAATAATATGGAATGGAATAAAATGAGACAAAACAACAGACAAGATACTCACATTAAAAGAGGTTTACAAGGATGGATCTCTCAGGGCTGTGTGCTTTCCAGGAAGCTCACATGCATGGTCTCAGATACATGGAGGATACTGTCAGGACAGGGAACACAGGACCAGGCAGCGGACCCCGGGCCCCCATAGATGGTCAGGCCCAAGACAAGAGAGTCCCCTGTGCTTGCCGGATAAGGGCCCTGCTTCAATGTACACATTGTAAATAAAAAAAATCAATAGGAAGGACTACAAGGACCAAGGACATTACCGTCACACCAGCGAAGGATCACAGCATTGTTGCCAACCTCACAAGTCCTCACTAAGTTATTATTATATGCCAAACAAGTATAACAATAGTTTATCATTTTAACACCTTTTTTAATATAAAATAATTGTCTTGTGTTTTTTATATTTTATTGCTGTAACAACAATACTATTTGTGTACTTTGTAACTGGTGAAGCCACAGCGTGCCCTCTTGAATTTTTGTTTTGTTTCTGAATTCTCTTTTTACTCCAACATGCAAGAAAGAAAATATCATGATCACTTGAATGAATAATTCTTCCCAACAGTGACAAAGGTGTTGGTGCTGAATAATTGCCAGCGCCCTTTGAAAAAGTTAATGGCAATTTTAACCGTTTTGAAAGCCCAAGTAATGTAGCATATAATAAATAGGATTGATAGAAATAAACATTGCTCAAAACTGTCATCATTTCTAAATACAATTATGTCATATCTCCATCCAAGAAAAAAATCTGCATGAGCGGTGGCTGCCTGAGCACGGATTCCCTGCAGCTATTTCCAGCGTTTTCAGATGAGACTTGATCTTCAGCCAGGAAAATGTTGGACATTAAATTGTATATTGTTCAAAAGAAATTCACATGAGCCTTGACATCTGATAAATAGGAATACGTGGTTCAGTTATTTAATATGCAAGACTTTATTTATAAATTAATAAAAAAAACTATTTTTAAAATGTAAAAAAAAGTAAACAAAAAAACGTTAACATTTACAAAAAACTGCCTCCCATAAACTTTTCCAAGGCAATACGAAGACTGAAAAAAAGATAGGCAGTACTAGAAACCAATCAACTCTTCCAAAACCGAAATCACCACTAGTGATGACCAGATACGTCCGCGACAATGCGGATCCGACTTTTAAAGAAGTCTGACGTCCGCGGGCAGATTCAAATTTGAATCAGAAAACCCGGAAGTGACGTCAGTGACGTCACATCCGGTACCTGGAATGCACAGTTCCTGGTTTCGATTGCCAATTATGACGTCACTGATATCACTTCCGGTTTTTCACTAGAAGACCGGGTTTTCTACCAGTCTTCTTGTAAAAAATTCTTCCTCAGACGTGATCTCGCTGCTCCTGATCCTACCTTGCGGACAGTTTGGCCATCACTAATCACCACACTGTGACGTCAATAGGTTTGATTTGATCCCCTGCTGATTTTGTAGG
Organism: Ptychadena robeensis; assembly: GCA_036250615.1. NCBI lineage: Eukaryota > Metazoa > Chordata > Amphibia > Anura > Ptychadenidae > Ptychadena > Ptychadena robeensis. Next base: position 169,011,127 of record CM070033.1, read on the forward strand.
TTTGCCCTCTGACATGACCACTCTACATAGGTTATAGGAGGTTTATTGTAGTTGTGAGAAACCCTTGCCAGCCAGTCCTCAAAAGTCAGAAAAAAGACACCTGCCCACAGAACTAGTTACCATGGCCAAGACCAAAAAGGTGTCCAAGGATGTCAGGGCCCAGACTGTAGACCTACACAAGGCTGGACTGGGCTACAAGACTATCACCAAGCAGCTTGGTGAGAAGATGACAAAAGGTGGCACAGTAAAAAATGTCCCCCAGGCTGGGGCTCTATGGAATATCTCACTTTCTGCAGTTGCAATAAACATAAAAACAGTGATGAAGCAGTGCAGAACTACATGTGATGAACTTGACAATGATCAATAGTCATACAGAAAACAATTGGTAACACACTACGCTGTGAAGGACAAATCTTGCAGCACCCAAAAGGTCTCCCCAGCTTAAGGCAGCACATGTACAGGCCCATCTGCTGTTTTTACAATGAACATCTGAATGATCCCGAGGAGTACAGGGGTGCTTAAAGTACTATGCTTAAAATGTGTGTTTCTGCTAAGGGCACAAGACACCTTCAATGCATAAAAGATGCCATGGAGGGGAACATGTACTGTCTTGGGTGTCCATCTACTTCTCTCAGCCAGAGCATTGAAAATGGGATTTGGGTGTGTATTCCAGGATGACAAGGACACATATCACATGAAGCGATCACATAGTTATTTCCCTTGTACAGGACCTGCAAGAGAGGCATATTAATACATGCAGTTATCCCATTAGGTAATCCTGGAGTTGGGGAAATTATTACACAGCAACAGTTGATTGTGTTTGGTTTATATTTTGTTACAGGGTCCCGGACTCTGCATTTGGAAGAAAGGAACTGGGAGGGTCTTCCCATTCCACCCAATTACCCATGGGTTAACACTTGCTTGCAGGTGAGCGTAGAGCTGTGCGTGTCTCCCCAAAACGTGTAGAGACCAGAGTGTCAGGGCTTCTGACCAGATAGGAGACAGTGGCCTGCTTGAGCAATGGATATAGGGGGGTCACAAAGAATGTGGAACCCAGGCCTGTTGCTGCTGAGAGACCAGGGTAAGGGAAAGGAAGGGAAGAGCCATTGTTAAATGTTTGAAATCCAGGAGGATTTGCATATTCTGTTGACTTTTGTTTGGAGCGCTATTAACCCCTGCAAGGGGAACCCTTTTTCTTTAAATATAAATATGGGCAGGAAGGAATACCTGATTGGTGAATGTACCTCTTTAAATCACCCCTTTAAGGCTTGTTAGTCTTGCAAGCTATTAGGCATTTCAGTAGGTATCATTAGATATTTTTACAACAATAATTGGGGGCTGCCCTCCCAGCATCCAGTGCCTATATGTACCTATGTACCATTCCAGTGTGTATGCGTCTCTGACTTTTGTTCATTGGGTTTGCAAAGGTTTTTTTTGTTGTAAATCTGTCTCTCACAGCTACACTAAATATCCCATATCAATTATCAATTCATGATTTCTTTGTCAAAGGGCAAATGTACGAAATAAGCATGGGATCAAATACTTATTTCCCTCACTGTACATTAATATATATTAGTATGTGATAAGTGTATCACATACTGCTCCTGCTGTGTGTGCGTGCTTACAAAAGCAGTAACCCTGAGCCACATTCAGGAGGGCTTACCTGATCCACACTTGGTATGGATTGCCTGATCATCCTCCAACTATGCCCATCTGTCTCCTTTTGCCTTCTGTTATCAAATAGTGTTGAGCGGCATATGCTATATTCAATTCAAGCATAATATGTTGAATATTCGGCACTGCGAATATCCGGAACAACATTTGCGAACTGTCAAATAGCTAATATTTGACGAATATATTTGAATTTCCAATATTCGCTCTCAACACTATTCTTAAATTCCTGGGATCCCTAATATCCTGTTAATGAGGCTGGTGACATGCAGGTACCTGCAGCATCCTCCGTTGGCGCACATCAGCCATCTGCGTCCTCCTGTCCTTTTAGAAAATAATCATATCGCCAAGAAGATCAATGGGCATCATATTGAAGCTCTCCCCTGCAGATGAATGAAACAGAATAAAAAAATCTTTGTCTTTGTCTTTTCGTTCAAGAAATGCTGTCTTTGAATCTATTTGTCTTTGTATTGATCTAAGCTCATTCTTTTGTTTTAAGTAGTATTGTCTGTCTCAGTGGTAATTAATTGCAAAGCAGAAAATAACAGACTGAATCAAAAAGGATATTTAATTCCTGTCATTATTTACAGTCTGTAAAAATCTATGAGCTAAACAAGCATACATGTTTAAAGCAAAATACATATACGATACAATACACAGAAAACACATATGATTCGTGTATGAATACTGTAGACTTTTTTTTTACAGAATCTAAACCCCCCAGTAACATGGTCCTGCAACCTCCTCCATTCTCTCTCACACTCTCTCTCTAATTAATGCAAATGTCTCATATACCAGCTAGTAAACTGCAATAACTGAGCTGTTCCTTTGAGGGTTTAAAAATCTCCCTAGCTGTTCGGGTATTCAAACTTTTCTGTTTTATAAGTGTTACATGATATATAAACAGATCATTGTCAGGGCCGAGGGACGCTGGTACCAGCATCTGCAGGTGCACACACACTCCCGCCTCTCCTTCCGTCACAGCCGTGCAGTCCACCTAGCAAAGAAGACTGCATCAACATAATTGTGTTGTCACCGCAGTTTTAGTTGCTTTATCCATGCCGGGTTTTTATGTTCATCTTCTGAAGGCATGGGGAGAGCTAGAGTGCGTACACAGGTAGCACTGCACCTATTAATAGGCCTCTGGCATCTCCTTCCCTATATAAACTGCCCTGGCCGTGATAGGGTCAGTTTCCTGAAACAACATGGGTCCCATTGTGGCCAATAAGTTTGTGAGCTCTAGAGATAACATTGTGTATGATCCTGCTTGCTTTCAGACTACCTCTTTAAGAACCCCCCCTGGATAGGCTGTGTTGGTTGGACTGCTCATCTTGTATTGACTCCTGCTTGCCCTGGACGTACTACCTTGATTAACCCTTGGATAATGTGCTTGGTTGGACGGATCGCTCGTTTAAGACCCATGCTGGAAACTGGACTTTTGAATCTACCCGGTTCTGGCAACTCACTCCCTGGCTAGGCAGATCGTGCCTCCCATTCAGAGCAGGGGCTTGTCTATAGGTGAAGACTGCAGCAGAGATTGGGGTATCGACCTGTAGATTGGTGATCCCTGGAGACCCTCACAAGTTAAAATGTAATTGTTAATATTTCCCGTCTGATCTCAAGTTTCAATTACACAGGGGATGTGAGGACCCTGGGACATTTATGCCTCTATGTCTGTATTACAATACATGTATAAGCCAAATGTACCCTTACCTGCCCTGCGTCATCACTTATGTTTGGGAGGTGGAACCAGGAAGAAGAGCAGAGGACACCATTACTAGAGGATGGTGAGGGGTACCCTGGTGCAGGTAAGCTATTGGATCTCAGGGTTCCCAAATACAATAAAATCTTACCGCTGGGGATGTTTAATCATTACTTGAATGGTGCTTTAGGTATACATGCAAAGCTAACCTGACTGGTGGTATGGCAATATTGGGCCGTTCAAACCACTGTACTCTTCCAGAATCCCATCTTCTGGTATCGTATCGACGACATCGGCGATGTGGGTCGGGAAACTGATGCCCCTCCATTATAATAGAGGTCTATGACTCCAAACCCTCCCCACGCCTCTTCAGCTACATCAGGTGATGTAGAAGGTGCAGCGCCGGAGACAATCTTTAGGCCTGCAGCGATGCAGAATCGCTGTGGGCTTGCAGAGGACTGACATGTGTGCATGATCCTGGCTAGGGCAGAGTTTGTTTTGGACTCCAAGTCCCCCAAGTTTGGAAATTTTTCTATTAACTAAGCATTTTCAGTTGCAACTCAGAAATCTAAAAAAAATGTTTACTTATTTCTAAATTGTCACAATGGTTCAGAAAAAGAACTTTCTTTATAATCAGGCAACTGATTAACTATTAAGTTTATAAAATAAATGTTGTCATTTTGTAATATAAAAGACAACCAGATTAGTTGTCTTGGCTTACTTTACCACCAATTGAAAGCTTTGTTTACATCAATACATGACATAATATATGTATCAGTAGGCCCAAGGCTGGAATGTACAAATTGCTCTGGTCCATTAAGAATAAAGAGTTGCTAGAGCTGAAGTGGTTGGGTTAATTTCTACTCTTCTGAGTAATGGTAACAGTTTATGGATCCTTTGGAAAGTATTGCTGAAACTGCACATTTATGGTCATTTATATAATAGAGCCATTTAGTATCAGGAAGATAATGACAGCAAACATTTGAAGAGATGTATGTACACCGGGACGCACGTAAAGTATGAGAAACATTCTGAAAGTCCTGACCTTTTTAAGGTTCAGTTTAGTCACCATCAAGATCAACTACATGATGTTAGAGTTTGTTTCTGAACACTACACTACATGAAAGGACCCTTTCACACTATACTTGTTGCGTCACATTTTGTAAACTTTTTTTAACGCATGCGTTTTTGCAGTAATGCATATTCTCATAGAAGGCCAATGTGACCATTCACACTGCGTTGCATGTTTAAAGATTTTAATATTGCCTATGTCAATCATCACTACTTACTTACTTATGATGGGCACTAGAAGTGCTGATAATGAAGCAGACTATGACCCCAAAAAACTCTTACCTGTAATTAGTGATGGCTAAACGTCGGCAAGGTCCTTTCATGAACAGGTGGATTGGACTTTTAGTAAATTCAGACGTCCGCCTGTTCACGAGGAGATTGAAGGGGTTTTGATGAGGGTCCCTCACAGCCCCTTATCTCTCCTTCTCTCTGATGAGGCAGTGCCATGGAAGACTCTGACATCTCTGAGAGCAGTGACAGCTGGGAAAGGTATTTTTCTTTATTGATTGATGATTTTTCAATTCAAAACCGTATGGCACCCCCTGTGGCCACTCACGGTATTGCACTGAATTAACGCACAGTAGCCTGTCAGATAAAAATGGAATCTCTCATATGATTCCAGGGAACACCAGGTAAGTGTTTTTTTAATATTGTGGAGCACTATGCCACCATCGTGCAAGCTCTAAGGTAAGTAAAACTTTATTTTATATATTTCTTAGATTTTGAGTATACAGCCGCTATCCTGGTGGTAAGTGATGGCCAAACTGTCCGCAAGGCATGGATGTTCACATTCCTTCTAGCTGGCAAGCAGTACGGGTGTTCGGCCCGCCCCGTTCACCAGTGAGAAGGAGCTTACTATTCTTCCTCCGGCAGGATCAGGAGCAGTAAGATCTCACCCGAGGAAGAATCTTTTCCAGTGAAAAAACGGCTCCGAAAACCAGAAGTGACGTCACATCCGGCAATCAGAACCAGGAACTATGCATTCCAGGTACCAGATGTGACGTTACTTCTAGTTTTTCCAGTATACTGAATCTGCCCGGCTGGACCTGGCCGAAGTTCAGCCATCACTACTGGTGGTTAGAGATGGTCGAATTTGTTTTTAAAAATTTGACCATTTCGATGATTTTGAGTTAATTTCAAAGCCCCTGAACATGGTATCATCACAGCTGGAGATGTAGAGAAGGGTGATGGGTACACTATAAATTGGAATTTCGACTTTTTTTTTTACTTAATTTATGCAAAATGTGCTAAAACAAAACTTTTTTTTTTCAATGTCCTCACAAACCTTCTCTACATCTCCAGCAATTTTAGTGATGATACCATTTTCAGAGGCTTTGCAATCAGCTCACAAAATTAGCAAGTTGAAAAATTTGACCATCTCTACTGGTGGTCAGCGAATCATAATTTTGCTGTGCAGGTTCTCTTTAAAGGTTTTATGAGAATGGGCAAGCATTATATATTGAGTAGCTGAGTCCAAAATGTTAATTCATGATGATGTGCACACTTTCAGGAAAATTACTTAGATTGACTGCTCTATGATCAATAAATAATTCTTAATTGTAGTGTTTAATAATTAAAGGTGATATACCATCTCAGCATTTGCTGTAGATGAGAAGTAATGGAATGAATTTTATTAAGTTAATAAGCAGGGCAGATCATTTAAAAGTCCTCTTAATCTCCTTTATCATCTGTTACATCAGCCAACCGTTGCTGATCTTCCGCTTCTTGGGGGGTCATAACAGACCTAATTAAATAGAAATGGAAGATGCACAGAAAGGCATTGTCTCATTAAAAGCCATTAGTCATCCGATGGAAATGCTTTTAATGATAACATCTGTTATTTTACTGATCCACAGAAAGAACAGTAGAAGCCTTCCTCTGTTGTTTCTGTAATGTTTTTTTTTATTTGCTTCCATTCCGTATTGAGGGATCAGGTCTAAAGCTAGCCATACACGTGTCGGATTCCATGTCCAATCGATTCATCATCCGATCGATTCCGGCGATTCTGCCGGGAATCGCAGGTGTGATCAATCGGCCAATTAAGAGTATCCATCGCTGCATACCACCTTGTCCAACGGATTCCGGCACGATTCCGGGATGATTCCGTGTGCGATTCCACCTCCGATTCCACCTCACAAATGGCAACTCCCCCTGATCTGTGCAGAATCGGATCAAAAAGACCAACATGTTGGTTCTCTGACGGATCCGATTCTGGGCCCCCGAACGATCGGACGTGATCGGACGGACAAGGTGGGCTGCACACGATTCCGGCACGATCGATTCACGTGCACGCGCCCGGAATCGATCGCCCCGGAATCCGTCCGGAATCCGACCCGTGTATGGAGGCCTTAAGAACAGACTGTGTGCGTAGCCTATGGAGCCTCTATGAATGGATCTGGTTAGTAAGAAGGTTGTTTAAAGAGGAGATTTCTTTTGAGGTGAAATTGTCTGGCATTTATGTTTTCAGGATGAGAGTAAAGCATGAAAAGAAGAATTCATGGATGAAATACTGCTGCAGCTGTAAAACAGCCATCAAATACAGCTGGAAGATTTGTTTTATTAACTCAATAGATACTGGGGGAAATGGCTCCTCAATAATATCAATGTTATAGAACACATTTTTCTTACTTTTAAATATCAACCCCTGTTAAGAATGAATAAACAGTGCATGAAACTACACTCACTGGCCACTTTATTAGGCACACCTGTCCAACTGCTTGTTGACGCAAATTACTGATCAGTAGTGATGAGCAGCATAGGCAATATTCGAATTCGTGATATTTCGCGAATAATTCTACTAATATTCGATTCTATATTCGGAAATTCGAATATTCGCGGTAATACCATCAATTGCGAAAATCATATTCGCATCGCAAAAACGCAATGCGAATATTATTTTCGCAATACATGGCCATATTGCGAATATTCGGAATTGCGAATATTCGCCGAGATATTCGAGATATTGGCGAATTCTCGAATTGCCGATATTCGCGAAAAATATTCGGCATTCGAATATTCGAGCTCAACACTACTGATCAGTCAATCACATGGTGGCAACTCTATGCATTAGGCATGGTTGACATGGTCAAGACAAACCACAGCAGTACAAATTGAGTTTCAGGATTGGGAAGAAAGGTTCATTTAAGTGAGTTTGACTGTGGCATGGTTGTTGGTGCCAGACGGGCTGGTCTGAGTATTTCAGAAACTTCTGATCTTCTGGGATTGTCACGCAAAACCATCTCTAGGGTTTACAGAGAATGGTCCGGAAAAGGGAACACATCCAGCAAGCGGCAGTTCTGAGAGTGCAAATGCCTTGTCAGAGGACAATGGGCAGAATGGTTGGAGCTGATAGAAAGGCAACAGTAACTCAAATAACCACTTGTTACAACCAAGGTATGCAGTAGACCCGGGTTACTCAATAGGCGGACCCTGGTCCGGATCCGGACCCAAATTGGGTCACATGTGGACCGGCGGCTGCTGCTTGCCCCCTCCCCTCCATACTCCTCAGGTCCTCCGACCCCTTTCACCCTCCACTGACCCCTCAATATATACTTGTGAGGTGCCCCTTGTCAAGTAATTAAATACATATGATTGAGACTGTGTCCTGTATAGACTATAGGGAGAATATTTATATATATTTATATAAATGTACTCGACTACGTCAGGCTTCTGTCCGACGGACCAGGTCAGCGCCATGAAAACTGCCGATCCGCCGGCAGTGCATGGTAAAATTCCAAACTCCGGACCTCAGACTGAATGGACATTTGGTAAGTGGACCTTTCAAATTTATATTTGAGTAGCCCTGCAGTAGACCATCTTTGAGCACACAACACGTTGAGCCTTGAGCCAAATGGTCTATAGCAGCAGAAGACCACACCGGGTGCCACTCCTGTAAGCTTACATCAGGAAACTGAGGCCACAATTCGCACTGGCTTATCAAAATTGAGATCCATCCTGCCTTGTATCAATAATTCAGGCTGGTGGTGGTGGTGTAATGGGGTGGGGAATATTTTCTAGGCACACTTTTGGCCCCTTTAGTAGTAATTGATCATCCTTGCAATGCCGGCCCACAGCTTACCTGAGTATTGTTGCTGACCATCTCCATCCCTTTATGACCACAGTGTACCCATCTTCTGATGGCGACTTCCAGCAGGATAATGCACCATGTCATAAATCTTGAATCATCTCATTGAACATGCATTGAGTTCACTATACTCTAATGGCCTCCACAGTCACCAGATCTCATTTCAATAGAGCACCTTTGGGATGTGGTGGAACAGGAGGCTGACAAATCTGCAGCAACTGTGTGATGCTATCATGTCAATGTATGGACCAATGTCTCGGAGGAATGTTTCCAGTACCTTGTTGTATCTATGCCACGAAGTATGAAGGCAGTTCTGATGGCAAAAAGGGGTCCAACCCGGTACTAGCAAGGTGTGACTGATAAAGTGGCCAGTGGGTGTATATCTGAAATGTTCACAATAATGAGTACTAAAAAAAATCTGCAACTGTACTTGACATTTCCTTGAAGACGTAGTCTTCTGACTTTCTCAAACCACAATGACTTTTTTTCAAGCAAAAAATACCCTAGTATGATCCCCAATCGAAATAATATACACTGCTCAAAAAAAATAAAGGGAACACAAAAATAAGACATCCTAGATCTAAATTAATTTAATATTCGTATTAAATACTTTGTATTTTACATGTGCTGACAACAAAATCACACAAAAATATTCAATGGAATTCAAGTTTATCAACCCATAGTGTTCTGCACGTACCCCGTCATTCTTAACAGGCAATCACAGCAGAGTAAAATTTACTCTAGTTGATATTACCACCCACCCCCACCTCTGTCCACAAGGGAGACATGGACTGGGAGACTGACGCCCCTCCATTATCCCATGGAAGGTATAGAGAGGTGGAAGATGTTAAGAAATTAATGTTTAAATATTATAGCTCAGCGAAGTCTACCACTTAAAACAGCAGTTATTCCATGTTCTAGCATCATTCCGGAATGTTTAAATGCTATGTATAATTTTATGTATAAGAGTGTGTAATATTTTGCTCTTAACTCCCAATCTCTGCTATCTTGGTGCTTCAGATTTTGGTCACAGCATCTTAGGTCTCCCCCCCCCCCCCCCCCCCCATGGCAATAGTTCTACATTGTACAGGAGGATACAGAGGGCATGCCCAAAACCTGGAGTGCCATATTGGAGAGAAAATAGCCAGTAGGGACTAGAATATAGTGGAAAGTAAAGTCACAATAGTAAATACATACCCCTCCATATACAGTATTTTTGGACTATAAGATGCTGTTTGTGGGAATGGTAAAATGTATGTGTGTCTTATAGAACGAATATAGAGGGTTCCAGGATGCTGAAATTTGACCCATCCCCTCAAACCAAGTCAAAATGCCACAACCAAGAGGGAGGTCTTAGTTCCAGCTTAGTGTGCAGGGCTGAATACACAAATTTTGAAATGTGTGTATATATAAGAGCATCAACACACTCAGCTATTACTGTTGTGAGCTCAGTCTCCTCCCATATGTAAATGCCTGTGCAATAGCTTAGTGAATTGATTACTATTTTGGTAGCATGAGTTTGTGTATTACATTAACTTTCTTCTTTAAAAAATATGTGACACAGACTAAAGCTAGCCATACATGTGCCGATTTCATGGACGATCGATCAACCATCCGATCGATTCTGGCGTTGCCAGAGGGAATCGGATGTCTGATCGATCGCCCAATTAAGCCTGTCCCTACCACCTTGGGCCACCGATTCCTGGACGATTCCGTGCCCGATCGATCACTTCACAAATGGCAACTCCCCCTGATGTGTGCTGAATCGGATCAGAAAGACCAGCATGTTGGTTCTCTGGCAGATCCGATTCAGGGGGCCATGCCCATCGGGCAGGGTCGATCGGGCAAGGTGGGCTGCACTCAATTCTTAGCCAATCGATCGGCGTGCACGCGCCCGGTGATCGATCGGCCTGGAATCGTGTGGGAATCGGACCCGTGTATGGGGACCTTTATCCTTCTGCTCATGAGTAAGGTGTAAAATGTGTCTCTCCATAAGTTGGTCAGAGGATTCAGAGAATTGCCACTGCTAGTGTATAGACACACAAGAAAAAGTTTCAGGCCTCCACACTCTGCTGGAACTTGCTGTATATTCACTTTATTTCCGGGGCTTAAAAAAAATCACTTTAATTTGTGGATGGCTGTGTCTCTTTGTTTTCTAATTTTGTCTCCAAAACTGTGGGGTGCGCCTAATGGTCCGGTGCATTTTATAGTGAGAAAAATATGGTACTTAATATCCCCCTAGATACCCCAATATCTAACAAGCATTTAAACCTTGCAGTGACAGGATACCCCACTGCAAGGAATGAATTGGGAATAAACAGATGTTTAAAATCCAAAATGAAGGCTAATAGCAGACACAAAATAATGTGAATTCATGATAAGAAAACTAAGCCTTCAAATCTGAGAGAGGAAGAAGCCCTACAAGGAAACAATCGCAGCCTTTTTTTGGCTGGGAACATACATTTTCAAATTTCTCCAGAAGCTACAAGGAACAATCAGTTCATATCATGATAAGAAGAGGCAGCTGATTGAAGGATAGGTGAACTCATTAGCCTTTTGGCAAGTAGATGAGCAGGAGGTACAAGATCTTATTAATCAAATTTAACAGTAACAAGTTACAAGACCATTTGCTATCGTAAATGACTTATTACCATGACCCACCATCTTGAATTTCCATAAATGTGTAACATTGAGAGGGGTTGAAATGTTAAAAGAATTTTTTTCTGTAGAATTCGACCATCTCTACACAGTAACCAATACGTTTGTCTAAAAAGACATTTAAATTAATTATCAGTCACATTAAGCTTTAAAAATATGCATAGGATATAAAATAAAACCAAGCAGTTTATCACATAATAAATCCAAAATGATAAAAATATATTATTTTGGATTTAATAGTGAATACAGATTGATAGGTATGTTTTGTTTATTTATTTCAATAAATACCTTTTGTACAGTGTCTAAGTACAGTTGTTATTTACATATTACTATTTCTAGGAATAGGTAAGGGCTACTAATGTACCTCTATGCTCAGTAGCGGTTTAAGGCATAGGCAGCATGGGTGGTTGCCCAGGGCGGCATCATGCCAGGGGGCGGCATTT
>CM070033.1:169022855-169051287 GCA_036250615.1 Ptychadena robeensis
AAGCTGCTGGCTGGAAGCTTCCATGTATGTCTCTCTGCTCTCCTGCTTCTATCAGCAGTGCTCTGCTGGTAGAAACAGTACAGTACAGATGAGGTATCTGGTTGCGGCCACATCTCTTATCTGACTCAGGAGAGCTGGCGGGAAGCCAAGGTGCGACCACCTGCGGGGTCGTGCATTTGGACCATAAGACGCATGCACTAATTCCCCCCGATTTTGGGGGCAAAAAGTGTGTCTTATGGTATACAGTAAAATACAGTATTTTCTGTCCCACAACTGAAAACATTGTAACATGATACTGCACCCCTTTAAAAGCCAATTAGAGAATATATTTTCAAAGAAAAAAGACATGCAGTGACACTGTATTTCCATCCTATGGTTTTCAATAACCTCTTCTCTGAACATTGATTAAATTCACTAGATTCACACTGTTGCTCCTTGAGAAGAATTTGAAATAAAGCAAAGGATCTGCAGGAACCGGGGAATAAAATGATATCACCCTGATGAACGTCTGATAATAACCGGCGCCAGGGAGAACATAGTATGGCAGCCAATTATGTTGCTTATTCTAATCTATAAAATAAATAGAAAAGGATTAGATATATTACTGAAAGCAACAAACAAACTTCCAAACAAACATTTAGGATTTATTATATACTTGTTGTTTTTTTTTTTCAGTTTCGGAGGGTGGCACAAACAGCTTAGAAATTGTGTTGATCAAGAATATTCTAATGGAGAATTTTATTGCCAATATTGGCACTTTGAGAATCTTTGAGAATATCTTGAAGGTAGTGCTATATCTTTGTAATCGCGAGATTTTCAAGATCAGTAAGTTATTACCATGCATTGTGTTTGCAATAAGCACATATACAAGTGGCAATTTGCTGATTAATGACTGGAGATCACAAATTCTCAAATAAAATAATTTTTTGTGAATATTAGCAGAAAAAATTGCAATATTTAGCAAATACGAATGTTGCCTATGCTGCTCATCACTACTTAGCAATGGCAGCAACTGCAATGTACCTTTAGGATCCCAACTCACCAATGTTATAAGGTCATGTGTAATCAATGAATCATGAAAGACAGTAGACCAGAAATGGGCAAACTACGAGCCGTTAAGCTTTTTATTCTGGGTCGTTGATCATTGCAATGAATAAGTAGAGGGGAGCCACAGTACCAGTCACCAAGGTCACTAGATTTTTATCAAAATAGAGCAAATTGTGCACATTTTGATCATGTTTATATTTAACCTCCTGAGCATTTACCTCGAACCTAGCTTGGGATAAGTTTGCTTGCCCCACACATTCACCTTGAGCTGCGTTCGGGGATACTCACCTATACCCGGCAAGCTAGCAGCGAATCTGAGTATTGACGGACCGGCCACTCTTTTGTCACGATGACGCGGAAGAGGCGTACCTGGTAGAGATCGGCAGGGGTGGCGTCATTGATCTCCATTGTATGGAGACGGCGTCTGCTTTTTACAACACACCCCTGGCCCCATTGATGATGTTTGAGATGTGTTGGGGGATGGAGGGAGAGCAAAGAGCAGAATACAGAGTAAAATAGCACACCATGGGTGAAACGCTCAGGAGGTAAATGGACCATTTATATAGTAATAGTTGTTTTTATAAAACACTTGTAATGTTGGTGATGCAAGATCTTGAGGTATCTATGCTGGGCGGCTCTTGGTCTGGATCCTCTGTCAAATTTAGGAACCCATTGTGGTCCACGAGTTAATAAATGTGCCCACACTGTCCTAAATAGGCAAGTGCCTTGGCTTCTCACATGTTCATTTCTTCACCATTACAAGTGCAAGTGGTTAGATATATTATATAAACAAAACCCACATATACTATATGGACTAGGTACTAAGGGTTGGAGTGTTGGTATCACCTCTTACACCCCTGATAGGTATTCCCCCATCATCTATGGAAGCATTTCGAAACAAAAGGAACTGAGCCACGTAGTGGCAATGGCAGATCACATAGTGCCACAGATTGTGGGGTAACCAAGTTTGGTGGTTTATAATGGTGGAAGTCACCATAAATTTGGTGACGTTAAATGAATGCAGAGCTTTAAACATCCTCTGACGATCTTCATGCAAAATTAGTATACTAGGAGCTTTTTTGAATGCATTTAATAGGATGTTCCTAGAGGTGAAATTACCCCTGTTTTTTGAGACTAGGTTTGTACCTACAGGTCTTTTATAGTGGTAACCTTGTTCTAGATACATAAAACTGAATTTCAACTTTATTTTAGTCATGGACATGTGTAAAGAGTTTTAAGTTACTTTAATTTCAGTCCACACTCTTATGCAAGTATAGATTTTTGCCCATCAATTTGATCGGGATATTTGATAATTTAATCATCTATCGATTGTGCATGTATCGAATGTATACACTCGATTTTCATTCGAACGCAATGTCGAATAAAAACTGGATCGTATGTATTTGAACAAACTATTGTTTTAATTTTATTACTATTATTATTTTATTAGATTGAACAAAAACAATCAAATTAAATTTTTTTACATGTTCGATATGCATTCGAATCCAATTCAGTTAAAATTTACCAACATGTCTGATAACTTTATATCGATCTTTTGTTCGATAACGATAACTCTTTATCGATCGAACAAGTTGCCCAGTACTGGATTTTTGTCGACAAAAAATGTATCAGTTTCAGTCGATCAAATGAAAATATCAAACCATGTATGGCTACCTTAACATTATGCATCAGTAGCTGCAGTCAGATGAAATTAAGATGATTTCCTCTGTTTTAGAAATCCAGCATTATCTTGTAATGTGTCTGGACACACAATCACTACCAACACCAAATATGTAGCTCACTTCTGAAGTACAGATTTCTGTACCAAAAGTGCACTATAGACTTTAATTTAAAAATATATATATATTTACAGTGTAGCTATGTAATTTCCCAAAGTATGTCCATACAGGAGTCTGGTAGACATCCTGAAAATAATACCATGTTCAGATGCTTTGTGAATACCTCACAATATCAGATGATATGAATATTTCAATAATTCACTTTATCAGGTAAATTAGCACTGCAACCACTAGATGGCGCTGCAGATGTGCCAGGTTACATAGGAGAGCATGGGGGGGGGGGAGTGATCCATTCTCTGCAGCTGCCTCTTCATTAGATGGGAGCCACATGGATCAGTGAGTGTGCTCTTCTGTGGCTCCGATCTCTGCCTGATGAACCCAGCTCGTCCACTGCAGGACTGACAGGTCAGAGCTGGATGAGCTGGGACCGTCAGGAATGGCAGGGGGGCTAACAGGCTGTTCTTGGCAATCCAGAAAAGAAGATCAGTTCAATAAAGTTTGGTACAGGTGAATAAGACAGGAGATATGGTCAGTGACAATCCAAAGTCAGGGCAGGCAGAGTTCACGTAATAGAAATCAGGCTTGGTTACTGTTTGCAAGCACTTGCAGGCAGACAGGTAAATCCAACACAGGAGCGCACCCAAGCAGACTGCTATATGGAGGCTATACTAGGCAATGGTGTGCATAACAGATTCTCATGAAATGGAAAGATTGTCCAAACAATCGGATTCCAAATATTAATCGCGAATATCTGCAATTTGGAAATTCGTGAAGATGGTGAATATATTGCCGAATATTCGCAATTCCGGATATTCGGTATTTTTTTTCCATTACACATGCCTCTCAATGCGAATGGGAAGGCTGCAACAGGAGCTTAGCAACACTCCCTGCGACCATCAACAGTTTTTAAATTGAATAATGGGGTGATGCAAATATTGTGAAAATCTGCCCTTTTGAAAATTCGCACACAAATTCGCACCATGTTAAACATATATTGCACGCGCGAAATTCGCAACAAAAAACTGCCAATATTCACAATAAAAAAAACCAGAGTATTACCGAATGCGAATATTTTCCGAATGTGTTCTGAAAAATTTGCGGCATGCCGCGAATACGAATGTTGCCTATGCCGCTCATCACTATATAGCACATAGCTGCTGCGGATGCCGCCTGACCAAACAGTAGAAGATCCCTCCACCACAGAGGGGAGGCATGCCTGTAGTGTGCTGCACCAATCCAAATGCCCGCTGTTTGGGCAAAAAAAACGTTTGTCTTGGACAGATACCTCCACCAGAGCAGGGAGACATTCTTTGGCCATGCTGCTTCGTTCACAAGCTCCCCTGAGACGGCCTGTGACCCCTGTGAAGTTTACCAAAGATGACGCAAGAATGTCATCTAGTTCTTTTATTTATCGCCTAGATTTTTTTCCACAGTTAAACTGCAAGTAGCATGCAGCATCTTGGAGTTCATGTAAGAAATACATTTCACAATGTTTTAACAACTGGCTTTAAAATATAATTAGACTGTTATTGGGGTGACTACAGATCAGCTTGTAAATGGTATTGTATAAGACTCTTATGACACTGGTATGCTGAAGTGGAAAGAAAAACGTAATTGGAGCTGTGAAATCTCATACACTTCTTCATTAGACATCAAGCAGCTGCAGATTGTGTAAGCGCCCTCACAGTGTCATGTCACCTCAGACCTTATACTGCGCTGGCTCAGGGCATAACGTAATTAGTGCGGCTCAGTTCTGTGTCTGTTTCACTTGCTAATATCAGCCTTTAATTACTCAAGAGAGAAAAAATCTACAGGTTACATTTTCTTATGGTAAAATGTTTTCATAGGGCAAAACTTGGATCCACAGAGGTCCAAATTCAAATCTAAACCAAAATACAAAACTTTAATTAATTCCAATTTACCAGTTTGGATCAGGAAGCTTCAGTTAATTTTTTACTAGTGATTTTCTATTGAAGTTGTTTCTACCATTCAGACGTGAGTGTGTCCCTCGCCTTCTCCATCCAGTTGTCAAACCTTACCAAACGCTTGGAAAACATTGCTTGGTGGCTGTAGCAAAATACCAGTTCCTACTTTAAACATAGTGATACAAATGGCAATATATTTATGCCAAAGGTGGCTAACCTTGGGGCATGAGGTGTGGCCAGAAACTGTACACATTGAGGCAAAAGATAAAGTAGAGGTAAAGCAGTGACTTTATTACACATTAAGGGCATGTCTTTACAGCATTGGATGATCTGTCGGGACCCCTGCACTCAGCACAGTGCTTGGCGGGGATCCTAGGGGATCACATACACTTTACCTGCCTGGCGGATGCTCTGTTCAGACATCTGCCAATGCAGGAGTTAATGTACTGCACTATGTTAACCCCTGCATCGGCGGAACAGCTCGGCACGGTGACAACAGAGCATCCGTCGAGCAGGTAAAGTGTGCTGCACTGCTTAGCGGAGGGGGTCCTAACAGATCACTCAGCATTGTGGAGACATAGCCTAAAGGTGCCAATCCACACTGAGTAGACCATTAACATTCCAGATTAGTGTTGAGTGGCATATGGTATATTCGAGTTCCCGTAATTTCGCGAAGATATAAAGGCACATTCGAAAGTTGTAAAATTTTATTTGACTGTATTCTATGGCCTTACATCGCGCAATAACTATTCGCAATCATTTGCAGAGATTGGCAAATCAGCTTTTCGGATTTAAAGTCAATCCTAGCATTGCACAATGCACACAAATATGTGTGATGTATGCTGGTAAACAAAAAAGAAGCATAATATGTTGAATATTTGCCATTGCAAATATATTGCACAGCATTTGCAAAATATTGCAAAATTGAATAGCTAATATTCAACAAATAAATTCAAATTTTGAATATTCATGCTCAATACTATTCCAGATCACATTACACATAGATGTAGGGTCATCGTACCATAGACAGAATATGGAATACTCATGTTGGTTGCATATAAAGGTCAAAACAAGGTTGGGACGTAGTGGGAAGGAACAAGTCCGCTAAAATAGATTAATGATGAATGTGTAGAGCAAGGTGAGACCCACACTTGCTGTAGAAACAGGCAGCTCCCAACACAGCCTCCCTCTCTGGCTTAACCTCCTGGGCGATATTCCCGAAGCCAGTTCAGCTGCAGTTTGATTGTGAATCAAACTGCACCCGTCCTGGGATCGGGCACAAATGCCTCCTCTCCGTGTTCCTGCAGCTCTTCTACAGAGCTGCAGACACACTGAGCCTTTCCGGCTCCGTGTCTTTGGCGTCATCTGTGACGCCGAAGAGGGCGGGGGGGAGACCCCGTAGACCCCACATTTGACACCGGCAGTGTGTAGAGGGCTCCGGCAACAGCTTTTTGTGCCATAAAAAATGGTGCAAAAAGCCCATAACGCCCAGAAGGTTAATATATTGTGCCAGGTGCGTGAACCACCAAAACCTCGTCTCCCAGGCTCACTTAAGTTCCTATGTGTTGTGGATTTACATGTAGAAAAAAAGGGAATTGTGGAATTGTGAAAATCTTATCCGGTGTGTGGAACATCTACCTTTTTGACGTACTCTGAAATAGAAACCCCCTCGCGCCATGGACCCCATCGATGCATTCCGGCCCTTTGAAATCAGCTTCATCAGGAGAGGATAGAGATCACACTTAAAAAGGGTACAGACACTAAGATATGGGCCGGATCGATGGCTGTTTCTATTTGGCCCACATATGCGGCCATCGCTGTTTTAGAGCAGGACCAAGCAATCCCGCTCGAAAATAGCCATATTGGACATGACCATTAAATACGACCGATGTTCATTGCTTTACATGAAAACCGCGGGTCTTCAGGCAAAGCATTGGCTGAGCTGGAGAGAGCGGAGCTGTCTCTCCAGCTCCGCCGATATCTGACAACAGCGTGATGATGTAATCACGCTGCTGCAGGAAACATCGGACGGCTCAGATGTCGAGCCGTCTGTACCCTGCTTTAGAGTCAGAAGTGCAAAAAAAAAGGGGCAACGGGATATCTATTTCCCGACCAAAATGGGAAGCTTGACAGGTATGGCTCCATCTACAGTCCCAGGTGTCTTTATACCTTAATATGTTGTGGCTCCTTAACGTAACAATCTTCCTTTGAAGATCAAGTAACTACAAAAGCTGAAGCTGTTGTATTAATGCTATAGAGCTGCTAGGGAATACATATACATTATTTGCCAAGTTAGAGTTTGGCTTTAATGCTTCTTTCATGATCATAGTAAAATATGTAATATTTCTATTAGGGAACATTCTCAGAGAGTGCGTATGTTAGAAAATCTAGGCAATTTAATATATACATTGAAAAAAAGTCCCTATTGTCTACCTGTTCACTTTAATAACATCAGCTTTTCATATAGATGTAGATATGTGATAGCACATAATTTCAGTTTAGTTATCAAATTCAGTTCTGTCATTTTCTACTTCTAAAATTCAGATTGGTTAAATTAGATTTGTCATTCAGGCAAAAAGAAGAAAGCGGAAGCATGAAAACAACAAATCATATATTGAAACCTTTAAAGCAGACCTATTATAAAAAGTCACTCTTCACATAAATTAATAGGGCGCGTGTCAGCATAAGAAAATCACATTATTATTTTGAGAAAACAAAGAATCTCGTGCTTGTAATATATAACATAATTACAGCTTTCAAACTCTGATATATGACTTAATGCTTGGGCAGACAAAATCACATGATGTAAAGCACTGTGGGTTGTTAACATCATTGCCTATAGTGTTCAGAAAAGGGGGACTTAGAGGTCAAAAAAGGATGGACAAGGTCAGCAAGCATAATCAGATAAACTATGGATGTTAAAAGATGTGCAGCTGATACAAAGGCCCCAATATGTGCCACCAGCCCACACCATTACACCACCAGCCGAAACCCTTGATACAAGGCATGACAGATTAATGCTTTCAAGTTGTTAATGGCAAATAGTGACTATATCATCCAAATGTTTAATCAGCAAAGGTGTCCATACACGTGTCCATGTGTTTAATTGCCAAATGTTTGATCTCCATGTGCGATTGCGCCGATCTTTCGGAAATCAAACACGGCCATCCTGATCGAAGAAATTTCACGAACGAACAGGGAACCAACATGTAGGAAAATCCCTGTTCATTAGACAGTACTTACCAAAGTATTGAACGGGATTGTTGAACGCTCAAGCTCAGCATGGTGACTTCATGATGTATGGAATCCCTAATTCCGACTCATCAGACCCAGCCATTTTTTGATAAGAATTGTAGTTTCAGTTACTAGAGATGGCCAACTGTACCCATATTGAAAGAAAAACACAGAATTGTAGACATTTTTGAAGATTTATTAAAAAAGAAAAAACTAAACATCACATGGTCCTATGTTTTCAGACCCTTTGCTCAGTATTTAGTAGAAGCACCCTTTTGATCTAATACAGCCATGAGTATTTTTGGATTTGGGGATCCTCAGCCATTCCTCCGTGCAGATCCTCTTCAGTTCTGTCAGGTGGGATGGTAAATGTTGGTGGACAGCCATTTTTAAGCTAGCCATACATGTTCCGATTCCATGGCTGATCGATCACCCATCCGATCGATTCCGTGATGCCAGAGGGAATCGGATGTCCGATCGATTAAGCCTGTCCCTACCACCTTGGGCCACCGATTCCTGGACGATTCCGTGCCCGATCGATCACTTCACACATGGCAACTCCCCCTGATGTGTGCTGAATCGGATCAGAAAGACCAACATGTTGGTTCTCTGGCAGATCCGATTCTGGGCCCCCGATCGATCGGGCCCAGAATCGAAAAAGCAAGGTGGGCTTCACGCGATTCCGGGACGATCGATTAGCGTGCACGCGCCCGGAATCGATCGGCCCGGAATCCCTTGGGAATCGGATCCAGAGATGCTTAATTGGATTTAAATCAGGGCTCTGGCTGGGCCTATCAAGAACAGTCACGGAGTTGTTGTGAAGCCACTTCTTTGTTATTTTAGCTGTGTGCTTAGGGTCATTGACTTATTGGAAGGTAAACATTCTGACCGGTTTGAGGTCCTGAGCAGTCCAGAGAAGGTTTTTGTCCAGAATATCCCTGTACTTGACAACATTCATCTTTACCAAGATTGCAACCAGTTGTCCTGTCCCTGCAGCTGAAAAACACTGTGCTTTACTGTTGGGACTGTATTGGACAGGTGGGCTTTCATGTGTCTTGAACTGAGGAGAGGCATCCTTCAGGCCACTCTGCCATAAAGCCACGACTGGTAGCGGGCTGCAGTGATGGTTTACTTTCTACAACTTTCTCCTATCTCCTGACTGCAGCTCAGCCACAGTGATATTTGGGTTCTTCTTTACCTCTGTCCCCCAATATCTCAGTTTGGCCGGACGGCCAGCTCTAGGAAGGGTTCTGGTTATCCCAAATGTCTTCCATTTCCAGAAATGTTTTTGTAACCGTAGCCAGATCTTTGCCTTGCCATAATTCTGTTTCTGAGCTCTTTATGCAGTTCCTTTTACCTCATGATTCTCATTTGCTCTGACATGCACTGTGAGCTGTAAGGTCTTATATAGACAGGTGTGTGGCTTTCCTAATCAACTCCAAACCGTATAATCAAACACAGCTGGACTCAAATGAAGGTGAGTTAAATATATGAATGTCACAGCAAGGGGTCTTAATACTTAGCACCATGTGATATTTCAGTTTTTATTTTTTAATAAATCTGCAAAAAAGTCTACAATACTGTGTTTTTCTGTCAATATGGGGTGATGTGTACACATAAATGTGGAAAGAAAAGAACTTTTAGCAAATGGCTGCAATATTACAAAGAGTAATTTAAGAGGGGCTGAATACTTTCCGTACTCACTGTATACCCTTCACATGTCAGAAATACACATAATTATCAGGAAACATTCTAAAATGTAACTTATCCAGTTAATGAGATAATACATTGTTATAAAGCTGCCTGACCTGTTCTGACCAATCCAGCTACAAGATCATTTATCTGAAACTTAGATCCATTATTAGCATCCATTTTACTCATATTTGACATTAATTTAATTGTGATGAAAGGACATTATAAAGTCAGTAGACGATGCAATTAGCATTGCATTTAATTGGAATGTGTTCCTAAAAGCACGAGGTAAATTAATTCATTTACAGAGAAAATCACATAATGCGGCGAAATTGTTATTGGTGAGAAAATCTAACTAGAAGCTGGAATACTATATTCAAGAACACAAAGCACAGATCACAATTTACACAATGTATTGAATATTGTATATTAAAACTTTTTATATTTCATTTATTTGATGAGTGGGGGCGTAAGTTTTGTGCTTAGTAACCATATTCATATATGCCTACTTCTATAGATTATGAATAAAAATGATATACCATATATATGGAACATTCTATAATATGAGTCTCTGTGCATCAAAGTCTTAAGCTAGCCATACACGTGTCGATTCCTGAGCGATCGATCGGCGCTCCGATCGATTCCGGTGCAGCCACAGGCGTCGATCGATCGACCATACAAGTCTGTGCCTACCACCTTAGGCCACCGATTACTGGACGATTCTGTTACCTGACGATTAATTCACAAATGTCAACGCCCCTTGATGTGTGCCCAATCGATCAGAAAACACCAACAGGTTGGTTCTATGGCCGATCCGATTTGGGGGCCATGTCGATCAGGCGGGGTCGATCGGTCAAGATGGGCTGCACTCAATTCCTCGTCAATCGATCGGCGTGCACGCGCCCGGTGATCAATCGGGCAGGAATCGTGTGGGAAATCGACCTGTGTATGGCCACCTTTAATGCGGACTTATACTTAGTATGTAAAAAAATATATATGTTAAACTTTAAATTTGACTTACCTTTGAGCTGGTATGGTGGTGGCTTAGGGTTCCATGATCCTAAAAAAAATATTCTTACCTCCTGTTACTTGGAATCATATGAGATTCCATCTTTATTCGAAAGGCTTCCCAGGGGTTAACTCAGGGCGCAATATCACGAGTGGCCACAGGGGGCATTTATAATGGTTTTCTATGGGAATTTGCTTTTAATACAGAGCTGAGATCAGGGAATTACCCACTATCTCAGCGCTCAGAGATCTTGGCTCCTTTCCAGTGGCCACCAGGGAGAGAGGAGGGGCTGGGAGGGATCTTAACTTACTCCTGCTTTTTTTCCTCCCTATTATCAGCACTTCTAGTGCCATTCATGCAAAGATGTCCTTCTGGTGGTAGGTCTGCTTAAATGCTACCTGAATTCTGCTTTAAAACAGAGAATTTCTACGTTATTACCTGATGACAGTGGGAAATGTATGGTACCATGTGGAAGCATGTGTTTTTTTTCTAATACATTCAAATATAAATACAGACAAAACTATTTTCTTTCAGGGATTTGAGTACATTGAGTACATTGATTTTAAAATTTAAACAGTACCTTACTGTCACATAAGAGGCACATGTAAAATTTTAGCAAGTAAAACTCATAGCCTCTTATATATGTTCTCTCTACACGTTCCCCAGACTGAAACGGCTTCCTCAGGGTTAATATGTATATGCACTAGTGAAGGAATAAAGATTTAATGAATAGCAGTAAACCAGAGGCCTTTCTAAACATACATTTAGATATAACTCAAATATTGAATTCACTGATTACCCAACAAAGGCATATCCTTACCTGCACAGTCTGTGTTAACCCCTAGGGTGAATAGAGTGGTGCAAATGAACCTATTGGGAAACACCATAGTCTCCTCCAGCCCAATTTCCTTTTGATCTTATTGAGGAAAGGCCCTTTTATCAACGAGGAGCACAGACCTTAAAGAAGCCTAGGGTTGACAACTCCTAACCAAGGCTCCTCTTTTCTGACAGTAAGGAGCTCTGTATTTTATTTGATTTTGAAAATGAATGTAGAATACGGATATTTGTGAATTCCATGTGAAAAATATGTATATTGATGCAGCTTGCATTATTTTGCCTTACTACGTCCCTGTAGGGAAAGAGTTTTGTTGGTATTTATATGTATTTAGTATGTTGCCATAGACTTATGTAATCTGATTTAATTTACAGTGATGTGTAATATGATAATTAGTGTTGAGCTCGAATATTCGAATGGCGAATATTTTTCTTGAATATCGGCAATTCGAGAATTCGCCAATATCTCGAATGTCTCGGCGGATATTCACAATTACGAATATTCGCAATATGGCCATATATTGCGAAAATAATATTTGCATTGCGTGTGACAATTCATTTTAAAGATTTTTGCGATGCGAATATGATTTTCGCAATTGCGAATTTCCGAATATTGAATCGAATATTAGTAGAATTATTCGCGAAATATCACGAATTCGAATATTGCCTATGCTGCTCATCACTAATGATAATGCTACATATTTAAAAGGTAATAATAATCTAAAATGACACACAATATATATATTTCTAATATGTACTATGTGTAAGATTGCCATGCCTTTAGTATCTGCTGTTCCACAACATCTTTTAGGCTAGATGCTCTTCTCCTCCTGTGTCATA
This sequence comes from Ptychadena robeensis, assembly GCA_036250615.1. Taxonomy (NCBI): domain Eukaryota; kingdom Metazoa; phylum Chordata; class Amphibia; order Anura; family Ptychadenidae; genus Ptychadena; species Ptychadena robeensis. The sequence goes on from CM070033.1 coordinate 169,035,236, forward strand.
TTTTATACCTGTATGTTAGTGTGTTGCCTTTCAAGCCTTCTTTAATGTACAGTGCTGAAGGGTATGTTTGGGTATGTATTGTGTATGTGTATTCACAATAAAAATAAATTATGTATAAAATAAATAATTGACTTACGTTTAGAGATGGTAATAGTAGAGTGTTGTACTGTGTTAGCCATCGTTGAATACAGCACGTTTGGAGTTGAAGTGATACCGTTTATTGGCTAAATGAAGTCATTAGAGAAGCAAGCTTTCGGGATTTTGCAGATCCCTTCTCCATGAACTCAAACATTAAGCCTGAAGAAGAGATCTGTGACATCCCGAAAGCTTGCTTCTCTAATGACTTCAGTTAGCCAATAAACGGTATCACTTTGACTCCAAACTTGCTGTATAGAGATGGTAGAATTTTGTCCCCCAAATTCAACCATTTTGACTATTTCAAATTAATTGCAAAGCTCCTGAGCATGGTATCATCACCAAACTGGCTGGAGATGTACTGGAGATGGCTGGAGAGAAGAAAAAAAGTACAAAAAAAGTTTGGCTCTAACAAATAGTTTTTGCATAAATTAAGTTCAAAATCAAGTCAAATGATTTTGAACTTAATTTATGCAAAAACTTCATATGCTAGAGCAAAACTTTTTTTGCAAATGTTCCCACAACCCCTTTCTACAATTTTGGTGATGATACCATGTTTAGGCTTTGCAATCAGCTCACAAAGTTAGCATGTCGAAAAATTCAACCATCTTTACTTATGAGCCAGAATGACTGTGTCGTAGTACCGCAAATCATATAAGTAGAGAGGTGGGGCTACAAAGGGTTTTCACAGTTTACTGAACACAGGTAGGTTAAGTTTATTTTGTTTTTAAAGCTGCATTCTGCCCTATTAACCTCCTAAGCAGTTATTCCAACTTAACTCAGGGTAAGCAGTTAAAGTCTGGAATACTCATATATCCCAAGCAAGACCCCAGCGATGTAGAGCGGGGGAGGCGCCATTGACCAGGTGGCACTGGCTTTTATTCCGGGTGGGGGGAGGGCAAAAAAAGCACACCACAGGCATAACACTCAGAAGGTTAACCAACTTGGATCAAACTGTGCCCATGCCGGGATCGGGCACAATTGCCAGCACCTTTTCCGGCCCCGTGTCTTTGCCGTCATCGGTGATGCCAAAGGGGGTGGAAGCAGCGCCATAGACCTAGACCTAAATGTTAATGGAGGAGGCATCACTTTCCACCGCACACACCGCCAGCGTCTATTTATATAATTATATATTTACATAATTATATTTATATTACAAGTAGTGATGGCCTAACTGTCCGCAACATGACATGTTTGACATGACTTTTCTTCCCCCAGTGGACACTACGGGTGTTCACTGGCGGGAAAAAGGTTACTATTCTTACGCTGCCTGGATCAGGAGCAGAAAGATCCGGCCAGTGGAAGAATTCTTTCACCAGAGACTGGATAGAGAAGCTGGTCTCTAGTGAAAGAAAACTGGAGTGAACTGGAAGTGACGTCAGTGACTTGAAACAGGCAACTGTGCGTTCCAGGTACTGGAAGTAACGTCAGTGACATAACTTTGGGTATTTTTGATATTGAGATTCCCCGCGAACAGGTGGGGAATATGAATCTTCCCACAAACAGTCGGACTTTGTGAAAAGTCGGATGCCTGGCCGAAGTTCGGCCATCACTAATAACAAGCGAAAATGCAGATGATATGTCCGCTTTATTACTTATAGTCACTTAGTCAAAGTGAATATTAATGTAAGTGACCCTTACATTAAATGGTAAGATATTCCAACCTCCCTTGTTCTACGTAACAGTTGCAATTTATAATTTAAATTTTATATAGAACTTCCAGGGATGTTTTTATGATAACAATTTTGTTTGTTGTTCAGGAAGTAAAAATGAATTACTGCTCTTCAGAGATTAATAGGTCAGACATACTTTGGAGACAAGATAAAATAATTGGACATTGTTATTCTCTCTATAAAAAGAAATCTGTAAACACGTTTACTTCTTCACACATTTACCAAGTGATGTGTAGAGTCCAAGCTGCTGCCCATCAAAGTCATTTATTACATGAAATGTGTTCAGCCGAATTACAGAAACCGAGTCGTTTCCGCGTGACAATTATTGCTCGATGCTTTCTCGCGACTTGCGTTTCTTTATTTTAACTCGCTTGGCTCTAGAGGCTCCGGAGTCCCACATGTACTAGATACAGTAAATGTTTAAAAGAAGGGAGACAAACAATTATATAGAACAGGGAAATTTGCAAGCTCGAGCTGTGCATATTGATCCCCTGTTTGGTGTCGGCAGGTCCACCAACAATAAATCAGTCCTCCTGAGCAGAGACAACAAATTACATTTCCTCCACTATTAAATGATGCAGCGGGGAGGCAAATAAATCATTATTGTTGTTGTTTTTGTGGCAGCTTCACGCTTATTCCACGACGCTGAAGAAATGTCCATACGCACTGAAGCATGGTTGTTCTTTGGCTCAAACTGCTGAGAAAGCTCTCCATCTATTGACATATTTTTGCCAGTAAGGTGTTTTCGTACAAAACCCAGAACCTAATAATTACAGTTTTCCTTAATAATTCTGAGGTTTCGTAAGAAACCACCAGCAACTTAATTAATACTTTGTTGTTAAAGCTGGATTTTGTTTTTCTTGAAATACAACCGTACGCTTAAGCATGGGAATAAACAATGAATTAAACATGTCATCATTCTGGGATGATGCCTTCTAGATGTGTCATGATCTCTGTAAGCTCAGCCATGCATAGAACATGAAGAGAATCTTTATAGAGCCAACCTGTCAACACATCCCAAAGAGCTTTCTAACGTTAAATGGTCCATTACTTGTAAATGCAACGCAAATGCTACACTTTAAATGGAAATGACGGTGCGGTTTCAAGGAGAGATCACCGTGAGCTAATATTGTGATGTTTTGTTTTTAGCATATAATTTTTTATCGAGAAAACTCAGAGGCATTACAGAGTCATATGTCAAAAACAGACATGTAGGTATAGATGTACATATTAAATGACCATCCAAGCCCCTTGCAGAATATTAACACATTGTAAATATTAAACATGAACAAACCCCAACAAGTCCCACCCTCACCCCACCCTTAACCCTCCTGCCGTCCAGCGCTGACTTGTCATTATGGCAATGGACGAGATGGAGCCATCAGGTCAGGAGATCAGAGCCCCGGCAGCGCAGATTTACTTTTCTGTGCTGCTACGGGGCTCCGATCTGGAGGAGAAGCTGGTGGAGGGGAATGGACCCCTTTTTCCAGTTGAATAAACACATTTCCAATTGAATAAAAATTTTATTATAAATACAACAAAAACATAAATATGAATACATACTGTTTTGAAATTTATTTTTACAAAATAAGTATTTTAGAGATTTGATATTCGAATATGACCTTTTAGTATATATATAATTTTTTGTGTAATTTTTGTAAACATAATTGTTTGTTTCCAACATTATTATATTCAGGATTTCTATTAGACCCTTGTACGGACATATTTTGGGACATTACAGGCCTACAACGTAAAAATCTATTTAAATCTATGGTGCGCTTTTGGTACAGAAATCTGGACCTCAGCAGAGCACTAGGGAGGTTAAACAACATAAAACAAAGATCCCTGAGCTACATTTTGTTTAATTCCTACCCAAGCCTACCTCCATCAAGACCATAAAATATAGTGACATGGTGGCCAATAGAATAATAGCGATACCTTAAGGGGTTATGAAACATGAACCCTCACTTTAACCCGTGAGCAACCACTGGTATATGAAGGTGATAGGAAAGTCACTCCACTCAATGTAATCGAACCGTCCCCCCATTTCCACATAAACCAATTCTACTACAGACCCTCCATCCAGCATTTAATCACAGAATTTACAATCTGCCCAGCTGCCCCCTCAGCTTCTCTAGGTGGTACCATTCCGAAGCTCAGAACATCACCAGAATATTGTGATGTTTAGCTGAAAGTAAATTTTAATGTAATTCCTTGCTGTGCCATATCGTATTTAGTGATGAGCAGCATAGGCAATATTGGAATTTGTGACAAGTAAACTCTCAAATTTGAGATGGTACTTTCCCCAGAATCTCGAATACTTGAGCTCAGGAAGATTTAGCACTATATTCAAGAGCTTCATGAAATCTTGAACTGCCAATATAAATCCACACAAGGAACATATGCTCCACCCTGACGTCAGGATGGAGGATATGTTCCTTATGTGGATTTGGTGTATCATGTACTAAAGTTTTCCTTGAAAGTTTTAAATAAAGTTTTGATATTTTTTAAAGGACCTTACATCTGAGTGCGGACTTTATATCCATTTGTGCAGATTGTGTACTGAAAGGCGTTTTGAGAAGCACCGAGATGAGACCAAGCACTGGATGAATTTGGTTGGTATTTGATGATAGCTTTTAACCCGAGAGGAAATCTGTGTGTGCATGTTATAGATGTGGGAGCACAAAGTGCGGATCTGCAAACCCTTTGTTGAATATTTCAGGATTTTCTATCTTTTATTTACAGATTGCCCCAATTACATGGGGTTGGCTAGCAAGGGACAAAAGTTTGTCTTGTGGGATCTGTTATGCCCACATTGCCCATTATAGCCTTTGTACTGCAGTCTTCTTGGGTGTGTTCCTGCAAGTGTCTTTGTTACCAACAATGAACTGGCCTGATTTCTGATATTACTTGAATTGTGTGTGCCCTTGTCCATGACCCTGCAGAGTGGACGACCCACTTTAAATAAAGTAAGGGAATCTGGCTGTAACTGAATCAGATGTTTGTGACAAAGAAGGATTTTCAGAACCTTTGAAAGGAACTTTTTCCCCTGGTCTATCTGCACAGTAGCTTCCCATAGGCATATATTTGGCTGTTCCAACAAGTATAAAGTCAACAACTTTAAACTATGAATTAGTGACCTTTACTGATTTACTTTACTATGAATTAGTTACCTTTAGTGACCTTAACATACCTATAGTATCCACTTTCCACAACCTCTTTTAGGCTAGGTGCTCTACTCCTCCTGTGTTGTATTGTGTACCTCCTTCACAGCGGGTGTTTTGGCTAATTTTATAAGTGAATGCTCACAAAAATGATCGTATGGGCTTTTATGCTCATAGTCATTGTTGAATTGGGAATTTTTCCAAACAGCAATCTGTATGAAAGATCATCAAAATGTTATTGAACTCATGTGTTTAGGGGTCACAAACACTATCAGTCTCACTTCTAGTATCACAACACAGCGGGTGTTGATTTTCATGGTTAAACGTTATCACTGCATTATTGCATAGAACAGATTTAAATGTCACAATAAAACATTTATCCAACGAGCAGACATTTCAAGGCATTTTCCTTCAGTTAAAATATAGGATCCATGTATGCTTCTGTGTAATTACCAGGTTATTTGCCTCAGGTAATGGCAATTATACACAGTATGGAAGAAGCTGAACGCCATATGGAGGAAGCTCTCATTCTTTTTAGAACCATCTAATGCGTTCTGCTCTCTGAACTAAAGCTATTATTTTACCAGCTGCACAGGGCCAAAGATGTGCCAGCAAAAGCCGTTATTTTAGGAATGCTGAGAATACTTTGAAATGGACTCATATCAGTAGTAATTACTAGACAAGAACGAAAAAAGTTATTTTTCTATTCAAATCTATCACCTTTTCACCTTGCATTATAACACGGGGAAATGTTTTACTTCATATTTAAGCAAAGCCAAAATACCCCAATCGGTTCGTTGGCCTTTGTTTATTAGCACCATACACGTAAAAAGCATATTGACAAGGTATTTTGACCTTGTCATTGTATCACTGCTATGCTGTGTGCAAAGTTATTGCATTTGGCTGCTGCACATTTACAGATGACATTATCTGCATCAATGTTATAATTGCCTCATAAAAATATATGTATTATTTAATTAGTTCAAGTGTACTTGGATTTGGTGTCTGTAACTTCTGTCTGATCTCTTAAACCTGTTTTCTCTGCAAGGTGGACAGTTCGGTTGAGAAAATAACATGTTTGCTTTTCTTCCTCTGGCAAACAGTACGGGTGCCTTGTTCACCGGAAGGAAGAAGGTGACTATCCTTCCACTGGCTGGAATCAGGAGCAGAATGATCTGGCCAGTGTAGGAATTCTTTCACTAGTGACCACAGAGAGAAGCCGGTCTCTCGTGAAAAAAAAACGGCTTAAACCGGAAGTAACCTCACGCCTGGATATCGAAACTGGGAACTGTGCGTTTCAGGTACCGGAAGTGACGTCAGTGACTTCACTTCCATTTTTTTACATTTAAATTCACAGTGAACAGGGGAATTGTAATCTTCCCTTTCTTTAAAAGTCCCATCCGCCTGTTCGCAGACGGACTTGGCCAAAGGTTGGCCATCACCAGTCAACGATACACAATCTTCCCTATTGTTAGGGTTATGTTAGCAACAGCTTTATAACCTTTAGGTATCATAAGAAAAGTTCCTGAGATGGACAAGATTTTAACCTCACAGAATTCAGTTATAGTGAATACTATTTAGGTTGTGCAATCAACAAAACAGAGCGGGAATAATCACACAAAAATATACATTTATTTAGCATACACTGAGATATATACACATATAATAAAAAATAATAATACCGCAAGATAAATATGACCAGCAAGTCAGATATCAGAATGACAACATCAACATGTTATTAACTCAACATTTGGTGTCATGGCTAAATGTAATAATAATATAAAACATATACTTTACCAAGATAGTGCGCAATGAGACCTCGTCTTTCAATGGCTGGATCCCCCTGGTTGTGCTGGCTGGAACTTTCTGGCAGGATCTCCCCTTGGATCGCGATGGCCGTATTATTTTCAGTATCCCTATGCCTACCTTTTTAGGGAAAACTTTACCTAACAGACACATCCCGAAAACATTTAGATCGTCCAATCTCATTGATCGAATTTCCATATTATAATTGGATTTTTAACCCTGAACTTTTAGACCAAAATAATGTAGTGTTACCATTATATTTTTATATAAGGAATTCAAGAACAGGTGTTCACTAAAATGTTTCAAAATAAGAATGAACAATGCCTGCTTAATTTTAGGATGATTCACATGCCTGTTATAGTAACAAAGTGTGTTTCTGCATACAATGTTATAAAGCCTAGGCAGATATCACAGGCCTTTCCCCCCATCTACAATGTTCCAAGGACAGGCCTGATAATAATTTAAGAACATCTATTGTTCTCACATGAACCACCTGGAAACACGTCTTGCATAAATCTCCTACAAATTACAAAATGGAGAAAACAAAACAAAATGGCTTATATATATGCCAATAGATATTAGAAATAAGAATATATATATAAAACGTTATACCCCTTATAAAAGGCACGACACTATGGTGGCTATACTCACTGCACCATATCTATGCAAAAGAAATGTAGCCACCCTTCGGACAATAGTTTGGTCAGCCTGTAGAAATTGACGAGCGGCATAGACAATATTTGAATTTGCGTAATTTTGCAAATATTTTTACTTCGATATTAGCAAATATTCGCAATTCAAGTGTAGGTCTATGAATTTACCTTCAAAATGAATGGTCACATGGTATTCATTATTATTGTTAAATAGTGCATATTTATCGAATATATTCGCAATTCAAGCTCAACCCTAGTAGAGAGGATAGTGTTAAAAGGAAAAAAAAACTAAAACTAAACTAATTCCTAATAAGCATTTTAAGCAGATGATCATTGTAAGCACTGTAGTGTAGTCACACAAATTAGGTCAGTTGCTGTCCCCTTTAATTCTATGTCCAATGAGGCTCTGGGACCAGCAGGGGATATATAATTGAGGCCCAGGAAGAGAAGGAGCAGTCCAGAGGAGCAGGTGCTGATGAGACAACAGCAACTGGGCTAACCAGCTGTCTTCAGACTTGTCTCCCTCCACTGTATATACCGGTGTGCAGGCAGCCGATGGACGCAATAGCACGCAGTCCCAGGATAATACCCAGTTGCTTGCCATAAGGACCGGGCTGGCATCATCTCAGATACCCATTTGAGTGGGATGGCATGACCCGTGCACACTGAGCACAGACTTACCCCTACTACTAAAGAGGACCTGTCCCCTATAAGGGACAGGCTGAACTGTTCTAGTTCACTATTGAACTGAATACCCCTTTACTGAACTAATCCCCTGAATTTAAGCTACATTATCTTTCCCAAGTTCTGTTTTCTTTCTTTAATAAACAGTTTTGCAGTACGTCCGCCTCCAGTCGTTGGTTGATCCTTGAACCTGTACAGCACCCCTGTTTTTGTGTTTCACACATTTTATTTTCACATTTCAGCTTTTTCAAGGAATAACAAAAAGGTTTTCTGGCAGGATTGCTGAGTAATACCATTCAGTTATGGGTGGACAGGGCGAAGAAGAAAAACAGCTAATGCTATATCCAACCCATTTGGAGTAGGGCAGTTGATCCCACTGATTTATTTATCATGTATGAATGTTGCTTACTGTCCTCCTATAGACTTTGGAAGTAAGAGGGTACCTTTCTAATGTGAGGGTAACTGTCCTCTTGTCACAGGACCAAGTGGAATGTTTCTCCCCTTTTCTGAATCTAGTGTCAACTCATCTAGTGTCAACTCATTCTTCCTCAGTTTTCTTCAGACAATAGTGGTCAGGACAATTAGGAAGCATGAAGGGGATCAGACAACAATTATCAAAATGAAGTATTCATGAAGTATGTTTATTTTTATTCTATAGCAGTTTTCACAGATGTAAACTGCTGATAGGGGAGTATTATGTCAATGTAATGTATGTGTTTTTTTTTTATATAGAACTGCTTTGACCTTCTGGGCATTATGCAGCCTTTCACACAATTTTTTGTGGAGCAAAAAGCCGCTGTCCTCACTACACAACACCGGCGTTATTTAGACCCCGGCGATGTGTGCAGGGAAAAGCGTCGACTCTCCATTAACATGGAGATCTATGGCGCCGCCCCCTTCGGCATCAGCAATGACGCCGAAGACTTGGGTCCGGAAGAACTCTGTGAGCCTGCAGCTATGCAGAAACGCTGCAGACTTACGGAAAATCTGCGATTATGCCCGATCACCGCGTGGGTGCAAATTAATCCAAAGTCAAACTGCGCCTGTACTGGTTTCCGGCATAACACCAGGGATATGTATGGATACATGTGATTATAATATGTATATAAATTGTTAAATAAATCTTGGATTTTACATTCTTGCCGTGTGATCATTTTTGGCATTCATTTTATAATTTTTGCCAGTTTAGGGCAAAATGGACACTGCCAATTCTATCAACTCCATACTAAAGAAAAGAAGTTAACAATGAGCAGCTACACAAAGAATAGTTTTTTTAATCTTTGTTTTATTTATTGAGCAGTTGCAAGAAATCCCAAATTCCAGGTTCCCATTGTTTATGTTTTTAATTTACAATAGCAATAACACCTTAATGGCAACTTTGAGGATAATTAAACACTTGTGCTCAGTTGCCTGGCCAGTTTCATACCATGACTTCGTAAATCTCCCCCCTTGGTCTTTCTCTGAGGGCAATAACAAAAAATATGGGGAACATTTTCGAAAGAATTTGAAAAAATGTTATGCCCAAATTCTTTCCCTAAAGAGATTCCTGAAATCAACTTCATTGATCAATTAAAATGTAGTGGTTTTAGAATTTCTGCTGACAAAAAATATATATTCCCAGTTTCACATGTAATATTGTCAGATGCGGCTCAGACTCCCAACAGGAAAATATTTCGGGCAATAAAGAAAACGTTTGTGGTAACAGACGCCTACAGAATTATGAGGTACAATAAGAAACTTTAGTCACTCGACGGATACATAAAAGATTGCTCTGATTTAACGTGTCCACAGACGCGGATAAGTACTGTCGCCGGCTTGCTTCTTCTCTCTTTATTTAATAAATACTGACATTTTGGGCATGGAGTAGAGAATAAATTAAAGTTACTGTCACAGTATCACAACTCAGAACTTTGGCGATCCCTGAAGCTTGTGATTTTGTACTGGCTGAAAGTGTAAGCGGTTAATCTCATCAAATCTTGTTGAATTAAAGTGTTGTTGAAAAGGGTGATCTCAAGCAAACGAAAGGAAATAAATAAAAAAGAGAGCGCTACAGAGGAAGTGGCTGTTTGAAGTAAAAGACAAACAAATATTTGGATATAAAAGAAGCAAGCCCTAACAATGAAGGCAGTGGGGAGTAATAATACATCACACTTTTATATGCATTGTAAATGAACATATATATACAAATTATCAAATTTTGGGGCTGAGATTTCAATAAGCTGACTTTGTGTGTTAATTGAATGCCCCTGAATGTGGTATCATCACTAAAATTGCAGGAGACAGAGGAGTAGAGAAGGGGTGTATGAACACATCTAGAAAAATAAGTATTGCTCTAGCTCATCAGCTTTTGCATAACTTAACATTTAACTTAATTTATACAAAAACTTCAAGTGCTAGAGCAGTGGTTCTGAACCAGTGGGTCAGGACCCCTTCAGAGGTCGAAGGACCATTTCAAAGGGGTCACCATAAGCAGCAGCACTGATGCCCACAAACGGGGTGGGAAGTTAAGGAGGGAGAGCAACTCTCCCTCACTCCTAACTTAAGCTCCCCATACACCTTAAGATTGATCCATACAATTTCCATTAGTTCTACCAACAGCCGTGTAGTGTCAGATCCTCCCTGATAGAATACATAGTGATTGGAAGGTTTAGAAAGGTCCTCATATTACATGGTTTTGGTAGAAGAAAAGTTGATTGTACAGAAATTGTATGGAAAAATTGTAAGGTGTATGGGGGCCTTTAGATGGGAGTGAGCATTATTCTCCCTCCTAACTTCCCACCCCTACACATTAATTGCACAAGCGGGTGGGAAAATAGGAAGGAGGGGACATTACACCGAGGCCCGAGGTCTTTTCCGAGGAACAGGGAGTTCGACTGACACTGGGCTCTTGCTGCCCGAGCAGATTCTCAATGTTTGAGGTTTGTTTGCCAATCTGAAAAAATGTATATTGTTTACTTAGTGGGCTAGACTGGCAGAGGATGTTACCTACTTCTATCTAGATGTTACCCATCTACATACCACTAGCACTACGTGTGAGTAGAGGCAACCTAAAAGAAATAGTATAGTCGCGGTAAAAGTCACTCAATAGGTGCATACATATATGTAGACATGAGACACTACATATATAAAAAAAGGGTGTGTCAATGGATGACTATATCATCCGTGTCTATAACATAAATATCACTACAAATGTAATCATGCCAAAAAAGAAAAGCTGAAGTCAAACAAGTGAACCCATATAAAAGTCATGCATTGATGGGGTGACAGTGAGACCTTGTTACCAGATCTGTATACAAGTACATTGTGAACTAAGGGTTAGTGATGATTACTTAGGTGTACCGTGTGGCACACTAAATTGTGTGCCATGGGTAAATCCATGATATACATACATAATGCCCCATCTCAGTGATGGGGATGTATATTACATTCAAACATATATAAAAATCATGTCGTGTAAGGGTGATTGCTACCCTCCGTGATAACGATATGGAAGGAAATGGAAAGGGAAGAGGGGAAAGAAAGGAGTGTTAATATAGATGAGATGAGTACCCAAAGATATAGTGATTATGTGATGTAGGCGTTATGTAGACGCCCATGTATATATAGAGGGAAGGACAAAGCTATACAGTGAAGTGTACACAAAAGGAAGGACTAAGCTATATAGTGAGGTGATGATCTTAAACATAGTACGCGACGTGCATGAATAGGGGTAACCTGGGAGATGACATTCCCCTATAGTGTAGCCTTAATATCCACCAGTCCCACTTATAAGTAGTATGGATGAATCACATAGCGAATTGATTGTAATTAGAGAGTAAATAGACAGGTATATAGGTGTACAGGAGATGGTTGAAAATAAGTAAATACCTGATGACGCTGACGGTGGGTTAGTAGTCACAGTGGTATGGAAGTCGGGGTATATCTGGGACATATATATCCTCTGATCCCTTGTTGCTTCCGTTTAAATGATACATAGTGGGTAGCATGTGTCAACCGAATAAGCGTCACCAGAACATATATCATAAGATTAATTAAAGTCCTTGTCTTACCTGTTGCTGTCTACATGAGTGGTTGAGGCTGCTCTCGTGGCAGTTTGGAGCGCAACCAGTGCCTTCAGTCCCAGGTGCTGAAGCCTGGACTTTTGAACTCCCCGCCGCTGGAAGTGCGGCGCCCTCCCCCCCAGGGGGTGGGCGGATAGGGGAGTGAATGGACAGAATCGTCAGGACTGGCAATCAGCCCCTTCCCCCCACAGATGACAATTACCACCCCCCGTGGGCGAGAGCGCCGCACCGCCAGCGTGCGGGCGCCGGACCCCCCGCTGTGCACGCCCCCGTCTGTCGACGTCCCGGATCACCAGAAGTACCGCCCCAGTGTGGGCATATGGGGGAACTCCGCCATATTGGTAATATTGGCGGCCTGTGTGGAGTGCGGAACAGGGTGCCATCAATATGTCCACCCTGGGGGGTGGTGGAGTCCCAGAGCCGGGAACGTCGGCGTAGGGCCACATCGAAGGGGGCTGTCTGGATCCCCAAATAGTATGGGGATAACCAGCATCCCCGCGCGTGCCCGCGCACGCCAACCACACCTTGATGAGGCGCAAGGATGGCTAAGGTGGGCATGTTGCGCTGGTGTTAAACAAGACCCGGGTGCCTCGTCCCCCCCACCACCCAGGTTCCCCACGAGTACCCAACCCCCTCAAAAGGAAAGAGGGGGGAAGAAAGGGGGAACACATGGGGCACAATGCCTACCCATGACGCCCCAAGCACGCCACCCCCCACACGAAGTGCCAGGGGGAGGACAATTATCCCCAACATGTCAGGATTACCACAAACCTAGCCATAAAGATACCTGAATAGATAGGTAGATATGATTAGTACGTTATAAGGCTATAGAATATAGCCATAGGGTTATTCCATGTTCATAGATACGTTACATACATATATACAATAAGTGTTCTTATAGACAAGAGGATGGTGATACATTGTAATGGCTGTATACATGAGGTTCTATATTACCTGGTATGTGACTGACTTATTGACAGTTGTTTAAGCTGTCATTTGAACGCGATAGCGTAGGACTTTTTATAAAGGAATTTTTATATAAGGAAATTAATTTAGAAAAAAATGTGTATACTAAGGTATATATATGATCAGGTGTATGCATTTAAATTGCATAGCACCTTTAGTCTCTAGTTTCATACATGAGACGTGATGAATGTCACTTATCATGTGTGTAGTCTCTAGGAAAAAGAGAGTCAAAGCGTATTACTTGTATTGGAATACGTGATATCAACAGGAAAAGGGAAAATAAGGAGGCGAAAAAAATGGGGAAGAGGAGAGAGGGAGAGAGAGGTTTTTGTTTGGTACCTTGACGGCCTCATTGAGGCCCGGGAAATGGTTGCCATTCAATGTATGAATCCAACGCATCTCCCTTTGAAGTAGGATTCTGTTGGTCTCACTCTTGCGTTCCGATACGTGTACTCTGTCGAGAACGATGAACTTGACCCCTGTCATATCGTACATGTGAGACATGGCAATGTGTCGACCTAGTGGGACTGTCATCCTTCCCACTTCCATTGACCGTAGGTGTTCCTTGAGCCTTTGCCAGAGTGGCCTCTTCGTCTTACCGACATAGAAGGCTCCGCAAAGAGATCCCAATGATTCCTCAGGATTTGCCTAATACACTTGTGTTGGGATGAGAATTGTGTAATAACCTTAATATTTCATTAAATTAAGTCCTGCAAACATGACGCTGCCATCAAAATCCCACGGGACTGGGCACTTGTGACACATCTGTCCCAGGTGCCCTTGTGGTGAGCTGTTACAAAACACCGGCCACAGCAGCACATCGAGCAGTGCTTCTGCTGGTAATGAAAACTGCCCTGCAAGGTGGTAGGTCCACTTTAAGTTCATATTAAACGTAATTTATACAAAAGCGCAATACTTTTTTTTATTTCGAAGCTTTGCAATTAACTCTCAAACTAGTCTAAATTAATTTTTTTGTAAGTCCTATTGAAGGCAAACTATGCTGGATCGACTCCTACAACTGGCAGCAGCATAACCACCCGCCACACCTGCCACATACTCATTAAGTTGACCATTAGAATGCCTGTTCAACATTTCAGTTGTGCCCCATCATATGGCAAATATACAATGAAAGGGTGCACAATAGAATTTATTGACAAGGTATCCTCTTTATTGAAGTACCGTGTATATATGTCCTATTTATGGTTCACACTTGCATGTGTTGTCTTATGCATTATCATGCAAAATAGTGTGTTAAGAGCTTCTTTGTACAATTTTTGGAAACAAGAATCAGGGTCTCACACAAAATATATCTACAGAGGTGAGAAGATTTTTTAACGTTTCTTAGCATAGGCTCAAACCCCCAGGAGTGATCTCTCTCGGGGGAAGGCAGAGGGAGTGCTCATTTAGGGCGTCGGTCTCCCTAGGACCGCCCCTGGTAATAGACAATGTGTGACAGGGACATTGTTATCTTTTAAAATTTCCATTTCATTGCAATTTCATTTATTCTTAGAGACTTACTTTACATAAGTAAGCTCACCCTGGAACATGCTATTTACATGGAGGAGGGGGGTACGGCCAGATACACACCCCTCCTCCTAAATAAATCTGTAAATAGTATATTCCAGGGCAAGCCGCCAGGATAAAGTTAGTCTCTATTAGTTTCTGAGAAGTGGATCAACTTCTAGAAAGTATAAATATATCACGCATCTGGAAAGTATTCACAGATCATCTGCGAATACTTTAAGCTTCTTTTTTTTTTTTAATACATTTGTTTTGTTTAGAATTCTGAGGAAATACGTGAATTCAATCTATTATGCAAAAAGGCTGTAACATAACAAAATGGGGAAAAAGTGATGCGCTGTGAATATTTTCCAGAAGCACTCTACAGTGTGCACCAGCACTGCTCAAACATGCTTCAATCCTTCTTTCCTGTCAGGAGCCTACTGTCTCGGGGAGTTCAGGATTTTCATTTGATATGGGACATACAGCACACGCCCATTGCACTTTTTGTACAGGAGCATACTGTTTCAACATTTAAATTGAAAATAAAAACACATCAGGCTTCAGCATCCAACATTTCTACAAAGCCACTGGATGCTCTTGAGAGTTGTGCCTGTCTCCTCCTAAAACTGATTTTTTAAAAGACCTCAGTTGGTCTAAGGAGGCTACACTACAGATTGTGGCTTTGCATATACATGGTGATGCTAGATCACTAGGCATGTATATTGAAACACTTAACAGCTGTATAGTATAAAACATCCCGGCAGATTGTTAGAGGTGGTACAGTATTTCTACTATCAAATTACCACCACTTAACAATCGGACATTACATTTGCAGGAATCACTAATTCACTAGGAAATCCTACAATCTTGAAATTAAGTTTTGCCACAAAACTTTGATATTGTGATGGACCAAATGTATTTATAAAATTTTTATGGATAATTCAGTGTATGATATTAGATATTTACAAAACAAAATATAACCAATTTGGAACAAATGGGACATTCAAAGCATCACATTTGCATAAATGAGTTTAATAGAAATGATTGACAAAGAGTCTTTTGAATAAAACATTCCCATCAAAATATCATAATGATTGATGCAATTCCTGAAGGAGAAACCCATAGTAATTACATTGATCGATCATATATTACAACTGTACAGTTTTAGCACATTCTCTCTGTTTTCCATATAATCACAGCCATACCTGAACTCCCCGCTGGTTTGAAGCACGGAAAAAAAGTTGATTTAAATGTGCTAAAGTTTGTATGGACATGTAAATAGTGATAATTTAGTCAGAGCTTTTGATTTGAAAAATATATTAAATACTAAACATTTTTATTATTTATTGAGAAAATGTACTAAAACTATACGAATGTAATGTATGATCAATCAAAATACTGTATTTT
>CM070033.1:169084207-169102942 GCA_036250615.1 Ptychadena robeensis
CAACTACCTTCACCCCACTCCCCTTTTCTCCAGCTACGCTGCTTGCCTATATATTGAGCATATATTATGTGTACCCCAAAAGGTATTTGCTATTCCTTCATTTGTATTTGCTAATTATTAAATCTTGCACTGGACTCAGTAAGCAGAGTAAACTTTAATGGTCGGCAGCAGCATTTGTTGTATAGCAGACTGTAAAGCAGGGTACACACATGCAGATATGGGCCATACCGATGACTGCTTCAAGCCCCATGCGCGCTCACAGATATCTATCTGGCCCATATCATATGCGGCCATCCCAGTTTTCGAGCAGGACCAATCAATCCCGCTCGAAAACTGGGTTATCGGACATGACCGTTAATCACGGCCGATGTCCGTTGCTTTGCATGGGAACCGTGAGTCTCCATGCAAAGCATTGGCTGAGCTGGAGAGACAGCAGAGCTTTCTCTTCAGCTCCGCCGATATCTGACAGCAGCATGATGACGTCATCACTCTGCTGCAGGGAACATCAAGGTCAGTCCTCTGTGCATTCCAGATACAAACAAAGAAGGTCTGCATTCCAGGATAAAATCCAGAAATTTCTCTTTTTTGATGCATAAATTGATGAATAACAGCAGACACATATGCCCCTATAGAGATCACCTCCTCTGACATGTTTCACTTGCAATGAGATTATTCCTAGAGATAGGGTATCATTACAATACAGAAACATATATAGCAATTACACATTACCATCCACATGCGTGCCCGCCTCCGCTCTCCTGAATTGTATATCCCATGTAGGTAGGTTATAGCCAGTATAAGTGGTTTTAGAGGAGAGCATATTTTCAGATTAGCTACCTATGTAACCCTATGTCTACCTTTGCATGTCTAAATTAATAAGCATGGCTGGCTAGCAGTGATGGTTACGAGTTGCACATTGTGACTAGCTGATTTTGTGAGTGAATTGCAAAACACCTGCACACAGTATCATCACCAAAATGGTTGAATATGTAGGTAAGGATTATATAACAAAAAGCAAAAGTATTGCTTTAGCAATCAGATACCAAGTTATGTTTGCATAAGTTCAAAGTCAAGTTAAGAGCAAGGGCAATACTTTTTTAGTTGTTTAGATGTTCCCTCATACCTTCTCTACATATCCAGCAATTGTGATGAGGATATACCATGTTTTATGACTTTGCAATTATCTCACAAAATTATCAACCATCTACCCATCTCTTTGGAGATGATACCATGAATATGGGTTTTGTAATAGATTTTATAACCATCTCTAAAGGTTAGATCCTATAAATGTGGTAGTGGGGGCTGCAGACTTCTCTGCTGTCTACTGGCGATGTGTAGGCCATAGTTCCCCACATCCATGGAAAACTCAACCCCCTTGCTCATGCATCTTTAACACAATCCTGGAGGCTTTGAGATTGTGGTATCCAATATATTCCATGCTCGATGTTCCTCTAGATTCATGGGACTCTCATGGTCTTTGTGCTTGTTTGATTTCTTTAGAATTAAGTCTGAAGACACCAGCTTATTTACAACATATTAAGCTGCATGTGTCCTACTTTGCTTATTTACAAGAAAATCCAACCTTTTCTATTACCTTTGTTTTGTCTAGGCTGAACAGCTGTGAAGCTAACACATCCATCATTATGGAAGGATCAATACATAATTATCAGCACAGTATGGTCCATATAAATGTAAGCTTTGAATGGATGATTTAGCGATGAAAAGAAGACAAAATAAAGTAGCTCCATCTGGCAGCTCTGGTCAGTCTTTGTTTTTATTCTGCGGATAAACATTGTTATACCTACAAAATAAATCTTTGGGAAAGTAGGATGGATTCTATTAAGTCACTGTTCAGCTTTTCTATTTTAGAAGGAAGTAGAATGGCAAGCACAAACCTAATTTAGTGAAGTCCTCATGATACAGAGATGCTTTCTCCTTGGTGTACCTTAGACAAATCCATCCTAATATCCTTCAAATATTACAATAAAGCAAATATACAAAATACATGACCAACCATTGTTCCTCATGAGCAATAGTGTTGAGCGAGAATATTCGAAATTTGAATATATTCACCTAATATCTGACATTCAAGAATTCACAATATTTCGTGAATGTGCTTTTGCAATGGTAGATATTCGTCATATTATGCTTCAACATTGTTTACCAGCATACATGACGCATATTTGTGCGCATTGCGAATGGATAAGCACAATACACATAGTGCTCGTACTGGCTAAGATCACAGAATGAAGAAGCAAAGCTTTTGGTACGCAAATCTTTGCAAATAATTGTGAACAGCTACGTGAGATGTGAGACAATAGAATAAAGTCAACCAGTATTTAGAATGAATTTGGAATGTTCCTTTATATATTCATAAAATTATGCAAACTAGAATATACTAATTAGAGATGGTCGAATTTTTCGACTTGCTAACTTTGTGAGCCTATTGCAAAGCCCCTGAACATGGTATCATCACCAAAGTTGCTGTAGATGTAGAGAAGGGTTGTAGGTACATTTCAAAAGAAAAAGTATGGCTCTGTCGTTTTTGCATAAATTAAGTTCAAAGTTAAAGTCGAAATTCCGTTTTTCGAAATTTTTACTTGACTTTGAACTTATATTGTGAAAAGACTATTTGTGTTAGAGACATACTTTCTTTTTTGAAATATTCCCCCAACCCTTCTCTATATTTCCAGCAAGTTTGGTGATGATACCATGCTCAGGGGCTTTGCAATTAAGTCGAAACCGTCGAAATGGTCGAATTTTGGAAAAAAAATTCGACCATCTCTATATACTATATGCTGCTCAACACTAATCAGCAACAGTGCAATACATTGCAGCTTACCAATTTAGATGTGGTGTCCACATGGCCAACCATGCACCCATTTACTTTTTAAGATACATTTTAGATTCAATCGAATTGTGCAGTTTAAATATCAACATTTAGTCTAACGTCAGTCAAAGGTACTACCACACTGTGATCGATGCAAAACTTATTTCTTAAATTCCTTTCCAGTCATGTAGAAAAAGGTGTATGCACTTGCTCCAAAATACCATCAGATAAAAATTGATCACAAACTCTAAAAAATACATTAGATACTTGTACAACCAAATAAAATTTCCCATGCTGACCAACCACAGCTCTTTTCATTTAATTTTGGTTGATCAATTTAGTTATAAACTTAAATTATTTATTTTTGATTTCATTCGACGATCCATCCAGTAAAACACATCCTTCCTAAGGCCCCCCCCCCCCCCACACATGTATGGATCCCCAGGCTATTTTGCTGGTGATCGACCGCAAGTCGAGTGGCACATAGAGATTCCCATTCATTTGAGGCTGGCCAAAAGCAGCAAGGTGACGTCACCACGCTGGGATCAGTGATCTGCCCAAATGCAAGAAAACTCCACGGCATATATGCCTAACTTTAGGATGATTACATGCATTGACATTCCAAGCTGGAACAAAAGAACAGGATCCACAGCTAAGTACAATTAGGTGAGAAAAACTAAAATAGACTGTGTTAGTGAAAGACATAAACCATATTATATACAGTGTATGTTTTATTTTGTCCATATTTCTAATTATACCTCCCTAAGGGAGCATTCACACAGTGTGCCAGCGATACGAGGACATTTAGAAAGGTCCCCATGTTATCCATATTAGGCATGTGCCCAAAAAGCTATCTGGGGATGCCTGATGTCATGTCTTTGGGGCTTTTTAGGAGTCTGGGCACTTGAAACACAGCATTTCCAGGCGCGGTGTGAATGCCCCCTAAGGTATTCCAGAGTGTGGGTCACTGTACATTTTTAGTACCAAATATAGTAACTCTGAGCCACAATGGGGATGGTTTATCTGATCCAAATAAGCCCAGGGCATGCTCCAGGTATACCTGTGCCTGTTCCCAACATTATCAATACGGCATTACAGGGACATGGGGTAGGAGTAACAGGGGGGCATGATCTGGCTGGGAATTTAAACTGGCAACATTGTAGGAAGATAATTATACTGCCAGGGAGGTTGAAGTAGGCACACACCATATGTAAATGACATGTAGTTTAGTAGTCCTTCATGCATGTTGTATAACTTTGGAATAAAGGCCCCCATACACGGGTCGGATTCCGGCCGGATTCCGGGCCGATCGATTCCGGGCGCGTGCACGCGAAACGATCGTGCCGGAATCGTGTGCAGCCCACCTTGTCTGATTGATCACGTCCGATTGATCAGGGGCTCAGAATCGGATCCGACAGAGAACCAACATGTTGGTCTTTTTGATCCGATTCTGCACAGATCAGGGGGAGTTGCCATTTGTGAGGTGGAGTCGGAGATGGAATAGGACACGGAATCGTCCCGGAATCCGTTGGACAAGGTGGTATGCAGCGATCGGATACTCTTAATTGGCCGATCGATCACACCTGCGATTCCCGGCAGAATTGCCGGAATCGATCGGATAGGTGATCAAGCGGCCATGGAATCCGACTGTGTATGGCTGGCTTAAGATTCCATCCAGTAAAACACATGCTTCCTAAGGATTAGTGATGGCCAAACTGTCTGCACTCCTTCTAGCCGGCGAGCAGTACAGGTTGTTTGACCCGCCCCGTTCGCCGGTGGGAAGGAGCTTATTTTTCTTCCACTGGCAGGATCAGGAGTAGCGAGATCCCACTGGAGGAAGAATCTTTTCACTAGAGACCAAGTAGAGAACACAGTCTTCTAGTCAAATATCGGCTCTGATGTCAGTGATGTCACATCCGGTAATCGGTACCAGGAACTATGTGCTCCAGGTACTGGAAGTGACTCTCGCCTATGCCTCTCTGCACTCCCTGCCCAAACTTCCTCACCCCATTGTCCCGGTGATGTCCGCCCAGGAAGGAGCAGGATCTTAGCTATGGGAAGTGATGTAATGCCCATGTGCTGGCTTGCTATTAGCCCAGGAAAGATCGGGATCAAGATACTCCCTCACTTCCTGTTATCATGTGGTCAGTATACACAGGGCTGAAACTCCTGCCCTGTAACAGTAGTAATGGGTTAACATCATCCGGGGGTGCTCATGTACAGGCAGATTGGACTTTAGGAAAAAGGTCAGCCTCTGCTTGTTCGCCGCAAACTGTCAACTCCAGCAGCACGTCTGTGTCCCTTGATGTCTACCAACGAAATTATCTTGACAGACATCAACAGTGTGGGTATTCTTTCACCAGCCGATCCTGCATGGCTGATCCAGCTGGCAAAAGAATACCCTCACAGCCGGCATCTGTGAAGATAGTTTTTTAGATTCCTGCTTGGCTCCCCACTATCTGCAGTCACACAGGGATCTAAAAATTTACTTGACAGACACCGAAGGTGAGTCTAATGGCCAGATCTTTTTTAGATACCTACGTGAAAGATCCGGCCAGTGGCAGAATATCCACAAAAAAAAACAAAAAAACTGTCTGCCATGCGAACACTGCGGCCATCCCTTCTCTTTAGGGATACAACCATTTACATTTTTATAGGCATGCGTTTCTGCATATATACAAAAATGCATGCGTTTTTCACATTACATCTGCATTTGCGTTTTGCATTTGCGTTTTTGAACAAATCAATGAAAAAAGTAGGAATTTTTTTTATCAAAAATTTAAACAGCAAGGAGTTTTTAAAAACACAGTGTTTCCGCATGCAGTTTGAATGGTAACATTGGTTGTCTATGTAAAAAGGCGTGCAGTAAAAAAACCGCAACGCATATAGTGTGAAATGGCCCTACGAAAAGTTTTGGAAAACACTTGTAAAGTCTGCTGCTCACCTGGAAGTAATATTTTTTTTCTTAACCAAACTGGAGTTTCATTTTTTCTGCCCAGCGTTTTGTAGATAATTGACATGCATCATGTCAGGAGAACTAATATCTGCGCTATAATTTGATGTCAAACAAACGGTTTGCCATCATAGTGCTCCTGTTTAATTCAGGGCTCACAATCCAAATTCCAATTCTGCCCGCAAAGCTTCTGTAAATCCAAATGCATAAATAGACGATGAATGAAAAAGCGAACAGCTTGTTCTGCATAGCTAAACAGTTTGCTTCTAAATTGTCTTGGAAGTGATGAGGAAATTGCTTTTTTAATTAGATTTAGTCAATGTAATGACCACATCCTAATAGAGCCAATGTGTAAAGGGGCTCAAACAACATTTTTTTTTTTTAAATGACTACCGTGCCCTGTTCCTGGATTAATAGTGAATAATGTAAGGTTCAAAAATAACGTACTCTCCTCATATTCTTGTCATCTGCTGAACAAAAAATGCAGTTGCCACTTTAAAGGCCCCCATACACGGGTCCGTTTCCCATCGGATTCCGGGACGATCAATTCCGGGCGCGTGCACGCGAAACGATCGTCCCGGAATCGCGTGAAGCCCACCTTGTCCATCCGATCACGTCCGATCGTTCGGGGGCCCAGAATCGGATCGGACAGAGAACCAACATGTTGGTCTTTCTGATCCGATTCTGCACACATTAGGGGGAGTTGCCATTTGTGGAGTAAGCGATCGGACACGGAATCGTCCAGGAATCCGTGGGACAAGGTGGTATGTAGCGATCGGACACACTTAATTGGCTGATTGATCGGAGCTCCGATTGCCGCTGATATCGCCGGAATCGATCGGATAGGTGATCGATCGGCCATGGAATCCTACTGTGTATGGCTAGCTTAAGGGAAGTCACAACATATATATCAGGAAACCATTTTATTATGAATCAATTGGGTAAATATAAAATACAGAAAAACTGTTAGCAGGTAGTAAAGTGTAAGTTGTGAGGTTGGGCCTCCATGGACTTAAACACTAAGTGGGCTGTGGCTGCGCTGGTGTCAACCGTGTCCATTACTGCCAAAAAAGCCCGCATTTTGCAGTGTGATGCACTTGTATCTCCTATACAAGTGCAAGAATGCATGCTGCAGGGTGTTTGCGCTAATTCCCGACATTGCACGTTATCGTTCATATGGAGACCTGTCTACCTTGTGTTAACCCTAACCC
This sequence comes from Ptychadena robeensis, assembly GCA_036250615.1. Lineage (NCBI taxonomy): Eukaryota > Metazoa > Chordata > Amphibia > Anura > Ptychadenidae > Ptychadena > Ptychadena robeensis. The sequence goes on from CM070033.1 coordinate 169,091,202, forward strand.
TTCTGTTGCAATACTGTACTACAGTGCAGCTCACATGAACAAGCCCTTACATGGCAAGATTCAATCCATTGTGAGTTCTGATTCCTTCTTCTGTGGCATCAAACTAGAGATTTTCTCTTTTCTCATACATACATTAAGCCTTGGTCACCCTTAACTCTGGTCCCTGTTTTGAACTGTTCCATGTGAGAACATCCCACAAGATTTTGGAAATGTTTTGGAAATTTAGTGACCCAAGAAGGGTTCACATAACTGTAATATATGTTCTGTACAATATATGCTGTATATTGCTGTATGGTGCTAATATTATTGTGTGTATCCCCTTAAGGGTTACACCTGTTTACGAAAAGCTGGTACCATGACTCATGTCTGGGCGTGTACTTGCATCCTTCCCTCCAAAATGTTACAAACTTGTTCCTGCCCAGTAACAGGCCTTAGGCCAGCCCCATTCCAAGGACATGAATTGAAGTCCTTTGGAATCTTCTGGGCTTTTCCCCGGCTTTCTAATGTGACTCCTGAGATGACTACAAGCGTCCAGCGTTACACCCTGGAGAAGGTCCCCAACACCCAGCTATGGAGCATCTTATCCCCATGCCTGAACCCCATCCCTGCCTCTGGGTGATGGTGCAAGCCTGAATATATTCCTCAATAAAAACTGTAAATAGCCCCCATCTTCTGTCATGGACCTTGGGCTGTGAACGAAACCTGGTGAGCGAGCAGTGGACATCCATCCTAAAGAACCTGGTCGCATGATGGTTTCACATACTGCACTCGCATGACACTGCAGAAATTATCTGCCAGCCCCATCTAGCCATCTGAGTCTTGTTACAATCACTAAGATCCTCATGCATCACCTCTAAGAACTCCATTCTAAGGGCTCGTCCCCACTTGCACGGCCGGCCACGGGTGACCGCCACAAATCACGCCCTTAGACATGAATGGATGTTCATTCTCTGTGGACGCGATCTTGGGCGGCTGCATTGACTCTCCATATAAAAAAACAGCGTCGGCGGCATTACTACGTCTATTTTCTGGGCTCTGTACCTGTTTCTTGTAATTATTTTTCTTCTCTGTGAACCTATTACTAGTTGTGATAGCATGAATCTGGTCCTCTTTTTGTAACATGTTCTTATATCTGATTATGTCAGTATGGTGCAGAAAAATATTTCTGATGTTTGCATTTGCCCTTTTGCTTGGTTGTCTATTTTTAATAGTGTTTAAGTCACTGTGTTGTTCACTTTTATCTGAAATGCAAAGCTGTGGACAGGCAATGCCATAGGCTGCCATTGAAAGACAATAAATGTAGATCCCCTGTGGATATGGTCAGACCAGCATCATTTTGCTAATTCTTTAAATAACTGCATTAGTTTTGTTTGATATCTGGAATGCAAAGCTGTGGGTAGGCAATGCCATAGGCTGCCATTGAAGTACAATACATTTAAATCTAATCCCGTGGATATGGTCAGACCAGCATAATTTTGGAAATTATTTAAACATTTTTGTGTGCTACACTATACAAAAAAAAATACTAATATAAGTAAAAAAGAAATTGTCCTTTCCCCATGAATGGTTAATCACAGCCTGCTGTAATTCATTAACCAACTCACTGTTCAATATTCACACTTTGTTCTGAGAACATTAACACTGAGAAAAACACTGAATCAATGGAATACAATAAGACAATTATTTGTTGTTGTAGGCTCGTGTTGATGAACTTTAATTGTATTGACATCTCTGTCGCATCAGATCAAAGTCCCGTTAGATCACACTTCCCCATAAGAGCAATGGCAGGAAATTATGCAAGAAAAAAAACAACCCGGAATATTCAGTCTTTACCTGTCAGCTAAATGTTGCCTCCGTTCTATTTGCTTCATCGACCTTGTGATTACAGATAATGATCACTTATACATTCACAACTTACTGCTTAGCTAGAAAGTGCAATCAAGAAAAAAATGTAGAACATTCCAGACAACATCTTGATAAAAGTGAACAAATCGATTCATCTAACGCCAGAAATAACAATTAATCAGTCAATAGCATGGAGTCATTAATCAGTCACAGAGTTCATTTCTATGATTAAATGAGGAAACTAATAACCTTGACCCATTTACTGGCAATTTTGCTGACTACAATTTAACTTCTTTTAATAATTTAAAGGAAGATGTCAACTATTGGGGGAGATTCCAGGTTAGGACTGATTGTTTCAGGCAATGGAAAAGTGACAAACCTACCTTTTTATTATTTGTTGGTTGTAAGAAAAGTTGACTTGATCCTGAGATAAAGTAAAAAATGGATCTTATCAGATGGATAGAATTTCTTTGCTACAAATCTTTATGGAATAAAGAAAATGTTGCTCTGCTGGAGCTTGGCCCTCGCTGACCTGCAGGGACAATGAGAAAAGAAGATTAGGTTGGGTTTTCATGAATAACTGTAAGAAAATCATTATCATGCAGGATTTAAATGTCTGGAATTTGTATCTCATAGAGCAAAGTTTCAACATCTTCAATCTTAATGTGCCTCTCAAGATGAAGAAGCTGCCTTATTTGTTAAGCTGAGAATAGACGGTACGATGTGCAGTCTATTCCTTATCCGATTCTCTGCATTAGGAGCGGGTGTGATGACGTCATCACGCCTGTCGGCTAGTGCCGAGAATCGGACGGCACTCCGTGCAGCTCATTACTTCGGCTGGGGGCAGCTGTTTCCAGCCGAACTAATGGGATTGGGTTAAAATTTACCGTCCTGTCGGATCTCTGTGCGATCCGACATGATGGCTGATTTTAGCCCAATCCTCGCCAGTTGCTGCATCCAATTCCTGCACGACCCGATCCCTAAGGGATGCGGGAGCGCGCACAGCATCGGATCGGCGGTCGAATCGTGCAGGAATTGAAATGTCTATGCCCAGCTTTAGGGATTACATCTAGGCATTGAAGAAATGTCAATACCCATAGTGATTTTAAACGGCTTTGGCTAATTACATGCCAATTCAAGTATGCAAGTTTAAAAATCTAAACCCAAACTCTAAAATCTGCTTTACTATTATTCCATACAGACTACTTCCCTCAATATTGTTCACATATGGATGGGACACACATAATGCTGGTTAAGTTAGTTTACTGTTCTTAGGAGTTAGTTCTCCTCAGTTGTTATGTTGTTTGTTACGGTTATTTATTTATTTTTGTTTTCCTTGTCCCCCCCCCCCCCTTGGGGACCTCAGCTATGACTTTGTTAGCAACTGAAAGGATGAAGCCTGTTCATAATATTTGGGGTCCTCTCCAATGCACTGCTACAGGTGATTCGCGATTATAATAGGAAGGCTCCACTGTGGAAACCTATGATGATAATAATATTATCTGTTGGAAGGAACTTCTGAACCTTTGCCTGTAATCTGTGTTTAATTTCTACGATATCCCTGTATCCTTGCTACTTTTGTAAAAATGTTAAAAATTCTTTAGAAAAAAAAAAATATTGACCACATACTGGGAAATCATCAACCAATTAAATTGGATCTGTGAGACCCTGGCCATGTGTAGGGATGGTCGAAAAATTCGCAGTGCAAATTTTTAAGCAGAAATTTCAACTTTTTCGCTGAAAATTCGCATAGTCTAATTTTTATGGGGTAATTTCGACTATTTGCTGAAAAAGTCGAAAATCAGCCTGATATTTCGACTGAAAACTAAATTTCAACTTTGCTTTTGATTTGCCTTGCAGCTACTTCACGTGCGAATATTGCCATGTTATTTTAAATTTTCGCATGCGGGGGTGATTGGAAAATTCGCATGGTGCTAGCCAACTTTGTCAGCTTATTGCAAAGCCCCTGAAAATGGTATCCTCACAAAAATTGCTGGAGTTGTAGAGAAGGGTTGGGGAAACATTTGAAAACAATAAGTTTTGCTCTAACATGTCAAGTTTGTGTATAAATTGGTTGTAAAGCTCTGCTACTATGTACACTGATTCTTCTATTATAGCTCAAGCGCATACAGCAAATCAAAATTTTCCACCTTATGTGAATTTTTGACCTTATGCGAATTTTAGGCTTTATGCAAATTTTTTAGTGTTTTATGCGAATTTGCGGCGTTATGCGAATTTTCGACTTTAGAAATCGAATCGAAATTCGATTGGTAAACTTGAAATTAAAGGATAATCGAATTGTATTCATTTCGACCATCTCTAGCCATGTGTTTTTTTCACAAATTCGACAATTTCGAGTTTATTTCAAAGTCCCTGAACATGGAATCATCACCAAACTTGCTGGAAATGTAGAGGAGGGTTGGGGGTAAAATGGCTCTAACACAAATAGTTTTTGCAGAAATTAAGACTTTGAACTTAATTTATGCAAAAGCTACATGTGCTAGAGCAAAGCTTTTTTCCCCAATATTCCCACATCTCCAGCAATGTTGGTGATGCCATTTTCAGAGGCTTTGCAATCAGCTCACAAAGTCAGCTAGCCAAAAAATTTTACTTTGTTAAATGCAGCCTAGATGCCAATCTCCACTACACTCTTTACCTTTAGACAAAATCTGCTGTGCTGTGCAACTTCTGTGCTTTGTAATTGTTGGGATGTGGCACATCCTGTTATGAGGTACTCCATCCATGTTACATTCCCTTTGCAAACAGGGATTGGCAAAGAACCAGGAGACCACAAGGATGGTTGTTGCTATCGGCAAGCAAGGCACTTCAAAGTTGAGAGAGAAGGAAAGTGAGTTCCAAAGCATGATCAGGGCTGGCAGCAGACAGAGGGTTGTACGTTACAAAAACAGGGGGTCAAAGTATCCAGAAGAATTGTTGAGTCCATGCAGGGTCAGGGCAGGTGGCACACAGAGAATGGTCAGGAAAAAAGCAAAGGTCAGATATCTAATAACAGTAAAAGGATTGCACCCAGCAGTAACAAACTATATGCAGAGAAGCCATGTAGCTTCCAGGTTAATATAGGGCAGGAAGTGCTACAGGCAATCTAATGGGTGAAGTGGATCACCGGGGAAGGCACTTAAAATCTCTCTGTGCCATAAGAACAAGTCATGGATTAGTATTCAGAAGCTGCTGTGACAAGGGTTATGTTATGTCTACTATCTGCCTGGTCAAGACAGACTGCAAGGTTAGAATGGAAGAAGATGGGGAGTGGGTGTGTGTCTGAAAAAACCAAGGCAAATTGACAACAACATTTAAATGTGTTAGAAGATATCCTACATTTTCTTACTTTTTGTACAATTGCATAATCAATTATGGATAATAAATAAGCTTAATCATTTTGTGGGTAGCCACATGGCCGGTAACTTTCCTACAAATTGTAAGTGAAACCTCTAATAATAAGGAAAAGACTTATTAATAGAGATGGGCTAACATCGGCCCGGAGTGTCCGCAAACAGGGCGGGTCGAACTTCTAAAGAAGTCCGCCGTCCGCCCTGTTCGCGGACACATTCAAATTCCCCGCCTAGACTAGGCGGGGAATTTGAATCGGAAAAACCGGATGTGACGTCATCCGGTCCTTGGACCGCAACCTGGAACGCATAGTTCCTGGTTACGGGCGCAGGATGTGACGTCACTGACGTCACTTCCTGCTCCAAGCCGGATTTTTCACTACAAGACCGGCTGCATGCCCGGTCTTGTAGTGAAAAGATTCTTCCTTCGGCACGATCTCGCAGGTTCTGATCCTGCCGGAGGAAGAATTTAGATCTTCTTCTGGCCGGCGAACAGTACGGGTCGAACACCCGTACTGTCCGCCGGCGAGAGGATCAGCGAACATGCCGAGTTCGCGGCCGAACTGTTCTCCGGCGAACAGTTCGGTCCATCCCTACTTATTAAGAGGAATATACAAATAAGACTTTTTGTTGGGGTAAGAAAGCAATGCTTTCTGTAATGCATGCACAGGACAGCGATATTTTATTTTTTCATTTTCCATTTTATTCAATGATTTTTATATTTTAAGAAAACAGAGACACAAGATTTTAGAAGACATTTAGACCCTTCTCCCCTTTCTAAGCTTCTTCAGTTGACCAACCCACCCTCTCCTTGTGCAGCAAATTCTCATAGATTTGTTTTGGAGTATCCACTCATCAACTTCTATTAACATTAGACTCCAGTATAAGGGGAATAAATCGGCATGTGTATGTACCAGAACAGGAATCTTTGCAATCAAGGACTTTGGATCTTAATAACAATAGTTAGTTAATTAATTAATTGAAAAAAAGGATCTTGGTATGTGGAGATGAAGGGTGAGGTAGGGTAGGTTGGCCAAGGAAGGGGGGGGGGGCAAGAAATGCTGATTCAATTCTCAGCTTTCTCATAATGTGATTAAAATAATGTCAGAGTAACCCAGAGACAGCATTGTGTGTACAAGTGTGCATACAGAGAGAGGAAGTCAGGGGAGAAGACAGGACCTGGCAACTTCTCTCAAAAGTCTTAAGCTGGGAATAGACGGTAGAATTTACCGTCGATTCCTGATCCAATTTTGGCACTAGGAGCGGGCATGATGATGTCATCTAGCCTGTCTGCTAGTGCCGAGAATGGGCCAGCACTCTTTGAGTGCCGCTCACTACTTCGGCTGGGGGCAGCCGTCCCCATCCGAACTAATGGGATCTGATTAAAACTAACAGTCCTGTAGGATCCATGTGCGATCCGACAGGATGGTTGATTATAGCCCAATCCTGCTTGTTGCTGCACCCAATTCCTGCACGACCCAACGGCATCGGATCAGCGGTCAGGTCGTGCAGGAATCGGAAAAACATTTATGCCCAGCTATAGACTTGATCAACTAGTCAACTTTTCCATGAATGCCCTAGTACTGCAGTCATATGCATGCAAGTCAATATTTGAGGCATTTAATTGCTTTGCAAGCCAATTACAAAATGTAGAGTGTGCAGATCCTCATAGATTAAGTAAAACTGTTATACCAATATATACCTTTAAAGTCCCCTTAAACCAAAAAGCTAAATAAACCATTACTTGACAATGGAGTGTGTAAACCTCCAACTCTTTGACTTCATTAAGTTTGCCGCAGAAACTGTTAAGACTTTATCCTTCAAATCAATATCACTGACACAAGCATCCCTATATTCCAGAACAGAGAAAACTCACTCATTCGAAATGTCACTGCGTGCTACTTGCAGGTTTAATTTGTTTAGATTGCAGCGCTCATTTGGAAGTTGTATACAATGCTAATTGCAATCAGCACTTCGTTCCCATAGCGAAGGCAGCACAATTAAAATGGCAGGAGACGCTAGCTACACTGCGCTGAGATGAACCTGTTTGTTGGTGTTTCCAATTACCTGCTGATGCAAGCGGTCCTGCAATTCAGAGATGAGAAGTTTAGCTTTGAATTGAAGTTAAATAGTAAATTAACTTTAAAGAATGCTTTGGATCTTTTCAATGCGGTCTCACAGATTACGCATTGAGTTTGGATTCTCTGAAATAACTGCAATCAACCCAATGTACCAAATAAAAAGACATTGACATTGTAAGGCTATATTTATCCTTAATCATTTTATAATTTGGCTACATACTTTACCTATTAAAAGTTTTAATTATACCCAAGGAATATGAATAAGGCAGGAAAGCACCATGAATTACAATTTTCTGTTTAATTTATGTAAGGCTTTCTCTTCTAATATATCTGTCAAAGTATTCTAATTTAGGTTTCAATTATGATTGCTTTTAGGTAATCCCAAATGAAATGACAAAGAATTTCTCACATGTGCACTTAAAATCTTGTTCTACCTTTTAAATAAATTATAAGAATAAATACCACATTACTCACATTAAGTCACTTCTTTTACTGCCTATGATAATGGTAAAAGATTGCAACTTGTATTTTTAACTGGATGGTTACATCCCACTTCCAGAGAATTAACTGAACAGATAATGATATAACTCAATTTTCTCTCAGCAGTGTCAACTTCCTACCAGAGACACTATTACACACTTATGTGTGGACACAAAGATGCCATGTCCATGCCTTTCCCACATGTCTTGCTAGGCATTGCCTAAATCAACATGGCATCTCTACAGACATGGCCCACTAACCATTGATCACATAAACATGGCATCTCTACAGACATGGCCCACTAATCATTGTCCACATCAACATAGCTTCTCTACAGACATGGCCCGCTAACCATTGATCACATCAACATGGCTTCTCTACAGACATGGCCCACTAACCATTGCCCACATCAACATGGCTTCTCTACAAACATGGATCACTAACCATTGATCACATCAACATGGATTTTCTACAGGCATGGCCCACGTACAATTGTCCACATCAACATTTCTTCTCTACTGACATGGATCACTAACTATTGTCCACATCAACATAGCTTCTCTACAGACATGGATCACTAACAATGGTCCACATCAACATGGCTTCTCTACAAACAGGGATCACTAACCATTGTCCACATCAACATAGCTTCTCTACAGATATTGCTCACTAACCATTGTCCACATCAACATGGCTTCTCTACAGACATGGCCCACAAACAATTGTCCGCATCAACATGGCCTCTCTACAGACATGGCCCACGAACAATTGTCCACATCAACATGGCTTCTCTACAGGCATGGATCACTAACCATTGTCCACATCAACATGGCATTTCTACAGACATGGCCCACTAACAAATGTGCACATCAACATGGCTTCTCTACAGACATGGCCCGCTAACAATTGTCCACATCAACATGGCTTCTCTACAGACATGTCTAACTAATCATTGTTCATCTCAACATGCCTCCTCTATAGACATAGGTCACTAAACATTGTCAACTTCCACGTTCCTCTACAGACATTGTTCACTAAAGCCGGCCATAGACATCTCGATCTATGGCCAGCTTTTAGCAGACTCCTCACAGTGTGGTGATGTCACCACGCTGTAAGGAGTCGGCTAGAGAACGGACAGGAATCCCGTGTGTTCCACTAACACTTGTGATTCCTGTCAGATTGTAGCCAGTAACAGCCTGCAGCAGAGGATCAGAGGATTGGGCAGAAAAAGAACCAGCAGGACGGATCCGTGTGCGATCCGACCTGCCGACTCTTTTGGTCGGCTCCCCTATAGTTGCGGCTGACCGACCTTTATGTGCTCGGTGGGAGCGAGCATGGTGGTCGGTCGGCCGCAACTATGGCCGGGAATGGGCCCGTCTATGGGGGGCTTAAGCATTGTCTACATCCACACAGCTTCTTTACAAACATTGTCAACATATCATATCTACAAACATGGTTCACAAAGCATTGTCCTCATTCACATGTCCTCTTTATAGACATGGATCACTAACCATTGTCCACATCAACATGGCATCTCTACAGACATGGCCCACTAACAATTGTGCGCATCAACATGGCTTCTCTACAAACAGGGACCACTAACCATTGTCCACACCAACATGGCTTCTCTACAGACATGGCCCACTAACAATTGTCCACATCAACATGGCTTCTCTACAGACATGTCTAACTAATCATTGTTCATCCCAACATGCCTCCTCTATAGACATAGGTCACAAAACATTGTCAACTTCCACGTTCCTCTACAGACATTGCTCACTAAGCATTGTCCACGTCCACATCCACACAGCTTCTTTACAAACATTGTCAACATATTATATCTACAGACATGGTTCACAAAGCATTGTCCCCATTCACATGGCCTCTTTACAGACATGGTTTACTGAGCATTGGCCACATAGCCTATCTACAGACATGGCTTACTTTTTTAATAGTTATGGCCGAACTGTCCGCCGCGAACATGGAGTGTTCGACCCGCCTCCTTCACTAGCTAGATAAAATAGGGTAAAATAGGAGCAGAAAGATCTAGCGAGAATTTGGCTTTAAAAACCGGAAGTGATATCAGTGATGACACTTTCGGTAATCGGAATAAGGAACTGTGCGTTACTTCCGTTTTTTCCCGATTCAAATTCTCTTCAGTACCAGGAGATATTGGAAGGAAATGTGATGCAGTCTGTCACAAACCTGAGGCTTGGGAGACGTTGGACCTTTCAACAGGACAATGATCCCAAGCATACCTCCAAGTCTACTAGAGCATGGTTGCAGATTAAAATATGGAATATTTTGGAGTGGCCATCGCAGTCACCGGACTTAAATCCGATTGAGAACCTCTGGTGGGACTTAAAGAAAGCAGTTGCAGCCCGCAAGCATAAGAATGTGACTGAACTGGAGGCTTTTGCCCATGAAGAATGGGCTAAGATACCTCTAGATCGTTGCAAGACACTTGTGTCAAGCTATGCTTCACGATTAAAAGCTGTTATAACTGGAAAAGGATGTTGTACTAAGTAGTATTCGATTTTTGAATATTTAGCTCGAATATCACCATTTCGCCATTTTGCGAATATTCGCGAATATACAATCGGATATCCGACGTGATCGCGATTTTTTTAAACGGAAATGACGGATATTCTCCCAGTCGAATATCCGAGCTCCATTGACTTACATGCATTGCGCATATGTGATCGCAATTGCGATTTTCAGATCGCAATTTATGTCCACAAGTGCGGGTATTCGAGATTACGAATATGGAATCGAAAATGATGGTGGATATTCGCGAAATTACGCAAGTTCGAATATTGCCTAGTCGCTCGTCACTAGTACTAAGTACAAAGAATGAATGTCACTTGGGGGTTGAATAAAACTAATAATGATGTGAGCACAGAAAATACATTTCTGGTTATTTCATTATTAATGTTATGTTATATTTGTCTGACTTACAAGTGCCTCGCTGATTTCATTGTAAACAAGATGACTGAAATGATCAAAATGGCCAAAACACAAAATTTCAGTGGGGGTGGAATAATTTTGAACACAACTGTATATATAGCAGTACCCATTCTATGCACATGCTGATCAACTTATGGAGAGACACATTTTACAATCTGGAACTGAACAACATACCCATGAGTAGTAATTTGCATATGGGAGGAGATATGAGTCTGTGTCACAAAATGTATTTATTGCAATGTAGAATGTTAATATGAATACACAACTCATGCTATCTCATTGTAAAATGTCGCTCCATAAGTTGGTCAGTATGTTTAGAGAATGGGTACTGCTAGTGCTAATGCAGATAAGATTTCTTCACGGCTTTGGCTTTTTGGCTTGGGTGGAGGGAATGGTACAAATTTCTGTCTCCTGGGATGCAGAGCTATTTGTTTTTTACATATTCGGAAATGTTTTTTAATGTATAGCCCCCGAAGTAAGTTCAGATCCATAACCTCACTCAGCAATGAAAATTCACATCAATCACTACATTACAATTTCAACCCTTTCCATACATATTGTTACACCAGGGTTGCCCGCACCTTTTTGACTTGCAAGCTACTTTTAAAATGATCAGGTCAAAATGATCTACCAACACGAAAATGGCAAATCAATAGATAGATATGTAGCACTGACACCTGTAGGTGCTGCTGTGTGTAGTGGGACCTGGGTAGTAGTAATTGGCTCGGAGACAGAATATGCTTTGAAACTGAAGAAACTTTTATTCACTGGCTGCACGATACAAGTGAATATGAGACTTTGGAGGAGAGAGGGTTAGGGTAGGCAGGATGCTGGCTCACAACAGGGTCTGACTTCTTCTGTGACACCCAAATTCAGCCTCGCTGACACTTGCTCCACTTGGAATCTCTGACGGTCCAGCCCTTTCACTAGTAGCAGCTCTGACCTATTTAGCCCCTTTTGTAGATTCCCTTCTGTGTTCTCTCACAACACTTCTTCTAGTAGCACTTGTTAAATGAACAGG
>CM070033.1:169103042-169125142 GCA_036250615.1 Ptychadena robeensis
CTCCAGAAACACACAGTTAACCCCTTAGACACTAGTCACCTCTCACAGAGGGGCTACAGATAGATGTACAATGTACATCACAATACAGTTCTGTAAATTTTTGTCCATTACTTTACTGTGTATTAATAAAGATGTGAAAAAAAGGCAGGGCTCCGTGATTCACTTCGATTGTCTTTGAGATCTACCTGTAGATTGTGATCTACCATTTGGACACCTCTGTGTTTCAGTATATGAAGCAGTTCTCAAAATGGTATCCACTGAAGATGTGTTCTCATAATGCTAATTATCACAGATCTGTATTCAAGCTCTAGGATTACCACTTTCCTGAAGTTGAACAAAGCGAAAATGTGATCCTGATGTCCTCAGATTCCTTCTTGTATGCTTATGGTTGCATATATTCAAGTTGTTAGAGAATGGGTTGCTGTTGTAAAGATGGAAGTTGGGGTCACTCATGTGAACTACAGTAGCGGGATACATAGTTGAGATGTTACTGTTAGGTGCGTTCATTTTTTAGAAAACGTGGGCACAGTTGACAGGAAGCTTACCTGTACACCTTATACTTTATTTAACTGAAATTGCCAAATCTTTGCTAAGGAACAAAGCTGTGCTTCCAGAATAATTGACTCGATTTTTGCAGCTGCTATTCGGCTGTTCTAAATCCTAGCTGAGATGGTCTAAAGAAGAAGAATAGGTGATGTAGACACGACAGAAGCATTTTATTGGATTAGTGCTCCTGAAAGGTCAAAATTAATGGTATTTTTCTCCAAACTCCGGTGCGTTGTGCTTTCAGCGGTCAATCAGCAGATCTTACCGAACATGCTGAAGCCGCTGCTGTAACAATAGGATGTTCTGAAAAAGTGCTTCACTCTCATCTCCATCTGTGCCTGATAATGAGCACTCCTCCTCATTAGAACATGAACAAACTAAGTGGGCTTTTCAATGATATATTTTTTTGCAAATGTGTCAGCGAGTGTCTCTCACATTGTAGAAAGTCGAGATTTAATGCACATGGCTTTGTCATTTGTCTATTTCTATGTCAATGTGGCAATAGAAAGAAAAGGGCGGCTGTGCCTAGAGTATATCACATTTCAAAACCTGGATAGAATATTTAAAAGTTAAATTCTTCAGGTTTTTTTAGTTGTCATCTCTGTCCTACAGAGGAGAATGACCTGTAGACAAAACATCAAGTCATTGCATATTTATTATATAATAATAATATTATAATATTGTACTTACTATTCCTGCTGCTTTAGTTATATGTAATGTCCATACTGACATTACTATACATCAGTGGCATCATTAAGGTGGCTTGGGGGTGTGGGTCGTCATCGGGCAGTTCCGTTTACGTACAGGCGGATCGGACTTTTAAAAAACATATTTATTGGAATTGGAAAAACTGGAAGTGACATCACATACATGGAATGCACATGTTTCTGGTTTCGATTACTGGACCAACTTGATATTTTTCCCCATTGAAAAACATTATCTGGCGCCTCTAGTGGCCACTTACGATACTGTAGTTAATTAACCCCCGGAAGACCTGCATCTAATTATGGAATCCCTCATATGGTTTCAGGGGACAGCAGGTAAATATATACATATTTAGGATTTGGAATTGCTTTGTGCCAGCTCAGAGGTAAGGAAAAGTTTATTTTTACATATGTATATAGATATATTTGAGCCATCGATGGATTCGTTGATCCTGTTTAAAGGAACTCAAACAAACAGGTTTCAAACATGTTGGAAAACCTTGGTCGAAATCCATTTCTTTAAATGGGGACCGCAGATGTGATCAGACATGTTGGAATTGATACAGTTATCACCATATCTGGTGCAATTTGGCGCCCTTGCCCCCGGTGTGATGTCACTAGGTCCATCAAACCCGAAAAGAGACACCGTAATAACCTGGCACCGGGGGGAGGAGGGATCCACTGCCTTACCTTTCATTTGAGTATGTTTGGGCATTAAACCGCAATGACTACTATTTTCTATGCAGAAAACTGTGTTCATTGTGGTTTGCATTTAAAACTCCAGCTGCCTCCCGATGTGACGTCAGTAAGTACGGAGGAGAGATCCACTGCCTTACTCGCGGATGCGATTGGAGCCGTCCCAGACGCCGGATCAGGTAAGGGATCACTGTGGGGGCCCCTCTCAGTGTCGGACGGACCCAGTTCATTCGGTGTACTTTTTGCATGTCCAGAACAAACGAACTGAGTTTGTCTCAAATGCTAGGGAGGTTAAGCAATCCCCCTGTTAGCGCAGTCATTGGAAGGAGATCCTTAATGTCAATGTCACTAATTGATGGCTTTTACATGTGGCTTTTGAACAAAAAAACTTATTTTGGTAACCATAAAGGGGAATTTAACAAGCAACAACTTAAGGAACCCCTAGCAACCTTTTGAGGAACCCAGGTAACATTAGAGATGGTTGAATAATTTCAACTAGCCAAGCTTGTGTGTTGACTAAATTTCTGCATATATAGGAATTGCTGGATATATAGGAAAGTTTTGCTCTGGCATAAGTAGTTTTTGCATAAGTGAAGTTCAAAGTCAAAGTTGAATTTTCATTTTGACTTTGAACAAAATTTTTGCAAAAACGTCTTATGCCAGAGCAAAACTTTCTTTTTGTGTAATATACCTTTAACCCTTCTCTATATCTCCAGCAAGTTTGAGATGATGCTATGCTCAGGGGATTTGCATTTAACTCACAAAGTCAAACTCAACTATTTTCAAATAAAAATCTCTAGAACAGTAGAATATCTATACAGTATAATGACACTTGACCAGCAGATGAGGACCCACTGTGCCATGAGTCCTACCTCCTCTAAGGAACCAAGGAAGTGAACCCACTCATTCTTCACAGTACCCCTGATGTGGGGATAGACTTCCTGAGGGGAACACCAGGTTGCTACCTCTTGAGGGTAGGCACATATAAATACATGCACAAAAAATGTGATGACGTCACATTGGGAAGGTGGCTGGAGATTTAAACAAAAATCATATTGAATAGTGTTTTTTGCATTGAAAACAATATTCAATATGATTTCCAATGTAAAATACTCACCTGAATAAATGATCCGGTGTCCCCATGTCTTCTACTTCTGTCTTTTTCCTGCATCTCTCTCCCCGTGTGACTGTTCTGTTCTGTCCAAGTTTACTGAACTGTATGTAATACATTGGCTTCAATGTTTTACAGTGCTGTCCTATGTAACCTGGCACATTTGCAGCGCTATCTAGTGGTTGCAGTGCTAATTTACCTGATACAGTTTCTTTTAAAATATTCATTATCTGATTTTATGAGTTATTCACAAAGAATCTGAAGTCTATGGTGTGCTTTTGGTACAGAAATCTGTACCACAGCAGTGCAGGAGGTTAAGAAAGTGCTGCAGGACCTGGGGGGGGGGGGCTGCTGCTCACTGTAGCCGCCCCCTTTGGCTCTGGTTGCAGCCGCCCTCCCTCTCCCCCCCCCCTTCCCCTTGTCTCTTCAGTCTGGGGGGACTGGGTGGGGGTGGCCGCGCGGTCTCCCACATCGGGGATTCACGTTAGGGGCCTTATGTGCGTGGGGGGAGGGGGGTTCCCCGGGAAGTCCCTGGACATCTGTCTGCTGGGGGAGCCCACTGCAGGGCAGCCCCTAGGTGTGGCTTGTTTACATTTGGAAGACCCTCGGGGTCTGATTCTGATTCTAAAGTGCTGCAGAACCAACAGCATTTTGCGTCCATAGCTGGGAGGAAACTGAGTAGCAGATCCCAGCATAACAGCAATCACCACTGAACAGGGCGCCCAGAACTGCAACAGTAAGTAGGTGGACAGTAGCTTACGGCAGCCGCCAGTACATATAAATACATGCACAAAAAATGTATTGTGCGCAATGATCACACTATTAATGTAGGATATTTTATTCCAGCTACCTGGTGGGGCATGAATTTCTCTGGATTAAAATGACAAATGTATAAAATTCTGCATTATAACAAAAGATGTGTCATTATGCTAGAGGTATGGATTAAAGGATAAATGTACGCCTTTCCGAAAATTCATAATTGTCATTGAGAGCTGTGTTTTCCAGTAAGAACATAATAGCTTCCAATCACTCCGCACATTTTAATTATTTGGAAGATATTTACAGCTCTTTTATATTTACTTTTTTATTGTGTTACAATTCACTTTTAGCATTGTACAGTCACAGTCTTACTGGAAAATGTCAGAGGAAAAGAAAACCTAAGCCGCGCTCTCACCAGGGACCGCATGTCGGTATAGACGGCCGGTGGATGATGCTCGGAGATACACACTACACGGGAAATATAAACGGCTCTAATTAGAGAGGAAAGGACTCCATGTACAGACAAAGCAAAATCACATAATGACAACTCACCAGCAAAACATGTTTATTGCCGGCAGAATGTTACAAGAACACTTCAAGGTTATTTTCTTTTCACCGTATTTATGGATTATTTATTTCTGAATGAAAGAAATGCTGATGTAACAGCTTATGTCTACATATATTATTATTTTAATGGTTTGGGCTCTAGTGAAAATTCAAAACAGCAATCAACAAGATTTTGATCCTTTTTAGTGCTCCTGCCCGTGTTTATTTGCAAACCGTTCAAAACAAAAGGGTTACCCTTGCAGGGGTTAATTTCAATCTAAATCAAAAGTCCAGAAAATGCCAAGCCACCTGGCTTTGCACCATCCAACATAAATCGGTGTCCTACACTCGACTACTCAGCAGAAACAAGCCTGGGCCCTACACTCCCTTTGGGCCCCCCTGTATCAACTGCTCCAGCAGGTCTGGGCCCCACACTCCTTGTGTGCCCCGTCTTCTACTTGGTCAGAAGCCATATCTCCAACTTCCATAAGGAGCCCTGACACACTGGTCTCCGCTCCTTTTGTAGAGAAACACCTGGCTCCACTCACCTGCAAACAGGTGTTAACCCTTTAGTGGACCCTGAGGGAATAGGAAGGCCAAACCAATTCCATCCTCCCTATCCCAGAGTCCGGGAGCCCTGTAACAAAAACAAAACACTCAGCACCCTAACGGTGCTGTGCAAATTATTCCCGGACTCTTTCCAGGACACCACATAACGGTCCATTCACACAGTAACAGATAACCAGCCTCCTTATCACATTTTACAATGGAATTAACCACAAAACATGGAGCCATCATCCCCATTCATTAATTGTTGAGCTCTATAGTAGAGTTCAATGATCTGCCACCCACAAAGAGCAGGTCTATTGGCTAGCCTTGCTGTATTGTATGTAATGTATCCCAAATTACTAAACCAGCACACAAAAGGCTGTGGAGTAGAATGTAGATTAGTGATGAGCAGCAAAGGCATTATTGGTATTTGCATATATCATGAATATTTCGCCTAATATTCACAACAAATTTGTGAATTTGTCATCTCCAGCCATTATTACCTTCAAATTTGCATATTCACACTACTGATGTAAATTCGATCCACACTACTGATGTAAAATCTCAAATATTCGCGATTACAAATATACAATACTATTTTCAAGATCTTTGAGAATTCTCCAAGTGCCAATATTCGCAATAAACATTCGCGACTCGAATGTTTGGGAACAACACTAATGTATACGTCTGGTGCCAAACCTGCAGACCAAGTGCATGAGGTCCTGCCGATTATTGAGGGGTCCTCAAAGCCTCTGCAGACACTGGTTTATGGTTCTCTTACCTTCAATATCTCACAAAAGTGAGCACACCCCTCACATTGTGATAGAGAAAGTTTATAATATCTTTTCATGGGACAACACTGATGGCACTTTGATACAATTTTACATAGGGGTGTACTCATACTTGGTGCCATTTGGTTTTTTCATTAATGGCTGTGTTTTGACTGAATGGCTGAATTATTTTGAAGGAACAGCAAAGTTACACTGTTGTACAAGCTGTTTACTGACTATATTACATTCTAAGTGTCAGATCTTCAGTGTTTTCATATGAACAGTTATTATAAACTATTTACTACAATCTCAGGGGTGTACTCACTTTTGTGCGATACTATAGTTGAGTGAAGTAGGACTATAGCAGCATTGATTGGTAAATGGGCTTTAATAACAGTGATCTATGATTCTCTCCTGAAGCCCTCGGGAATATTCTAAATTAGAATATACTCGCCGAATATCCCACATTCGAGCATTCACAATATTTTGCACTCAGATATTCACAATGGAGGATATTTGTCATATTATACTTCAACATTGTTCATATTTGTGCGCATTGTGAATGGGCATTGTGTGCAATACGCACAGTTCTTGTACTGGCTAAGATTACAGAATGAAGAAGGGAAGCTGGCTTGATGTACGGCATGTGTGATGTAAGGCAATAGAATACAGTCAAATTGAATTTTACGAATTTAGAATTTTCCTTATGCCGCTCAACACTAGCCCTCACTCATTATCTCCTCCAGTCTTTGGCCAGCTGCTTCAGTATGTCTTCAATCTCTGACCTTCTCCTGTAGTATTTCTTCTGTCTTTTACCATCTCATATAGTCTTTTGCCAGCTCCTTTAGTATGTCTACAGGCTCTTAAAAAAAATAAGTACATATATACTTTTATATATATATTTTTTTTTTAATGGGAGGTCAAAGCTCTTTCTAAATTCTTGAACTCTTTGGTTCGCTGCAATCTGTTGTCTTTGATTTCAAATAGTTCTAATCTGAAACCTTTGAAAGTCATTGAACAGTTTAGCTGCATCTGGAATTCTAGTCCCATCTGTATTTTTATCGGTAGTGTGTTCTAATATGTTCATACCTGTCAAAACTGTCCCAGAGATATTGAGTGTGCAAACATTTAAAAAATGGCAATACCTGTCTGTGAATGTTCCATAATGGGGTCATTCTGAGAAAGGATAACTTGTGCATCACATCAGTCACCTAAATGAGCTTTTTGGGATAATTTGCCATTTCATATCTGCAGGTTGTTATCGATGTGCGGCTATATATTAGCCGATGAAAGGGGACGGTGAAGACTCTCAGCATTCCCCAAATGATCATTGTGTTTACCGCTATTTATATTATTAATGAGTTTGTTGTAGATTTTATACTTATAATATATTTATACAACATTCACTCTAAATATTACAAATGATATAAGTTTATGGAAACATCAAATGAAAATAAAATACAAAATGAGATGCAATTAAATTAAATAATAAAATAAAAATTTTAAAAGAAGCAAAACTTCCATTTATCCTAAATTTGTGATTAATCATCATTATTTGGAGTTGTCTCTTTGGATTCCAATTACATATGTTCAAGGTGCAATTAAAATGTATATGAGATCTATTATAGAACTGTAGACAGGGTACAGACCTGCAGATATGGGCTGGATCCATGGCCACTTCGAGCGTCGTGCTCGCTCACAGCCATCTATCTGGCCCATATAATTTGCCACTATTGCTGTTTTCGAGCAGGACAAATCAATCCCGCTGGAAAACAGCCATATCGGACATGACCGTATATACGGCCGATGTCCAATGCTTTGCATAGAGACCGCTGGTCTCCAGGCAAAGCTTCAGCTGAGCCGGGGAGAGAGCAGAGGCGTCTCCCCGGCTCTGCCGATATCTGACAGCAGCGTGATGACATCATTACGCTGCTGCAGGGTACATCGGACAGCTCGGATATGGAGCCGTCTGTACCCTGCTTAAGGGTCCCCATACACCTTTAGATTTCTCTGTCACATTTCCTTAAGATCTCCTTTTGTTTTACCAAAACCATGTAATATGAGGGACTTTCTAAACCATCAAGTCTACCTGTGTTCAATTGCAGAGGACCCTATACTACATAGTTGTTGGTAGATCTAAAGGATATCTGACAGAGAGATCTAAAGGTGTATGGCCAGCTTAAGACTAAAGAAACAAAGAAAACAAATTAATGGAATATGGCACACTTGTTCTGGATAGACATGTCATTTTGTGATCAGTTGTGTTGCTGTTATCATTTGAAAGTCAAACCTCAGATTGACTGTTTAATGTCTGGTTTATATATATATATATATATATATATATATATATATATATATATATACACAGAAGGCTATACTACGTAACCTTTACATTACAGTGTTTAAAATATATCTAAATATATTATGTGACAGACCGTTTGTCTGTCACTGTGTAAATAGACCATTAGGTTGTGTCCTTAATGGAGTTCAGGGAAATCTTTGCACAGCAACATTAGGTTGCTGAGTGTTTTTGTTTGTTTTTTCAAGTTCTTGGACTCTGGAATGGGAAGGGTGGAACTAGGTGGGCCTTCCCATTCTGCGCAGGAACATCAAAAGGTTTACACCTACTTTGTCTAGCTGAGTGTGTCTCCTCAAAAGAAGCTAAGAAAAGGCTTCTGACCAGGAGTAGACAGGGGGCTCACAAGGAGTATGGGGCCCAGGCCTGTGGCTGCTGGAGCAGTGCATACAGGGGGCTCACAGGATGTGTGGGGGCCAGGGCTGTTGCTGCTGAGAAGCGGTGCAACCTTTTATGTTAAATGTTTGAAAGCCTTGGGTTTTAAAGTTCTGGTTGACTGTTTTGTGGGCTGCTATTAACCCCGGCAAGGGTAACCCTCTTTCATTGGACAAATAAATATGATGTGATAATGATGATAGATGTAACCATTCAAAAGTCCTTCAAGATAACACTGCTGACCCTTGTCACAACTTGGTTAGCCCAATATAGACTCAGGAGATTAGAGATGGTCAAATTTTTGGACTAGCTGATTTTGTGAGCTGATTGCAAAGCCCCTGAGCATGGTATCATCACCACAATTGCTGGGGATGTAGAGAAGGGGTGTGAGAACATTGAGAAAAAAACGTTTTGCACTAGCAAGTTTTTGCATAAATTAAGTTCAAAGTCAAAGTCAAAATTTAAACGTTCAACAAACTTCATTTATGCAAAAACTATTTTTGTTACAGCCATACTTTTTACCCTTCTCTACATCTCCAGCAAAGTTTAGTGATAATACTAAGTTCAGGGCCTTTGCAATTAACTCGAAATCATCAAAACCATCTCTACAGGAGATATGAACCATCTGCTGAACTTCCAACTGTCCATCCTTTTGGTCACTAAACACAGTATAGGGCAGTGATAAGTAGACAAGATCTGACAGAGGGTCAGCAAGTAAAACATAAAGAGAGTTTTCCATGTACCACTTATGACCTCCTATGGCTTGCTATGTTCTTAAGGCTTTTCCCATTTTCCTCTATGGACGGATTATAAGTAAACATGGGACTTGGTACAGTGTTTATTTTTATTTATTTTTTAAATAAAAAAAATGTAAAAGCAGCTGAAAGCGGATTTACAGAAGTAGAAAGTCATCTTAAGGTCCAAAATCCAACTAATATCAAATGCAAGTAAAGAGCCCCTACAAATGCTGAACTGGCCCATTGAAAAGAGCCCTTACTATGTTTAATTATGTAATTTTTTTCTATAAACAGACAAAATAAAGTGTTATTTAAAGCTTTGATCTTCTCTACATGAAAGATTTCCATTTCCTTTGCATGTACCAAGCTGGTATACTCAACACCATTATCAATTTTGAAGTGACAGGCGCTAATGTCCGCAACATTTCAGTCCTAGGACAACACTAAATACTGATGTATCTCTTCTTGGCCTAATGACATGAAGGTAATCTTCTGGTCAACTGCCTTTCCACGTCAAGTAAATTCCTGGCTCATTCATGATGAATAACTCAGGTTTAATAACTCACATATATGTAAGCCACGTTGTTTTTCCACACCTTCAGAAGCATTTCAATGCTCTCTAAATATGTGTACCTGTCAAAATATATTTTACAGTGGGAGAAAATGCCTCCCCTGGGTGGTTGTTATCTCTTTGATAGTCTCTATTCATCCTACAAGACAGCTAACCTTTCAGATGAAATATATCAGGCACAAATATTTATTGTCTGTGACTTCCCACTGTATATCTCACCTTATGAAACAATGACCTGGTTACCTATAAATCTGCTCCACATCAGCATGCAGGGATAACTTACAGGTTACAGGAGCGCTACAGTACGGTTTAAATCTGTCCTTACTGTAAGGAAAAGAGTAAATTCTAATAATTATCTACGAGTCACCTCTGTTTTCTGAGTCTACAAAGAGCATATGTTGTAGGAAAGAGATTCCAAGGTGAAGCCGTGTAGGTTAGCTTTCAGCGATTCCCCCTGCCATTGCTGTACCCCCATTCACATAACAAGAAATAGCACATTGCCCAAATAGGTGCGTGGTCAACATCCCAAATACAATATCAAAAATATTAATGGAAGGAGAGACCAAGGGCTCAGTCTATCCCTCCATTGGGTTTTTCCTTTACCTAGGCAAAGGCAAGGGGACTTTCAAGAGGCCACCCTATTTCTTTTACTACATTACCCCAGTCGGGGATTTTAAATGATATGTCAAAAGGTTTAAGGTCAGAAACGTTAATTAAATAAGGCAAAAAACACCTTCAAGAGTCAAGACATTGAATCACAATAGATTATAGACACTAAAAAGTCCAGCGCGCACGCCCATCGGTCAGCGGCAAAATCTGCCGCTAATCGGCGTGTGTATGCCAGGCTTAAGCTCTGCCTGTTCAGTCGACACCTGAAGGCCTCATCCCACTTTCCTTTCTGCAATTGGTGAAATTGGTGCACTTTTCGATCAATGTATGACTTATGATTGAAGACTCAATCGCACAGTGATCGATCCCTGGGAAATCTACACGTCGGCCAGCTTTAGACATACATTTTTTTTTCTGAAGCATTGTTGTTTAATTGTACCATTTTCTCAATGAATGAGACCCACCCTGGTAAAAAGACCTCCCATCCCTGAATGGGATTGTAGTAAGCAGTAAGTTAAGGCTAGAAGGTTTACCATACCCAGGCATGGCCATTTACATGCAAAGCTACCAATCATTACAAACATACACTTTATCATTTTACAAGGCCGAAAGGACATTTATGGTCCCCAAAATACAGCAGATCCAGCAGCAGTGCAAACCGTAGCGGACCAGGATGTACCCAAGGCTGCAGACAGCAATAACAGATGGGTCTCGGGTGTGTAATTAACCTTATAGCACATTACTGCTTCATTTAGTTAACAACATCTGTATTAGAACGTGGCGCTGATGGCACTTATGTTTTGTTTGGAAACAGCATGGAATTAATTGCAATTCTTTTTTAACGCTAGCTCCATTCAGAGTCTTCCTGCTCCATTCTTCTGCTCTATTAAACAGGGTGACGTCCTCACTTAGTAACTGTCTCTATGGTAAGAGCATCCGAACATCTCTCTTTGATTTTTATTGTTATTGTCTGTCAGAGCTGAACCTCGGCAGAAACTGACAGTCAAAAAATGAGAAATGAGAAGAAATATATGTTGTGAGGATGCTGGTACAGTTCCTGCTGGATTACGTACAGTTCCTGCTGGATATCAGACATATGAACTGATTGGCTCTCAGACGTTGTAAATAAACAATATGGCAAAACATAGGGTATTAACAATATACAACAACTAGGAGGTATCAAAAGTATTTCTCACAAATAAACGTGTTTATTTCTATAACAATTAATACTGCGGATGACCATAAATGTAATATTGAAGAATATATGATTGCTCTGATTGTTTCGGACTTTCCTCGTTGTTGCAGAATAGGTACTAAATGGTTCCCATTTAACATGAGAACTAACGCAGTGGTTCATCTGAGACAACTTCCCATTTTCCCCTATTCATAAGGGGACCGTTACACCTTCCCTCATGATCTCATGAGGATTGATATGTGACCGGAAGCTATCATCCCGGTCAAACCTAGTCTCACTGCGCTCCCTGGAGCGCATAGACGCGGAACTTCCGTGTTTGCGCTCCAGGGACTGTGACGTCCTTTACGCCCGCAAGGCAGTGACTTCCGGATGGATTCCCATGTGACGAGGGAGGTGTCATTAGACACTCCCCAAGCACGAACGCCGTCCACCAATGAATGGCGCCCGGGCACACACACGGAAGTGCAGGGAAACGACTGCCTCAACAACTTGGCGCCGTTTGCCCTGCACACCAGATAGAAATCAACTGCCCCAAACCTACTCAAAAAAACACCTCTATTATGTTCTCATAGATATACTAACAACTTGGAGTGGCCAACCAACTCCTTGGGATTAATATACACATAATACCGCCTAAATACACATACTGGTAAGTTTCTTACATGGATCTGATATTGAATAATACTTAAGGAATACCACACACTAACATTATGAATCTTTACATAGAATGTGAGAGTTGCGTGTTTGCCATACATGGTCCACTCCTGGGACACATTGATCCACCCTGCATCTGTGCTACAGGTTCCCCAACTTTTTAAGGGGTAAACTGTCTTTGGTTTGGTGAGGTTCTCTGAGGCATCTGAGAGCGACAAAATTTTAAAGGTAATTGTAACCCATTTATGTTTATGTTTTCAATTTAAAAACTGTATTATATACACTGAAGGCTGTGTTAATGCATGGTTTCACCCTGACCAACAAACCAACTATATAGAAAAATGATATATATGTGTGATGCGAACTTTGATATCCCTGTTCTGATTTAAATGAAAACCAATGGGGGTTTCCATCCTCTTCCCCCCTCCAGATAATCCCCATAACATCCTAATTGGACACTGATATACCCTTGTTTGCTCCTTAGATATGTTGTCTCTAAACAGCTAGAGGAAACCCTCCTGCTGTATTGTTTCACCGGGAGAGGATCTTCTCCTCCTGACTGTTCCATCAGACCGACGTCGAAGAAGCCCACAAATGAAAGAAATGGCGAAACGCGTTGAGTTAAAACGTTTTTAATGATTTAATCATGTATCGTTGTTAATGTATATACTGTGTTTTTATATGTGTATGAGGAGTCAGCTGAACTGATCTACCTTATTTCACAACTATTTTGTACACCATGTGCTTAATAAATTGACTAAATCTTTTTCATATGTCAGTCTAATAGACATTATTTCTCCGGCTCCCTTGAAAGTCCCAGGGTCTGAGGGTACCCACAATTTTTTGACGGTTCTACAAACCTAGGTGGACCTATACACCACTAGGAAAAGAACGTCATTTCGATTGTATAGTATATAGACAGGGATGTGGAGTCTTAAAACGGAGAATACTAAGATTAATAAATAAATATTCTAACATGGCCTTTTAGGACCAGTACGTAATAGGGACTACAGACCTATCATAGATTTTTTCATAAAAATAATAAAGATGGATCTTGGATCCAATTTTTATTTATTGCATAATGCATTTCCTCCTCATCAAAAGATGGTATGCAGCTTTTATAAAAAAATTATCTGCATCAAAGACCCATCTGTATTATTTTTATGAATGTTAGGCATGGTCAAAGTCTTTTGAAAGCCAACTGAAAACAGTACAACATAAACTGACTAAATATGAGCCTAAGGTTGGAACTCTTATATATTCCATGGCACTTTTGTAAATGCAATATAGTTGGGTCTGGATCTGCCCATATATATAGTCATAGGCTTTTAAATGTAAGCTCAGACTAGAAACAACATAAACTATTTTTTTTAGCTTAAGGCTAAAACCTATTGGAATTGTTTATGCTGCATTTGTAAATACAATTATTTTTGGATCCGGATCTGAAACCTGTCCTAATTATTTTATAGATATCATCCTTAATTTTCATACACTTTTGATGGCCAACTGATGAATGAAAGCTTAGGCTGAACAAAATACATAATCTAAACAGGCTTACTATGAGGCTAAGGCTGAAGTACACCCAAATCATTTATGCTTTTGCAAATACAACTAATTTGGATCTTGATCAAAGTCTGATCCTTATTATTTTTTTGGACTTTAGACATAGTCATAGACTTTTGATGGGCAACTGTTGAATCTTAGCTTAGACTATAAAGTTGTATCCAGATCTGAGACCCGTCCATATTATTATTATTATGGACATCAGACATAAATTTTGATGCCCAAGATTAAAATTCCCCACCTGTTCGCAGGGAAATTGAATAGAAAAAAAGGAAGTCGACGTCACTGACATCTAGTGATGGCTGAATCATCATCATCGGCCAGATCCGTCGGCGAACAGGCGGATCAGACTTTTAAATAAGTCGGCTGTCCGATTCAAATTCCCTGCCGAGAGTGGATATGAATTGGAAAAAATGGAAGCGATGTAATCTGGTACCTGGAACGCATAGTTTCGATTGCCTGGTTTCGATTGCCGAATGTGACATCACTGACATCACTGCCGGTTTTCGGAGCCGGATTTTCACTAGAAGACCGGCTTCATACCCGGTCTCTAGTGAAAAGATTCTTCCTCGGGCGAGATCTTACTGCTCCTGATCCTGCTGGGGGAAGAAAAGTAAGCTCCTTCGGGACGAACACCCGTACTGCTCACCAGCTAGAAGGAGTGCGAACATCCAAGTTCGTGGCCGATCTGCCCACAAGGCGATCACTACTGGCGTCACTTTCAGTACCTGGAACGCACAGTTCCCAGTTTCTCTATCCAGACGTGATGTCACTTCTGGTTTTTAAGCCTGTTTTCTACCCAGTCTCTGGTAAAAGAATTCTTCCACTGACCAAATCGTTCTGCTCCTGATCCGGCCAGTGCAAAAATACCGTCACCTTCTTCCCGCCGGTGAGCAGGGTGGGTCGAACACCCATACTGTTTGATGGGGGGGAAGAAAAGCGAACATGTTATCACTACTCTAGATTAGGGTCACTCATTGCAGAGAGCAAGCAGAAGGAAGCATCTTTTGAACAAGTTGAAAAAGGGCCAAAAAAGAAGCTAAATGGGCCAGATCCGGCCCCCATGCCTTAGTTTGCCCACCCCTGTACTAGAAACAATACAACATAAACTGGCTTATTGTCCATGGCTGAAATACAATGAAATTATTTATGCCACTCTTGTAAATACAATAAGGGTCCCCATACACCTTTCGATTTCTCTGTCAGATTTCCTTTAGATCTCCTTTTGTTTTACCAAAACCATGAAATTTGAGGTACTTTCTAAAGTCTACCTGTGTTCAATCGCAGAGGACCTGGCACTACATAGTTTTTGGTAGATCTAAAGGATATCTGACAGGGAGATCTAAAGGTGTATAGCCAGCTTAAAGCTGGATCTGGATCAGAGACCTGTCCATATTATTTTTATGGACATAGTCATAGACTTTTGATGGCCAACTCATGAATGTTAGCTTAGAGTTGTTAACAGTTGTGATGTGTAGAACTTTTATGGCATCCTCACAGAGAATGCCATGCCCAGAAAGGCAGCCACTGTTCGTATTGCAGTCCTCTGAGCTTTAGTATTTCTTGCCGAAACATAACGTTAAAAAAAGGACATGTGCCTTTGTGTCAAGACTCTGACAGTTTCAAGATAAGATAAAAATGAATAAATGGACACAAAAGCACAAAAGGTATACATGACAAAGTTAAAACGCTGCTTCACTAAAGACTTTCTTGTCAACCTAAAAAAAAAACAGCACAGCTATCAGCGGATTAGCTCCATTTACAACAATGCGTTTTGACGTCTGCTTTTCAAGCTTCACACACAACTGAACATTATTATTAAGGAGCAAAATTTGCAGAGATGGCACAACATGAACACCTATAATGAATCCATCAGACGGACAAGTGAATATCCACTTAGTACATTATCTTTTTCTGAAGTCAACAACATGCTGATGCCATTCTGTTTTCTTTCTAGAACGAAGCTACTTTCAAAATGAAGACACCTGAGACATAAAGACATCCATCCTCTCCGCAATAATTTAATTATTCTGTTTATCTCGCAATAAAATGTTTCTAAATTGTACTTATATCAAAGTGCTGCAAAACTTAAATGACCAAGTGACAATGATCTCTTCTCCTATGTATTGTATGTACATCACATGGCAGGGTTGTACTGCCCCCTACTGGCTGACTGGCTGCTACTGACCACTTCCTGCAAATCTGTTTTGTTTTTTACAAAAACAAAAATAATATATTTATCATCCACATCAATGTTTTACCTTGACTTCTACCATAATATTACTAAAAGGAATGTGCTGCTCCCAAAAGTTCAAGCATCTAGTTGTCTCGTTTTAGAGAGATAAGCTGGCATGTTAATTGCAAACTGGAATGTTACATGTCTTGAAAGAAATGCCATTTTCCTCTTTGTTAGTGGTAAATGCAGCTGGGAAGTTGGATTTCTTCTTCACCCCTGTTAGATGATGCTTGTTAGGAGAGACTATGAAAAGTATTTCAGTAATTCCTACCGGTAAAGTCATATGTGCTAAAAGGCTGAAAGTAGTCAGAGGCTTAGAGGTAAAGAGGGCAAGTTCTCAGAGGAAAAGATCTCCTGCAAGAGAAATCATAGAGCATCACATGATCAACTTGATTTATTACCTTGTTTCCTTTGAAAATAAGGCATCCTCCAAAAACAAGGCACCCTTACATTTTTGCCTCATGCTGAACTATAAGGCATCCCTCTGAAACTACAGAGTTTCCCCAATAATAAGACATCCCCATCAAATTAGTGTTGAGCGAGAATATTCGAAAATGAAATATACTCGACGAATATCCGTCATTCGAGAATTCGCAATGTTTTGCAAATGTGCGCGCAGATATTCGCAATGGCGGATATTCGTCATATTATGCTTTAACAGTTTTTTACATCGCGCATCTGTGTGCGCATTGCGTATGGATATGCGCAATACACACTTCGCTCGTACTGGCTAAGATCACTGAATGAAGAAGAGAAGCTGTAAAGCTGCATCGTGAATATTGGGCATGCGCAATGTAAGGCAGTAGAATACAGACGAATCTAATTTTATGAATTTAGAATATTTCTTTGTATATTCACGAAATTACGCAAATTCGAATATATAATATGCTGCTCAACACTACTTCGACACTACTTCAAATAGGACACCCCCTTTTTGAAAAAAAGTCTGAAATAAGACACGCCCCGCAAAGCAGACACTCTTAGCTTAAGGACACCCACGATCGCCCACGATCGCCCACGATGCGTGCCTGAATCTGCCTGTGTGCCTCTGAATCTTCCTGTGTGCCTCCATCAGAGTTGGCTGCAGTGCAGAGGGGAGCAGAGCAGGAAGTGACTGCAGAGGCTCGTGCCCGCGCCTCCATGCCAGGAAGGAGAAGCTGCTGCAGTAACTAAGTCTGTTGCCCGGCCGGTCGGTAAAAATGTGATTCTGTGCCATCCATTGTCCCCTTCAGTTTAAGGCGTCCCCCAATAATAAGAACTGCTTCATATTTTTGGCTTCTAAGCTTCTAAAAAATATAAGACAGTATCTTTTTATCAGGGAAACACGGTAAGGCACCCCCGAAGATACAGTACTGTAACTTTGGACAGGTGGGATCAGAGGGGACAATCAAAATGACACAGAAGGATCAGAAGGGGTTACTAAAATGGTAATCCCCCCCTCTGAGTCTCCTGTGCCATTTTGATCCCCCCCCCTCTGATCCCCCCTGTTTCATTTTAAGTGATCCCCGACCCTGATACCCCAGTGCCGTATTCTTCTTCATGGAAAAATAAGACATCCCCCAAAAATAAGATAAAGGGCATCTTTGGGAGCAAAAATTTATATAAAACACTGTCTTGTTTTCGGGAAACAATGTAGTACTGCTCAGAATAAAAAGATCCAGACCAGCAAAGGGCAAGTTCCACTCCAAATTATCATTGCAGCCTATGTAATGTATTTCATGTTTGTGATATTTTGTTTCATGTTTCTCCATCACACTGGGCTTTCTATGTTTGAGAGACATCAAAGAGCACTAAGTGGCTGTATTTGGGACTGGATTTCCTACTTAACACCAAAGAGTTCTCAGATCTTTCTATAACTGACAGAATAGAGAGGCATGGAGTGGACTGGCCCACCTCAGTAAAGCTGGGCAAATACGTGCCGATTCCTGCCTGACCAGACCCGCCGATCGCATGCCATGCACATTCGCATCAGATGGGGATCGGGTCGGCAAGGAATCGGGTGCACCAACTTGCAGGATTGTACTAAAATCAGCCATCATGTCAGATTGCACAGTGATTTTCAGTTGATTACGAACGTTAATTTGCGGTGCCTTACAGATGTTTAAGCCATGACAAGTCTGCTTTCAGGAACACATTCAGCGCCATGAAAGGCATTATCAATTCATCCTTCTATATTTAACACAAATATAGCATATGTGATAATCATATGTACATCAGAGTCCTCCCAGAGTCCCAGTAATCACAGCTAATGGCAGGATCTGCTCAACCTTGAAAGGACAACCGAGCTATGCGAGCTGCTGCATCCATCACATCTCAATGTTCTGTGCAGACAGTAGAAAGATCTTTCTCTTCTATGATAAAGGAATCAGCCAACAGTGACAGTGAGACCCGTTCTATCTCATCCTGCTCCTGAGGTCCTATTCACCATGCCGGCTGCCCTATAACATGCAATTGTTACACAAGAGGCTAAAAGAGGTCATATTCATTCTCTGGTTTCTACAGTGTGACATTTTCTAGTTTGTCTTTGGATTGCAGAGAAAATCTTACTGCAAAAGAGATATACCAAATGCAAGATATCCTATCATGACTAAGATAACAGATGAAGGGATAAACCGATTGTAGTGTGAGTGGATGCACTACCACGACCAGGTTCTTTTGATGCTCGATGTACCCTCGTCTATATGGCTTTACACACCACTCGATCACCATCCACTCCCAATAAACGATTGTCCAGGGGAAATTCACAAGCTTCACTTGCAGAAAGGACATCCACAAGCACTGACCAATGCCCAAATGGTAGGAATGGGGCACAGACCCAGGATGCCACAATTCCAAACAAGTGCCCAACCAGCCTGCTGAGAGTAGAAGGAGGTAGCTGCAGCTACCACCCGAGATGTGCCTGGTCCAGGAGGGGAGGCTTGATCCAAGAGGATAGGCCTCAACTCTGCTTCAGTGACACAAAGCAATCCTCTGAGGATGCAGGAGACGACAGAATGGCCCAGAACATTCTGCAACATGGGGATTTATCCCCTAGGGCCAGGGAGTGGCCAATATCAGTAACTGGGCAGATCAAATCAGATACATTTAGAAGGGGACATAAACATACTTACAGACATTAACTATCTCATGGCCAGGCCTATATATTATACATTTGAGTGAATTTCCACTTCACTACACTATCATAAAACAGAGGCATGTGGACTTTAAAGGCCAAGATAGACAAAATCAGTGAAATACAGTGGATTCATAAGAGTTCACAAATGTAAAAGTCACAATAAAATTCCAAAAGTCATCACACCATCACATATGCATTTACTGTCACCACAGTGATCTCTTGTACATAAAAAGATGGAGATGAGGTATCCAATGAGGCGTAGGTTCAACCCCTATAATAATGTATAATATTATTAAGAGACATCCTATCATGGTCAGAAGTTTAACCAAGCAAAATGCATCATCATAATATGAGAAAATCGTTTTTTCTTGTGCCATGTGCTGGGAACTATCAGATGTAGAGACACGATTCTGACTATTTATAGACAAAAAAAAGTCTGTCTGTCAAAAGAACATATTTTTCAATTAATTTGACAGTCAATGAAGAAGAAACAAGAAAAAACTGTGAATTCCTGTAAAGAAGTAACCAAGAAATTAATTTACTGGTGGTCCTATAGAAAAGTTATTGTGTTCCTCTACAGCTCTCTTGTGATAATAAAGGTGGACATACATGCATAGATATGCTCTGTTTTGAGCGTCGTGCGTGCTTACGGTCATCTATGTAGCACATATCTAATGCGTCTAGTGTGTCTTTGAGCGGGATTGATTGATAACAGGGTTATTGGACATGACTGTAAATCATGGTCGATGTCCATTGCTTTGGCTAGGAACCGTGGGAAGAGATTATCCCAACTGATGGTGTCTCTAGGGGCTTAGTGCCCCTATAGGTTATGGGTTCCCGGGCTCTTACACATTAGTCACTTCAGTTCCTACTGAGAGCGATGGCACCATCCAATCATGCTGTAGGGATGTCTGCTTAAAATATTTTTGACCCCAATTTCTGCATTCTAAAATAAAATGGAGATTTGAGTACAAGAAGATCCCTGGAACTAAGGCAGGCAGAGGAACTGGAGTCCCCATCTGTCCCTTTCTAACCTTTGGTCACAAGCTCATGCTCATTCAATAATTACAATAAAGAACATGATATGAGAAATTTATTTTACTGTAACACTTGCATTACTCAGACACTGCCCTATCTCAGAAGGTATCCCAGTGGCAGTTCTAGATAGGGGCAATATGGGTGGTTGCCCAGAAGGCAGCATCATGCCAGGGGGTGCCATCTGGGCATTGAAAATTGTTTCTGATGGGCAGATACCCCCGTGTGCTGCCCGGGAAGAGAGGAGATCGTCTCTAGAGCATTCCCCCACTGTTCTCCGGCAGTGACAAGAGATGCTCATAGGAGGTGAACTGTCAGAGGGGGGTGGCATTGAAATTTTTTTCTGATGGTCAGATGTCCCTGTGTGCTGCTCGGGGAGAGAGGAGATTGTCTCTAGATCATCCCCCCACGGCTCTCCAGCAGTGAAAAGAGATGCTCATCGGAGGGGTGGCATCGAAATTTTTTTCTGATGGCCAGATACCCCCGTGAGCTGCCTGGAGAGAGAGGAGATTGTCTCTAGATCATCCCCCACTGCTCTCTGGCAATGACTAGAGATGCTCATCGGGAGGGCTGGGGCCAACAGAGTGTGTGCTTGCCCAGGGGCCTGATCTCCCTAGGACCCCCCTGTTGTATCACCTGTACTTTAATACCCCTTTTGTGGAACCTGTACCCCAGCTGCATCCAACCACTCTTCTAAAAGCTTAAATGGCTACCAAACATACTGACAAAACCCTGGACTGTCCTTTAAATGGTTTGGGGGGTAAAAAGTGCCACATTTTCACAAACTGCCTACACATGTCATGACCAAAAATTACCCACACAATATGTAGTGAGCAAAATTATAGGAGACACTAATAAGATCCCAAGTACTTGTACAAGCAGAAGTTTATCTTTTAAGTGAAAAAGGTTTTGATTGTGAGTGACGGATTATTCCAGAACTTGCTACAGGTAGCCCGTCCTTGGTGTAAAATGATTAGGTTGTCTGCCAGTCAATGATCACATCAAAGTGAATTTTATTGTGTTTGTGTTTGTAAATAAAATTTACCCTGCCGTTGTTTTCTAATGGATTATACTGATTAATATTTAAAAAGTGTCAAGTTCAAAATGATATGCAAGTCAATGAGAACAAAGGTGAAGTTCGTATAGATTTTAGAGTCAACATCTAGATTTGTTGGCTGTGCAGCAAAGTGGAACTCTTTGGCTCTTACAATTTTAATAAGGGAAAAAAATAACAATGCAATAACATTAGCCTGTATCGCTAGCCTGTGACTTTATAAATATTGCTGTCTAAAATTACATTAACCTACCTGATTTAAAGGATCACTGCATCGCTGCGGAAATCAATAGAGTACATTGTGTAATATAATTATCTTTTTTACAAGCCAGATAACATCCTGTGGCCTCCCGCACTTTATATCCTTCAGCCAGAAGTAATACAAAAACTAATCAGACATCAGAAATCGCAACTGTTTAGTAAAGTTCCTTGTTCAATTACATTTGACTCATAAGTCAGAATAGTATAGTATATCCCACCCGCCCTTACTATCAGGGAGGCTTTGTTTATATTGCCAGTGGCAGTTTAAAGAACCAAGACCAGAAACTACAGTTCCTCCTTGCTTAAGTTAAGGAGGCCAACTAGGGCAGTGGTTCCCAAACTGGGGAACAGACCCCCCTGGGGGAAGCGAAAGTGTTCCAGGGGGAGCGCGGACCCTCATTTTTAACCTTGGTTTGAACAGAGAGGGGGGCTCAATAGAAAAGGGAAGTTTGGGAACCACTGAACTAGGGGAACTTTAAAGGCAGTTTCACAACATTTTTGACATGAAATAATATTTATTCATAGCATCATCATGTATATCATATTTTTCGGACTATAAGACTATATATACTATAAAGTCTGAATGTGTAAAAAAATTTCCAAACATCCTGACTGCAATATTTCTGTATGCCATGAAGTGAACATTTTCTTCACAATC
>CM070033.1:169125242-169137999 GCA_036250615.1 Ptychadena robeensis
GGGGGGGGGGGAGCTGTGTGCTGACTGGCTGCCTTTCTCCAGCTTGAAGCTGTGTTATGAGTGAATCTCTCACAACACAACATGGGCTGCGAGCTGGAGAGAACGGGTTCCCATTGAACGGGAATCAATATGCCCATTTGATGCACATTGATTTCCATTCAATTGATCCGCGATCAATCACAGTGTGGTGATGTCACTACACTGTGATTGATCACGGGTCGATTGCATGGGAATCTACCCATGTGTGCCTAGCTTTAGTTGTTCAGTTCATGTATCAACAGAGATGGTCGAATTTTTCGACTCGTGGGAACATTTGAAAAAAAAGTTTGGCTCTAGCACATGGAGTTTTTGCAGAAATTAAGTTAAAAAACTAAGTCGAAATTCCTATCTTCGAAATTTTGACTTGACTTTGAACTTAATTTGTACAAAAACGTTTGCGTTAGAGACATACTTATTTCTTTGCAGTATACTCCCCAACCCTTCTCTATATCACCAGCAAGTTTTGTGATGATACCATGTTCAGGGGCTTTGCAATTAACTCGAAATCGTTGAAATGGTCGAATTAAAAAAAAAAAAAAATTTGACCATCTCTAATCCACAGCATAAAGTTGTTAAAAAATACACTTTTACTCGACGCATTTTGGGATATATTTGTTCCTTCAGTAGTTATGCCAAAATAAACACAAAACTCACCTGTCAGCAGCTTGCATGCTGGAAAACTGCTACACCAAAAAATAAACATACTTACCTTCCTCACATTTTCATTTCTGGCATCAGTACTGGCGAACTGAAGCCACTTCTGCCTCTCACCACTGCAGCATGCATTCCAGCCAACCCTTCCTCCCGGGAACTTCAAGCCTCTATCTCCTCTGTCAGAGAGCTTTGGTGGGGTGGTTTGGCTGCAACGATGAGAGGTGCGCATCAGGGGGAGAGAGTGACGTACTCATGACTGCAGCCAACATCACCTCTCATCACCCAAGTCTTGCATATGTGACGCTGACATTACAATCCCGTGGGCCTGGGCAGGCGTGACTTCCTACAACTGTAAGGATACAGGGGGAAGAGGCGATCTTGGAAAAATCGTCCCTCTTGCTGCAGCAAAAGTATCATCACTAGTACCAGCAGTACTAGTGATGATACTTTGTTCAGGGGCTTTGCATTTCACTCCCAAATCAGCTAATTGAAGTTCCACGGCTATAATTTTGATATCCCAAAACAAGCACATTTGCAGTGAGTTTTGGTGCCGCATTTCCCATCCTAGGCTTATACTTGAGTCATTCCGGGGTTTTTTTTTCAGTTTTTTCGGTAAAATTAGGTGCCTTGGCTTATAGTCTGAATGACTTAGGGTATGTTTTCACATTGGTTGGGACCCCCTAGGCTAAGCGCATTGCTTGGCGGGAGGTCCCGTCAGAGCACATACACTTTACCTGCCCGTCGGATGCTGTGTTCTCACAGGGTTGCAGGGTTAAGGTAGTGGAGTACGTTAACCCCTGCATCGGTGGATGTTTGAACAGAGCATCTGCCAGCCAGCTAAAGTGTATGTAATCCGTGGGGATCCCCGCCAAGCACATGGGGTCCCGACGGATCACAGAACGCAGTAGAACCCCCCTATACTTGTGTATTTACGGTAGATAGTTACACAATAATTATGTGACAGCTGTAAAAATTTTTATTAAAAACATTGTATATTTCTGAGCCCCACAGATCCTCTTCTTTTCGATTGAACTATTTATGAAATATTGATCAGCTGTGGCTTCAAAGATCCGTCAAATGTAGTCAGGTACCTAGTGAGTGCTGCCTTTTAGTAAACATATGTAATCTGTATTATAAATTGTATTGGACAACTTGAGCAGAAATACAAAACGCCCGACAATCTGCTTGTATTCGCGGCCTTCACTTATGTCTGCAGAGGCTGTGTGTATCCGAGCCATAGCATGCAGAAAGTGTCATGTCTCTCCGAAAATCAATTTATCTCTAACAGTATTGACTGACATTGTGTTGTTTACATGGCTGAGTGGACATCTGCGGCGTCTCAAGCTGTCTGTTCAATACGCAGTATAGACGAAGACGCGGAATATTGAGATCCCAATTTCTGCAGTATATTGCAAATATGATATCCAGCTACGCAGAGGTCACTGTAGATATTTTCATTAAAAGATAACCATCTGTGATTAATATGTATTCTCCGATCCCCAGCACTTTCCCTTCAAACAATGGAATCGGACTGTTCCACTATCGTTACCATGGAAAAACAGATCTGTGTTGTGTGATAAGACATCAATAGAGTTTAAATGTTATAATAACATAGTATTTTATTAATGGGGCTAAACTCAAGGTTGGCCATATTTAATGGAACATTGAGTCTGAACAATCTATATTTTGCCTTCCTACAAAAAAATTTAATGCACTTCCAGATATGTGAGTGTGCCTAAAGGTAGCCATGCGCGTTCAATATTTTTGCTTGATCGACCGTCGTTTAAAGGGAATCGATTCCTGACTAGTGATGGCCGAACTGTCTGCAAGGCGGACAGTTCGGCCGCGAACAAGCATGTGAGGCCCATCCTCACGCTGGCGGACAGTACGGGTGTTCGACCCGCCCCGTTCGCCGGCGAGAAGAAGAACTGTATTCTTCCTCTGGCATGATCAGAACCTGCGACATCGTGCCGGAGGAAGAATCTTTTCACTACAAGACCGGGCATGAAGCCGGTCTTGTAGTGAAAATACCGGCTCGGAACAGGAAGTGACGTCAGTGACGTAACATCCGCCCCCCGTAACCAGGAACTATGCGTTCCAGGATGCGTTCCAGGATGCGTTCCAGGGTTTTTCCAATTCAAATTCCCCGCCTAGAGGCGGGGAAATTGAATGTGTCTGCGAACAGGCGGACGGCGGACTTCTTTAAAAGTCCGACCCGCCCGTTCGTGGACAGTCCAGGCCGATGTTTGGCCATCACTATTCCTGACCACAACGATCGCCATCGTACAGATAATCATTCAAAAAGTGTGTTGGTAAATGTTAGTCAATCGTTTACATTTACATGTCGTTCCAGACACCCACTTATGGCAGAAAGCGGTAATGACGCTTTAAAGCAGGGGGACCAAGCATGACCACCCATGGGTGCCCAGAATTGTGCACCCACTCCTGAAACCCAATCTGCAGCTTCTCTCAGCAGCCTGTTGTCACAGATCGCTGTGTCACCCAGCGATCTGCAACCACAGATGTGCCATCCACCAGTTTGGCTGCTTCACATCCCAAACCTCAGAGGACAGGACCTTTCGGAGATCAGCTCCGAATTTATCATGTATGCACTACTGTAAAAGTTAGATTTTTTAGATTACCAGAATTCTTTCAGTTGGTAATTAATTAATTAAATAACCACAGGGAAACATTAATATAACTATGAAAGGTTGCAGTTAGGGGTGTGAAACTGGGAAGGTAGGTTCTCTCAGTTGTTAATTACTAATAAACCAAATATAGGACTTTCCGGCAATTGGAACCAGGAACCGGATGTGATGTAACTGACTTTTGTTTTTTCCAACTCTGCGCGCGAACAGGTGGACATCTGACTTTTTTAAAACTATCCTGGACGAATTTCGGCCATCACTACTTAGCAGTATGCCTCTGCCGCTATCACAGACACAGATACATGACAGATGGAGACTGATCTGCACACCAGGCCAATTTTGTGACACAGCCAATCCCCAACAGATTCTAATTGTGTGATTCTAATACACTACAGGTAATACAGGAGTGCTAGGGACTGCACCATCCAATACACACCACAGGATAGCAGCAACACAGCCCCAACCTTTCTACCGGGCAGAATGTGGGAGAATGACTGGAGCCTACAGCCATCGCATTCATCCTTTCTATGAATTTGTGCTTTTCTTGACACTCCTACTGCTTCTTTATTATTCAATAAATAACAGGAGCCATCATGTTGATCTGAAAATAAAAACCCTTTCTTCCATTGTAAAGTTGAATGTAAGGTTGTCCAATTTGTTCTTGGCCAACAAATCTTGAAATGAGTTTGGAAATGTTTGGACTCTTTGCAAATGATTCCTTATTTTCTTTTTTACTCCTGTCTATTCAAGAAATATAAAAAATCCTGGAATGCAGTTGAACAACCCTGCTTTGCAGTTTCTCTTTTATTAGAAAAGATTATGGGACTATTGCCATGTGAAATCTCTCAACCAATGTGGGGCCTACTTATGTGGGGTCTACTTACCTCAGTCCTAGTGGCTTAGAAATATGAAGCCAGAGGAAGGAATGATAGCGTTGTTCCATGCTACTAAGAAGTAAAAGCATTAACTGCTATGTTTACTTACCCTACATCAGTGGTTCCCAAACCTTCCTTGCCGGGCCCCCCTTTTCTATTTAATATTATCGAGCCCCCCTCCCTATTCAAACAGAGGTTAAGAATGAGGGCCCACCCCCAAGTTTAGGAACCACTGCCCTACATGGACAAAATGACATATATATAAAAAAATATATCTTTTGCCATAACAAAGCAAAACAAAGCTGTTGACTCTGTTGCTTCATTTATTTGCCTTTAAGTGTCATTTTGTGTTGTGTCTTTTCATGCTTGTTCTAAAAATGTTTTTACAATAAACAATAACGTCTACTCATCTGCCTTTGAAAGTGAGAATAGTTTATTTTTTCAGTTTGACCGGCTTGCCCTTACCTGAGGTTACTGCATCTCTTACCCACTTATCCTGAGCGATAATCACTCTTGTCTTAGTTATTCAGCTATCAAACGTAACCAAATCTTTCTCATCAAATAGTTTTAATAGAACAGTTATTACGCTGAAAGAGGACTCATTTACATCTGAAATGTAATGCTGAACTCTAATCAGATTTGAATTACTCATCAGTTATAATTAGGAGGATTATCAAATTACTCCACAGGAAAAAGTAAGCTTTATATTAGAAAAAAATGGTGCTTAACGAGAACCTTTACTTCGTATTTGATGTTGTGTTTAGCGGTTTCTAGGCTGCTGTGCCATTAAAAATTAGGTCCAAGGGATTTGCAGAAGAGGTTCCGCTACTCAAAGGCTTCTTAGCTCTTGATGCTATAAACTATTGTGTTCTTACCAGCTCAGAACTCCAAAATTGATTCCACTATCAATAAAGCATTTTACATGTACCCACAGAATATTCCAATATGACTAAACTGGAAATATATTTTTTGGGCAAAATTTAAACTTTTTAAATGGCTGTGATTCCTAAGTTTTCAAAATGGCTTCCAAGCTACCAATGGCAACAAGACACTCTATAAACTTACCCTAATGACTAGGGCACAATGCGGCATGGGCTTACCCAACCTCATCAGACACACTTGCTAGACCAGGTTAAATGATGGTGGCATTGTGTTCCATGAAACTATTGGTAGAGATTGAGCAGAATTATGCAGGGAAACTTTCCTTTAAAAATCCACTGCAATGTTCAGTTGGGGTGGCCCTATGGTACTCCTTCTCTCTGCTCTATGATTGAAACAATAAAGGCATGCTCACAGTTTTATCCTCAGAATAAGATCCTTGGTTTTTATTATCCTACCCCCATTGACACGCTCCTTTATTTAATTCCTGAGTTTAGATAATCTAGATCTGCGGTGGCGGGTTGTTCTCATTACAATGTATCTTTAATGTATCCTCCATTGAATATTTCACTTATATCCCGATTGTTGAAGACTTATAATGGACGCTTTGCTTTCCTATGAAAATACATTTGTTACCCAAGGTGGTATGCAACGTGATCACATTGCAATTGATCGTCAATTCTCTACCCGATCGGGTTCTCTACCCTGTCTCTGGTGAAAGAATTTTTCCACTGGCCGTATCTTTCTGTTCCTGATTCCCGCCAGTGAACAGGGCAGGTCGAACACCCGTACTGTTCGCTGGGGGAAGTTGCAGATAGTTTGGCCATCGCTAGTTGTGATCTACTGACTTAAATTTGGATTCATTAAATGCAGCCTCCATTTGGATGGACCAACTATTAGACATCAATTTGTTTTTGGAACAGGGTAAGGAATTTTGTATACCTTGTCAGTTGTGTTTATATTATTTGAGATTTGTATCCCATTGAATAGATTTCCAGTTGTTAGCTGAATAAGTATCCTTATAGACAGACTTTCCTGCACTTTGTGTTCTGGATCCCATTCAAAATGTAAAAATTTCCTTTACTTTTACTCCAAAAGACCAATGCAGTGGACACAGACAGCATGTAAACTCCATTCCATTATGTGTTATTCCATTTTTATTTCTTTGGTACATAAATAGAGGTGGCATTTTATTAATGGAATGGTGGCCTATATCTCGGAAAACAGAATACAATGTTTGCGATGATGACTAAATAACATAAATAACATGCAAATAAGATTTCCAATCTCTATGTGTGGGTAAAACCGCATACAAAAATACACACAAAACAGCAAAATTTTACTTTTTTGAAAATATATTTCTGGTGGCATTCATTTCCAAAATGCCAGTTGTACAAGCTATGAAGAGAACGTTGGTTGGTTGGTGAAAAGACTACTATTTGAAGTTTATTTTTACTTATGGTGTTCCCTGAGTAAGCCCATTACTGGTTGTGATCTTCTGACTTAATTTAGTATTATTATAATGTAGCCTTCACTTGGATGGGTCAATTATTAGATATCAATTTACAACTTATTGCACTTGGTCACACTCATTTATTCGAATTGGCATTGCATATAACTCTAAATTTGTGGAATCTGAGCTATACAACAATAGTAAAAAATAGTTTTATCCAACTTCAATTTGATTGACTTGTTCAATATCAACTGTCATTCAAAAATTTAAGATACTATTAAGCACACTATAATGAAGTTATTTTTTATTTATTTTGGACATGCTCCAAGGTGATTTAAAATTAAAAAGATTTAGAGAAGTCTAAAAACATATTGGACACTTGTTCAGCCTAGAGACATTTTCCAACCTGACCTGTGCACAACCACAGTAAGTTTTATCAGCTTGGTGAAAGACCAAGAGACCTTTACTTGTTCAATAAAATCTAAAGGTAGCCATACACGAGGTGATTCTGCCTCGATAGATGAGGGATCAACTTTAGCGTGATGGCGTCATCCCGCCGTAACCGCCTCCTACCTTAAGAGGAGGTGTTGTATATATTTGTGTATATATCAGTTACCATCGCATTGAATTCATATATCAATGAACTTTGTCAATAAAATACCGTATTTTTCGGACCATAAGATGCACTTGTTCACCCATAAAAATCAGGAAAAAAAGTGTCTGCGTCTTATGGTCCGAATGCGGGACCCCGCAAGGAGATTAGCCGGGGAGCTGGAGGGGATGAGAGATGCCAGCAGGTGTCCGGATCTTCCATCTTAACTGTATTATTGCTTATGCCAACAGAGCCCTGCTGGTATAAGATATAGATGAACAATCATTGCAGCTTCCACGGACACAGGCACAGAGGAGAGGAGACTGTGCAGCTGTCTACCCCCCTCCTCCCGATCAGTGTGGAGGTGATGTAATGTGCTGTGAGTGTACTGCTGCTAGTGACATCTACTGGTTGAATTTGATATTGCATTAATTGAATTCATTGCATTAACCCAAGTGATGGGAAAATATATATTACATTTTTTTTCTGTTTTCCCTGCTCTTATAGTCTGAAAAATACGGTCAAGTATTTGCATTTTTTGTTATTTATAAAAGTCATTCAATTACAGATACTGACTCTAAGAAAAGAGATTTTTATATTTCAGCTTTTCTTCCTCCTCCTTCTCTTCCATCCTCATCTCCAGTTTCCTTATTTCTTTCTTGACTTGACGGCTCATCGTTGGGTCAAGCTCCACAACTTTCTCGAAATCTTTTTTTGCTTCGGCTTCATTCCATACTTCAGCATTGGCCTTAGCTCGCAGGAAAAAGGCCTTTGTCAAACCTAGGAAAGCAATCACAACCTTACATTCAGTTCATCAGCTTTTTATGTACACTGCACAATGTGATATTTTCTCAAGGAGCTTAACACTTAAAGTGAACCTTGAAACAGAGATAATTCTTCATGTCGCATGCATCTTAGGTAATGCATTAAGTATACCATTCAGAGGTATTCATCTCTTTAAGAGGTCATAGTGCTTTGACAATGCTATTATTTATTTTCTGAAGGCTGGCACCATCTTTTTGGTAGGGTCTTTGATCTAAATCTTTCTTCTGGATGACACAGCCCAAAAGTCTTGGTGTCTCTGCATGAGCTATTATGTTTCTTGTTAGGTGTGCATATCTCCTGCATAGATTAGCTCCCACTGTTGCCTCTCTCTCTGTGTCTTCCTATGATCTTATAATGTTGCTGTCTAAAGCCGGACACACATGGACCGACTTTCCTCCAGATCAAGGAAGCCCAACCGCAGCACGATTGTGCTCTACAGACAAGCTGGCCCGATAAAGTCGCAGCACTTCTGCGGTTGCCAGCCTGCCTGGTCCCCAGTAATGGAAATCAAACAGGGTTATTGGAACCCTGTTCGACCGAGCTGGATGGCTAAACATTTTTATAGATTCGAGCACAATCGAGCTGGAAGGTGCTCGAATCTATTGAGAATTCGAGCTGTGTATGCCCAGCTTAAAGCCCAGGTACATTACGCCACCACCACATCTAACCTCCTGGGTGTTCTGCCCGATTTATCTCAGGGTGAGTTTCTCAGCTGATAACACTCATCCCGAGATAACTACAATAAAACTCACCTGTCCACCAAATTCCCCCGGCGATTTTGCTTATCAGCATACCCGCCGATGCTTCTGTGCCCACCCTGATGACGCTGGAGGGGTGGGGGTAGGCGGCACCATTGACCTCCATGTTAATACATAACTTTTTCCGAGCACACCTCCAACCTTAACAGGGATGACGGAGTTGTGTTCGGGTCCTCCTGGGGGACAGAAAAGTTTTAAAAAAACACACCACCATGCCCAGGAGGTTAAAGGCTTGTAGCCTATAATAATTACAGTTTTTGTCTTTTGAGTTTAGATATACTTTAATAAAAGTTTATAAAATATGAATCACTACTAAGTGACTTTTTTTGCTATTTATCTATAGCATAAAGCATAAACCCCATTGGGAACTTTTTTTTTTTTACTATAACAAGATGGAGTACATTGCTACTTGAGGACTTAGAGGGTGCGTAGACTGTTATGTTCCCCGCATGGTTTCATGACGTAACATACAAAATATTGGATCTGTAAATTGGCCAATTTTCTTTGAAGCTGTGTCCTCCATATCCCCATATGGCTTTGAAATAGTGTTAATCTCCCAGTAGAAAAGATAATCTTCTAAGTCACTTACAACTTTTTTTTACAATTTCAGAAGAAAAAGAAGTCACAGAGGAGCTTTATGGGAATTTTGCCTTATTAAAACAAGAAAAAAACTTGCGGCAACATTTATACCTTTGTCTGCCAGCTCAAGAACACGACCTTGCAAACACATTTAACAGCTTTCAAAGAAATGGGCTGAGTAGCTCAGCTTTTTTTCAGCCTAGACATTAGTGGCGGGGATTTATTAATAGCCATTGCAGGATATGATTTTGCTAAGGGATCCAGAGGCTTGGAAAGCTGGTCTGCAGAAGAATGTTTCCTAGATAGTCTTCTAGTAAATTAATTACTGTCCAGTGGTAATGTTTTTGACCTTGGGCAAATATTGAAATGCCTGGCATTTTAGCTTTATAATACAAAATTAAATATGGAAACAACTATATCACACTACAACTTTAGGTATACTGTTTATACTCGAGTATAAGCTATGTTTTTAAGACCAAAAATGTCCTGGAAAAGCCCCCCTTGGCCTATACTCAAGTCAGGGTCAGAGTCAGGGTCCCACTTACCTGTCTGGGTGTTCGGTGGTCACAGGTGCTGGCAGCCTCTGTGAAAGATCCATGTGTTTCCGAATCGACTGGTGAAATGTAAGCAAACTTGGACTGTAGCACCATCTAGTGGACTATTTGTTAATTTTGATTGGAGAGGGTGGAAAACTTCACTACTTATGATTCAAACATGAAAATACGTTTCCATTTCCATTCCATGTAGTGGCCCCAATAATAATAAAGACTTTTAAAATGGAAACTTATTTTCATGTTTGAATCATAAAAAGTGCCTTGAAAACCCATCCTGTAATAACAACAAACCTGTGTTTTCTTAACTCTATTGAAGGTGTGGCACGAAGATTCACCTGTTTGATTCATTCCAAGGGGCAATTAAGCTTTCTCTATATTTTTCTTATTTAGAAAACTCCACTAGTTAACTTTGCATTTCCCACCCGCTGCTTAAACTCGAGTCAATACGTTTTCCCAGTTTTTATACATAAC
Organism: Ptychadena robeensis; assembly: GCA_036250615.1. Taxonomy (NCBI): domain Eukaryota; kingdom Metazoa; phylum Chordata; class Amphibia; order Anura; family Ptychadenidae; genus Ptychadena; species Ptychadena robeensis. The sequence goes on from CM070033.1 coordinate 169,135,570, forward strand.
ATTAGGTGCCTTAGCTTATATTCAGGTTGGCTTAGACTTGAGAATATACGGTAACTGAACTAAAAAAAACTATACCGATAGCTGACTCCATACCTGTTCTTTATAAGTGAGAAGAGTTTGCAGCATTATGGGAAAGGTAACCTACCTGTCTTGTGTCATCAGCTTAATGACAATATGTGTTTTTGAATGGGACCATTGGTGTAAAAAAACAAGCATGTGTCTTTTGGCATAAATTAAGTTCAAAGTTAAAGTCAAAATTTTGACTTTTGAAATTTTCGACTTGACTTTGAACTTAATTTATGGAAAAACTATTTGTAATAGAGTCATACTTAGAGTATACCCCCAACCCTTCTCTACATCTCCAGCAAGTTTGGTGATAATACCATGCTCAGGGGCCTTGCAATTAACTTGAAATCGTCAAAATGAAAAAACAAATGCGACCATCTCTAGCAGTAATCCCAAATGTTGCTCAGGACAGATTTACCAAAAGTTGAGCCACACTCGGATTGCTTAGCTGTTGCAGGTGAGATGTCCTTTCCGGAATATTCTTCCTGGATGCATGTCCCTGGTGTCAGTCATGACGCTGAAGACATGGGGGCTGCTAACAGAATTCACCTGCATCTGCATTGACCAGCATAGAAGTCCATACATCCCTGGTGTCATTGGTCAGGGATGTGTACCGGGAATCAGGAAATATAACTGCTTTCCCAGAAATTGTTGTACCAGCAGGGAGGTTCATTTATGTCTTTACATTTATATACTGATATTTTTACTATAATCCACATCTAAGATTTAGGAATTATGGGATTTGCTGTTTGCCTGTCTTTATCATATTGAACCACAATACCGCTGTCTGAACAGATCGGGCAGAGACAGGGGTTTCATTTATTCTATTGTATGTGTCAATTTCAGCTTGAGTTACTAAGCTCCTTAAGCTATATTTTGTTTTTAACAGCGTTGCCAACAATAGGCAGGTCAAACCATGAAAAGAAATGCAAACCTCTTAAAGCAAGTTGGGATTTTTTGTCCTGATCAAACAAAACGAAAACATATGAAAAACAATGCACATTACTTTTAAAGAATAAAAAAATGTGTAGGATTCCTACACCTTGGTCACATTGGATTTTTGAGTAACAAAAAGGAATTTATTTAAATTCTTAACCTGGCAACATTATATGGCATAAGGCAGAATGACAACATATAGCCCTTTACAGGTGCGCCACACTCTTATGCCTACGCTAGATGAGCCACATTACTTCTCACATATGCTTAAATTTTACTGATACAAAAACGTAAGTCAACTTCAACTCCTCCAAGGTAACCATGGTGTAGATGTAAAGCACCTTACAGTAGATGGTAACACATGCCTATGTATTGATATCTTCTTAGGGGTAATTAGACCCTGGGACTCTTGGCACCTGCCCAGAGTCTTCTAATAAGTTGCCTTGGTCTACATAGAATATAGCAGAATATAGAGAAATTACATTACATGCATGAAAACTTTTTGAAATATCATGCCCAAAGTTGCCCCTTGTCTATAAGTATCTGGGAGATATATTAAAATTAAAGGAGGCCATAGTAACCTAGTTACCTAGAATATGTAACTAGACCCAATAGACTAAATTGTAGAATTATGGCTATAATATGGATTGTTGAAAATAATTGCTGTCCCCTCCCTCTTTTCAGGCAGCAATAATTGCATATATGCAACATGAACTTCTATTCGCCTTCTTCTTGATATATGATCTGGATGCACAACCTGCTGAGGGAGCCCATATAAAGGGTAAAACACATTAAGAAAATTCAGGACTGTTCTTGGACATACAAAGGCTTGAAGTGCTCCTTTTTCTTTTAGTTTCTGTAGCACTAGGATTACTCTTCACATGAATAGTAATACCTGTAAGCAGTAAGACTCCCTCTCTGGTCTCACTGCAAACTCTGTAGATCAACACCAGGTGTGATAGCCGAGCCCTGTCTCCTGGGCTCACTTGATATCCCTCCGAAAAAGAAGGCAAACGTCCCCAAAATCTTTATTGTTCACTCAATAAAATCATAAAGTCTATGAAAGGCACAATCACCCCTGGGGGTCTCATTCTCTGAGGCGTTTTATCCCTTTAAGATTTCGGGACTTATTCGTAGAACCCATGTGACTACTGTGGACATTAATTACTTTTTCATTGTGTAAAAAACAGAATGACCATATAATAAAGTGTATGATTTTAGAAGAGTTGTAGATCCCATCATTGGAACATTCCCTTAATGTCCCAGGGGCTGGCCACCCCTTATGTTGACAAGCTGATTTCTCTACAAACCCCTAGTTTCATGTATTCAACTTACCCAAGGTAGCCAGGGTGTAGATGTGAAGTACCTTACAGTAGATGGAAACACATGCCTACATGTTGAAATCTTCTCCTTGGGTGTAACTATAAC
>CM070033.1:169138009-169153772 GCA_036250615.1 Ptychadena robeensis
CCGTCGACAATTTTTTCAGTAAAAAGACCACCCCCCGGTTGACAGGGGGCTCCAGGCAAAAATTTGCATACGGGCCCCCCACAGCCTAAAAACAGCGCTACTTCTGCACAGGTTCACTTTAAAAAGAACTTTAGCAAGCAAGAAAATAACTCTTTTCTCATAGAAGGTAAGCTCTAGTTCTTTCTCCTTCCATAATCCCTCTTCTTAGCCTATTAATAAGTGTTAAGATGTAAATAATGACAACAGAACAACTTGGACATCCAGTAATAGAAGAAATCTCTGTGATGTCTTTGCCGAGAAGCTAGAGGTTATGGCCACCTCCACATTCACTCTACTCTCATTGACTAGCAGGTTCTGCTATGTCAGGTTTTATTAAGGTGTTGGAGATCAAACCGTCCGGGGAGAGCTAAGCAAATGAATCTGCCTGCACTTTAAACTGGAATAAGAGAGACAATATAACCAAGAGGAGCAGAAGGGATAACAGTGTTAACAAGGAGAAAAGATTCACAGTGCAAACATGATGCGCTAAGAATAAGTAGGGGGAAAGAAATCGATTGGAGGGAGTGACTCTGAGCTAGGCGAAGCTCCGAAAACCACATCAAGTGGAAGTACAAACATTGTTACCCTCTGACCTCTGAAAGGAAATTAAAAGAAAGCAGAGCAGAACTCTTCCCTCATCTGCAATCATTCTGCAGCATCTCTGTCTCTATAATCTTATCTTTGCGTTGGCTTCCATCCAAGAACTGTGGCAAATAACAGACAGGGCTGATGGTTAGCACACTGTTTTCTTGCAAACACATGTTATTTTCTACTCTTGCATATGGCACAGAGTAATCATAATGTTCAAAGAAATAGATGTTTTATTCGGCTTTATTTTTAGATGTTTACAGTTAAAGTTGTTGTTTTTATGTTCGAGGATGAATTGTAGATACCGAAAAGCCGCATCGTCTGCCAGATCTCTTTGTTTGCACAGTGGCTTTTAGAACATTGGTAAAAAAAGTTTTACATGTGTATTAATAGATGTCCTGTGATACAAGACTAAAGCAGGGAACACACGTGTAGATATGGGCCAGATCAATGGCCGCTTCAATTCCGCTCGAAACCTGGGATATTGATATGACCGTAAACCTATTTCCTTAAAATCTACCGACAACTGTGTAGTGCCGGGTCCTCCCTGATAGAATACAGTGATTGGAAGGTTTAGAAAGGTCCTCATATAACATAGATTTGGTAGAAGAAAAGTTGATTATACAGAAATTGTATGATAACATTGTAAGGTGTATGGGGGGCTTAACAAAAATCTACTACAATGAGCATTGTATTGGGAGAGCCTATTAATTAAATTGGCTGCTAATATAGGGCAATGGAAGGAAGTTGTATCTGTAGTTTTTATTTTAAAGAACCAGACTCCCTGTAGTGCACCCCTGTTTTGAGTGGTCATGCAAATGTAATGTCATCATTAACACAGTGCACACCTATGAATTTAATTTTACAAATTGCACCAGTATGTCACACAAACATGATATACCTTAAGCCCCCCATACAACTTAAGATCGATCCATACAATCTCCATTAGATCTACCAACAACTGTGTAGTACAGTGGCCTCCCTAATAGAAAACATAGTGATTGGAAGGGTTAGAAAGGTCCTCATATTACATGGTTTTGGTAGAACAAAATTTTATTGTACAGAATTTGTATGGAAAGATTGTAAGGTGTATGGGGGCCTTACGTCTACAAGTAAATACATTATTAGTTGCATAGTCGCATTGATGTCGACGCAGCCATCCGTGTCTATAGGAAAGCAACGTAGGCTTTTCATACCCAGTGGATCCAATAGTGGACGTGGAGCCTAGGGCTAACAAGGCAACCTGTTTGTGTTTTTACTGCATGTATGTCTATGTAAGATGTCTCTTAAATGTATAATGTTGTTATGTATGTTATGTGTTTTTTATTTTATGTAATGTATATCCAATGAATATATATAAGGCAGTAGATATGTACAAATTGCATGAACTACTATAAGAAAGTTTTGCTGCACAGGGAGTGATCTGATTTTTTCTTAAAGGAAGAACTAAGCATTTTATTATTTCATCTCCCATAAAATCCAGCAAGCTTTACTTAATCCACACAGTTGAAAAACGGCATTAGATTAAATTCAAGGCTCAAATCCACCAGGTTTATGCAGTCAACACAATTTCTAACTGTGCCTAATACAGCTGTAAGGAATAGAGGGTGCGGAAAAGTCAACTAAAGATTTCTACTAGGAAAAAAAAGGTTTCATTACTTCATGGCCTCTTTTCCATTCCCAATGGATGGCCTTGACTTGAATTCATGTTCACCCTACACCATAAGTGTTGGAGCAAGTAGAACTAAAAAAAAGTCTAAAACCAGACATGATATTATTTTCACACTTCGTCTCCAGTGTGAATGGAAATAAATAGATGGACTATTATGTGATGTACAATGCAGGTAATGTACTGGGCACCAAAGCAAACAGAATGCAGAGCGGGAGAGAAATACAAATTGATAACAGGGTAATTGGTTGGTATTTTTCGTACCACTGTAGGTTTTCTGAAATAATTGGAATGCCAGGGGGTTAAGTAACTGCTGTTACTACTCACATGGAAGAAAAAACTTTAACCTACTAATCCTTTGAGCCCACACATTCTACCTTTTCCCTCCATACATACAGTAGAGCCAAGCCCTGTTCCTGTCCCTCCAGGCTTGCCAAAAGGGGTCTGGTATACCCCATATCATTGATGGCTCCCTTTTTTGAAAGCTTGCCATACCCTATGCCAGCATGCTGGGAGGTGGTGGACGCCACACTGTTTATGGCCCCCCCTTTTCCAGAGCATACCAGACCCTATGCTAGCAGGTGGTCTGGTATGCTCTGAAAAAGGGAGACCCCGGCTGTTTGTGTTCCCCCATTTCGAGGGCATACCAGACCCTATGCTAAAAAGGGGGTCTGGTATATTTGGGGAGGATGGGGGTAACGCCACATTTTTTTTACATTTATAATGTATGGCAATAGAAATGGAAACCCTACTACAAAAAAAAAGTTTAACCATTGATCCCCCTCTGGCATGACACTGTCCAGGTGATTTTACACCTTTTTAATGGTATTGTGGCTACAAATATGACCGGAAGGTTTGAGAATTCCCTGTGAATGCGCCCACCGTAATGCGAAACACAGGTATTTGCAGATAACACCTGCGGACAGCTATCACTAGTGAGGAGATATGAAGCTTTAATTATATGCACATTTGTTTGGATCACACAGGACTGACTGGAGAAAATGAACAATCCTCATGCAGTTAAAACATATTCCCTTTTTCCCGCTCTGTATTTTTTTTAATGATAATCATTATGAATCTACCTGGATGATGTTGGATAAGGTCAGTTGTTTGTTCCAGCACTTCATAGAATTCCTCCATGCGGAGAAGGCACTGACAATAGTTCAGAACCAAAGTGTTAATCATCTTTTCCAGTTTCATCCAAGGCACCTCCCATGGTTTTTCCTGAAAGCAGAATTCAATAAGTCAAAGATGCCACCAGGCTGAATATAAATCTGCACCTGTCAAAGCTTTGTCTGTTCTACAATATAGTCACACATTGTGAAGCCTTCTTAGACGTTTGTGGCCTTCTGAGGCCTTTGACGTTCAGTGGTGCCAAATCAATATCCTTGTCAAGATTCCAGCACTGCCTATCCTCTTCAACACATAATGTGTCAATATACCAACATTTTCTGCAGACTTAATTTTGTGATTAGGTCGCCCACTTAATAAAGCTGTCTGTTTGTTTTAAGATAATGCCCAGTGCAGAGCTCAGGTGTAAAACTCAGAGGCCAACTTACATTGACATCTCTACATTAATTATATCTGATTATTTTTCTCTATTATTGTAGGAGCTAACAGTTCCCTTCCAAACAATAAAAAAGTGACAGTATTGAGATGTAAAGGCAAAAAACCTGAAGTATGAAGTGTTTTACCCACAACTATTTTATTCATTGTACAATAAGCACTTCATTAACTCCTGATTAAACACAACAAAAAACATAAACATGTACACATGACTCACCTACATGGGGTCTCTATCCACGGACAGTGACCCCCTAAAAAGGAAAAACAAATACTTACCTTTCCTGGCTGCTCGCTACCGCCATGCCTAGAGTGTTCATTCCTCCAGGCTTCAAGATTGAGGAGCAAGACTCTGGTCTCGCTCCCTTCACCTATCCAGATCTGAATTGGGTAACACTCCGCCCCTCCATGTCACTCAATTCAGATGCTGTTGGCTGTAGGCGCATGGGGATATGGGGATATGGGAAAGAAGATGTCAGAAGTGACGTCTTTTTTCCTATATTGCTTTGGGGCTGCCACGGCTTGTTGTCATAAAGGAGATGGAGCATTGCAGAGTTTTTTAAGATTTACCAGGTATTTTATTTTTAATTTGATCTGCAATCCGCCCTATTATCGGCTTCTCTGGAGGTGGTAGGTCTGCTTGAAGCTTGGCTGACTTCCTGTGTCCTCTTTCTGCACTAGGTGTGACCCTGTTCCCAATGCTACTTATAGGGAAAAGTCCATATGGCTGGTATTGTTTCTCAACAAAGGCGGAAACCCTACACTGCTGCTTGTCTGTATATTGGACGACAAATGACCATAAATACACTAATGGCTCAATGTTCATAGTTCAAAGGCCAATGAGCAAAAAGTGTAAAGAAAGCTGTAAGAAGATATAGATATATATATATCTTAGTAGTTCTTATTTCTTCAGTGTCAGTGTCCATAACACATGGTAAATACATATCCAACAGTTAATGACCCATCTCAAAGATATCTGTAGACCAGCCCTTACATCTCTGATTTAGAATTCATATTCTTTTGATCTCTTGATTAAAAAAAGTTTCTAAAGAATAACAGATCCTAGTAGCCATTCCACATATTGAATGACCTTTGTCCATTGTACCAACTATTTAAAGTTTCAGTCCTTCTTAAGATGGTCATACCTGGGGCGATTTTTGAATCGATTCAAGCTCAATCAATCAAGCTGTGTGCGTTCATGTGATCAATTGTTCTCAAATTGATCACATCCAATCCCACTCAAAGAAAACTTGATCAAACATGGAACCATCATGTTGGTAAACCCTGTCTGATTGCCATTACTTCAGATAGGGACCGAGGGTCCTCATCTAAAGTGTTGAACAGGATTGATTGCGCAGAATTGCTGCTCATTGATTCTCCATTCATTTGACAAAGCTCAAGCACAGAGCTCAAGGGTTCATCGATTGATCGGGTATCAGTCAATCTACCGTATATGGACAGACCTCATAGCCAATGTGCCAATGGGATCTTGGTATGCACAGCTATTATCAGGAAATAACTATGCATGCATTTCAATAAAGTACCTTGGTCTGTATATTTTTAAGACAAATAACAGCTTCTCTGTATTTATTGGTTGCGTCTTCATAGCGTCCAAGTTTGAACAGTCTGTTTCCTTCTCCATGGAGGATTGGGACAGCTTTCATCTTTTCATCGTTGCTCAGAGCCCAGGTCTCTCTTTTATACGTGCTGGGTGATTCCACCTGAAATGGATAATGGAGATTTTCAGATGAAAAACATCCATGTTGTTTATATTATTTGTTAAAATATTTGTAATTCTGTCCAGAAAACTTTGTTGAGTGCACACTGACCAAAATTGTTAGAAATACTCCAATTAAAACAATAATTGCTGCAGCACTAACTTATTTGTGTATCTGTATGTACCATTTTAATTGTGCGTAGATCACTGTTGATCGCATCTATTTAGTTGAATGGGCTTGCCCCCATTTCAACTAATGGCCACAATCGGGCACGGCCACGATGGTGCACGGCCGCACCGTGGCTGATCGTCTATGTGGGAAAATAGCCTTAAACCCGGCAGTGAGTTTCACCTAGTAAAGCTACCTGTGATGGTGAAACAATGGTTTTCATTTACCATTTGTTTATCATTTTGTTCCCAAAAAGGTTGTTGCACCCACATCTAACGGGTGCCTCTTGGTCTTTCAGGACTATAGAAACTTCCATTGGTTCTCAGTGACATTCACAATATATTAAGTTATCAGTATATATATTTTTAAACTGAACATTATGTTAATTTTGTTCTAAAGTTGGTTTCTGCATCATCATTATCATCATTTTTTGAACAATGTATATAACCAGATAGATTGTTTTGATGGCAAAGCTTAACTTTTTTTCAAATTGAGAAAATTAAGCTTAACCAAAATCCCTTTTAATTAATTATCAAGAATTTGCATAGTATGCTGCAATATTGGAGGGTATTACATGTTCTTGGCTACTTGTATTTGTTAAACTTCCTGGTGCTATGATTATATATTTTTGTTAAAAGTGGTACAAACAGTTATGATAGTCTAATTAACAGTAGTCAGTTTAATTTGCTGCTGATTCCCACCATCATCAAGGGCAACTGTGGCAGGCAGCCATTATGATGAACACTGTTGGCAGCTGCATGTCCACGCCATCACCACTGATGCCAGAATGCTGAACCCAGGATACAGGAGCTGGATGGACACCGTACTGGCCACTGGCTTGTATGGACCAGGTAAATGATCCTAAGTGTGTCTTGGGGTGACTGAAATTTGACTATAAAATGTACTTTACTGCTACCACCAAGGAGGGTTATCTAGTGAGATTTCCTTGTCAGTACCTAGGCATTCCATTCAGACATGTGCAGAGGCTGCCTACATTTTCTACATACAAATTGACATTCTGATTTCAACAGCATTGCCCACCCAGAGCACAGGCACCTCTGCGAATGGGTTGTCACAGCAGGCGGGTCCGTGGCAGTGCCCAAGAAGAAAACTGGATCCGTATGGGTGACATCCTGGTGGAAGGGTAGTTATAAAGGGTGGTGAAACTGTGTGCTCTTATGGTGGGTCTATGACCCAGGTGGTATTTGGGGGAAATGGTGGTGGTTTATGGAGGCACAGTGGGTAGAACCCATGGAGTTGGTAAATGGGAGACTGGTGGCTGGTACATTTTGAGATCAGTGAATGGGGGGCACTGTCAGGGACCTTTGTTAATGTTATTTACTGGTTAATTATCATGGTTATTTAGGCTGTGGCCTGGAAAAATATATATCCCACATTTTCTAAAATTACTGTGTAAGTGGGGGGATAGGAAGAAATTATACTATATGTTGATACACAAAGTCAGCCCTGCCCAAGTCATGACATCAGTTAACAAGAACATCAGTTAACATTTGTCAAAAACATGATGTACAAACAAAAGTTACACATGAAGTTTTCGATTTGTATAAAACATTTCTCTGGATTAAGATATAATTATTGTATGTAAATATTGTATTGCATCAAAAACAAGGACTTTATTTCTTTATTGTATGCAGATGTATTGTAAATGAAATAATTAACTAATTGGTTAATGAATTATGATAAATATAGATGCTGCTGCCCTAATCTTCAAACTTGAAATGTAATGGATCAAGTAGTAGGAGATGATATCCATCAATTTACCTTTAAGAGTTCAATGACAAATATGAGAGGCTGAGGCTCTTTCTGCAGCTCATCCAGATCTTCATATCCCAATGAATGGTAGGCAAACATATTTGCCATCCCACATGTGTGTATGTGCCAGTCTGTTGGGTCCTTTCCTTCTGCTATACGTCGTAAACTCTTGGCAACAATTGGGTATAAACCTGTATGCTGGAAGAAAATAACACATCAATAGGTCATCAGTATTAGACTGGTTTTTGACATAACACACACACACACAATATAATAACAAAAAATAAATAAATGTAATAAGAACAATACCAATAAGTTACTGATAATGCTGACCAAATTCATTCACACCTAGAGACAATTATTATCTCCAAAGGTGCCCATATACAAACACCCCCTTTCCAGCATTATTGTTAATATTAATGGTATAGTATACAGTATTAGTGTTAAGCGAGAATATCCGAAATGTAAATATATTCAACGAATATCTGACATTCAAGAATTTGCAATATTTCGCGAATGTGCGCTCAGATATTTACAATGGCGGATATTCCTCATATTATGCTTCAACATTGTTTACCAGCATACATCGCGCATATTTGTGCACATTGCGAATGGATACACCCAATACGCACACTGTGCTTGTACTGACTGAGATCACAGAATAAAGAAGAGAAGCTGTAAAGCTGGTTCGTTAATCTTTGTGAATCATTGCAAACAGCTACGTGTGATGTAAGACAATAGAATACAGTCGAAACAAATTTAACAAATTTAGAATGTTCCTTTATATATTCCTGAAATTACACAAAATCAAATATACTATATGCTGCTCATCACTATGCAGTATATATACAACTTTTAAAAGAGTCTCCAATCTGGTCTTATGACATGCTACTGGTTGGTATTTCTGAGTTTATCATGGAACAGAACTCACAAATTGACGTTAAAGAATTGCGGTGAATGTGATGAATACGATGAAAAGCAAAAAAAAATGATTACATTTTTGCATACCATCACAATTGTGGAGAAGAGCTCATGTCTCATTTGCCACTAGATGACACTTGATATTTAAAGTATAAAATGTAGCTCTATAGTGTTGTTAGGGCTTGTGTCCACTGTGGTGAAATGCCCACATTCAGCGGGCGACAATGTGGGGATCTCCATGTGGATACATTTAGATGGATGGGACAGTATCCACTTCTGCGTCAAAGCGGCATGGGCATTTGTTAACAATGTAGGGCACTACACCGCATCACGACATGGCAGTGCGTCATTCATGGCGGCGCTGCGTGTACATTGTACAATAGGTATGTCTGTGTGAGGCAGAAAAGCAACGGTGGTGCAGCTCTCCTGCGGTTTTTCCATTTCAAATAAATAGGACATGTTACCATCACAGCTAAAACACGGCAATTTACTGCAGGTGGCACATGATGCCTATGTGTCCATGACACTCTGTATGCCACAGTTGGATGCATACCCTTAAGGGGACAGGGTGATATCACAGTGCGTCATTCATGGCGGCGCTGCGTGTACATTGTACAATAGGTATGTCTGTGTGACGCAGAAAAGCAACAGTGGTGCAGCTCTCCTGCGGTTTTTCCATTTCAAATGAATAGGACATGTTACCATCACAGCTAAAACACGGCAATTTACTGCAGGTGGCACAAGATGCCTATGTGTCCATGACACTCTGTATGCCACAGTTGGATGCATACCCTTAAGGGGACAGGGTGATATCTCTTACTTCTACTTTCTGAAATATAAATGTGTCAAGCTGTCATTGCTGTCACACTAGGACAGAAAATATTCCGCTCCCAACCCCTGTAACATAGATGGGGGTATTTTGTAGGTCTACAATATTGTCAACAAGGCCTGCCAAATGGGTGGAGAAAGGAAGGCCAGGCTGCAAAGAACTAGGACAAGATTTCAGCCTGCGGGCCATATACGGCCTGTTTAGTTTTTTAATCTGGTCCAACAAGGTGCTATGGCTCCCCTCCACTTGTGCCCTGCAACTCATTACAGCTAAGTTATTTTACCTTTTTTTGACAAATTGTCCATAAACTGGTTTAACCCCCCTGCCGTTCCTGACAGTATCAGCTCGTCCAGCTCTGACCTGTAAGAACTGCAGTGGACGAGCTGGGTTCGTCAGGCAGAGATTGGAGCCACTGAAGAGCAAACTCACTGCTCCGTGTGGCTACGATCTAATGAAGAGGCAGCTGCAGAGAACGGATCCCCCCCCCCCCCCCCCCCCCCCCCCCCCCGTGCTCTCCTATGTAACCTGGCACATCTGCACTGCCATCTAGTGGTTGCAGTGCTAATTTACCTGATACAGTGAATTATTGAAATATTAATTATCTGATATTGTGAGTTACTCACAAAGCATCTGAACATGTTATTATATTCAGGATGTCTACCAGGCCTACAATGTAAAAAAAACTTTTTTTCCATTAAAGTCTATAGTGCACTTTTGGTACAGAAATCTGTATATCAGCAGCGAACTAGGGAGGTTATTTGACAGCAAGGAACATGAAGTACATTTGGTGAGATTAGGTGCGCGTTAACCTCCCTGGTGGTACCTCGAATGTAGCTCATGGTAAGTTTGTTTTACAGAACAAACTCAGCCCAAGCTGCACTCAGGGATACTCACCTATCCTATCTCCGTGGACTCAATCAATTGCTTCAGACACCCCCTCTTTGGTGCCATTGACCTAGAATTTAAAGAAGGCAGCCTTGGATTCCTGGGATGTGTAGAGGGGAGCAGCAAAGGTGGCGAAAAACAGCAGAGTACTATGTACTCTGATTGATTGCCAATATGTTATCGTTCAAAACAGCGTGCTACGGGTGCAGCCAAGGGATACATCCTTTTGGATGGTGCAGCCAAGGGATACATCCTTTTGGTTCATTCAGCTACCTGGGCACAGAACCCTAAACTCAACCCAAAAGAACAGATTGGAGACTGCAAGTCAGAGCTTCTCATTCAACATCAATGTTCAACCACATCAATTTATGTTTTGAATTAAAGGGCAAAGATTCCCATAGACACACTCCCATACCCTATGGAAAGCCTTCCCAGAGGATTGAAAGCTTTTGCAAAGAATAGAGAGAAGGATGGAGTGTCATAAGTGCCATGGCAGCTGTATTTGCTGCAACTAAAAAGTAAAATTTCTCGCTGTAAAGATAAAAGAAACATTTGTTCTCAGCATTTATTGGAGGCAGCCCGTAACCATCTACCAGCTCCTCTGGAATTGTTCAAATGATGATGCCCCCAGTGCAACTTTAACTGAATTGATTCATTCATGCATGAATAAAACCATGTACCCTTTCCTCAATACTTTCTGACACTCCTTTATATACATTCCCCATAAAATCAAAAAGATAATGGTACCGTGTTTACTTGTGTGGCTTAGTATTCCATTTTGAAGCGTAAGATATCTCATGTTTCTTTGCTGAAGGCAATCTACAGAATTTAAATACTGAATCAAGGTTGAACAAGACGGCATTGTATTGGCGGTATTATATTTTGCTATTAAGGTGTGCGCTTGTCTATTCTGCGTAAATCTCTGAAAAGCTTCACAATTACCGTCACACCTCCTACAATTTCCACTGCTTCTGTATCATTTCTTTTATTCTGCATTACAATAGAAAAAAGTTTTCAAAACCTAAATTGTAACTTACAGTGCATAACAAAAAAACCACATAATTATAAAGGAATATAATCTATACTAGGGTGCAGAAAGTTTACTCTGAATAGTTGTTAGTGATTTTATAAACTGCTTTCTCTTTTTCTGTATACACTGGTAGATTTCTAAATGTGCGATATTTAGCGAATACGAATATTGCCTGTGCATATGGGTGTTCGAACTGCCCCACTCGCCGGTGAGAAGGAGCCTACCAGTCTTCCTCCGGCAGGATCAGGAGCAGCGAGATCCCGCCAGAGGAAGAATTTTTTTTCACTAGAAGACTGGGTAGAGAACCCGATCTTCTAGTGAAAAGCCGGCTCCGAAAACCAGAAGTGACGTCAGTAATGTCATATCCTGCAATCTGAACCAGGAACTATGCGTTCCAGGTACCAGATGTGACATCATTGATGTCACTTCTAGTTTTCCCGAATTCGCCGCCGAGAGGATGTCGGGATGTGGGGCGTAGATCTGCCTATTCGCGGACTGACCTGGCTGAAGTTCGGCCATCACTACACATCACTAGTTATTACATACCATTTGACTTTTTTACTGTTTTCTTTCAAAGGAAAGAAGAGCAGAATATCATACTGTGTTTGTCCACTATTATGGGCCCTTCAATGTGCCTCTAAAGAGTTGTAGACACACAGAGCCTTTACAGCCCTGTGTCTTCGGCGTCATTTGTGATGCCAAAGGGGGCGGCACCATAGGCCTTTTCTCCCCACACCACCGGCATCTATTTGACGCCAGCGGTGTGTAGAGGGCTGGGGGGAGAGCCGGCAATTGCGACAGAGTACAGTGTACTACAGGGAACATGTCAGGGAAACGGCTTTTTGTGCCATAGAAAATGGCGCGAAAAGCCTGTAATGACCAGGGGGTTAAGAACTAGTGATGAGCAGCATAGGCAATATTTGAAGTCATAAAGCATTGCAAATTTAACGCCTAATATTTGCAATAAATAAATACATTTTGAGAATTCGTGATCTCTAGTCATTATTACCTTTATTGCGAAAATAATAAAAATGTGTGATTTAAAGATTCCCGATCAACACTTAACCTCCTGAGCATTCTGCCAGAGCTATCTCAGGGTGAGTTTTTATTTGATTAAACTCCCACCGAGATAACTATAAACAACAAACTCACCTGTCAGACGAATTCCCTCTGCAATTCTGTGCATCGCCTGGTATGTTGCTGCCTCCGTGCCCGTGATGATGCAGAAGGGGCAGGGGATAGTTGACGCCATTGACCTCCATGTAATGGAGGAGGTGTTGATTTTCCCTAGCACACCAGTGATGCTGGAGCCATGCAGGGGACCCTGCGAAGGTTGAAAAATTGCAGCGGCACTTATTGTGCTCCATTGAAATTGCCTGTTGTGCGATTGCCCGTGGTGCGCACCGCCCAGGAGGTTAAGCAGTATTACACACCAACATTAGGTAGATATTAGGCCACTGTCCAGTATCCTGACATCCAACAAAATAAAACACTACAAGTAAAAAAGCTTGAAACTTGGTTCTGTCTTTGTAAATTAGGAACTTTTGGCAAGTGTGTATTTCTATGCCAAGGAGATGTCAGCAAAGCCCCAGACCCCACTTATCACTCGAGTCATTTGGGAGGAAAGGAAACTTCCAGTGAGTTAATGCTGCCCGCCTAACGTTAAGAACACAAATGTCTTTATTCTATTTAGAACAAAAGCTGTCAGGAGCCGAGTACACAAGACTAGACTGAATATTTATTGTGTTTTACTGGAAACAGTAAATGACTTTAAAAACACACACCAGGAGCAGTTTACGTGCGCTACAGAATCATGGCTGCCACCAATCTGTCACATAAAAATGAAATTACAAAAAGAAAAAAAAAAGTTCCATGATTTTTTTATTAATCTTCGAAATGTTGTAAAACAAAAAACCTCGGATTTGATTATTTGCTTTTCAATTTAAGGCTCTGTAGAGGTGGTGATAAAGTTTATTGACTTATTTACTCTCCTAATTTACTTGTATGAGGTTCACTTTCAATTAACCCCTTTATGCTCCTCACGTCGTTTCAATTATTTTAGTCTATATGGCATAGACTGTGCGTGGAAGATAAAAATTAATATTCTGCTAACTTCGAAGGTGATTGTGTTTCTGTTTGCTATATAAATTTTACACCCCGTTGTAAAGAAATGTATCGCTTTGTTACAATCTTATTAGCTCCTCTCACTCAGTAGCTTCACAGCGCTTGTTAATAATATTTATTTGGCTCTAAACCATGCCTAGGAGCATTAAGCAGATCTTTTTTTAAAGCAGCTTCATTGTGTTTAAAGCTAGGACACCCACACAAGGGTACAGCAGAGGCCAGCTACGGAAATTCAATGTCATCGGGACTCACGGATCCTCAAAACATCATTGGTTTATGCCAGTGGTTCCCAAACTGGGGGCACAAAGGTATTGCAGGGGGGCGCTGGACCTCATTCTGAACCTGTGTTTAAATGGGGAGGGGGAACTCGATAATGTTCCTAGGGGGGCCCTGCAAGGTAAGTTTGGGAACCACTGGCTTATGCAATTGTCACTTAAACGTCTATTCTTCCATTTATACATATTCGAATGATCATTTTGAATATCTAACTATTCAATTGGATCATTTATTTTTAAATGGAGATGGATACAAATATTTTTTTGCTGGGAGATTTTGTATCAATGGCATATGGAGCTGATGCAAAAACTACCAGCAATCATTGTGATCAGAAGTATTACATTTACATTACCTTCTTATACCTACCTACCTCAGTGAGGTCATCACATCTCCTTTCCAATAGTGATGAGCGACTAGGCAATATTCGAATTTGTGTAATTTCGCGAATATCCGCCATAATATTCGATTCCATATTCGTAATCTCGAATATCCGCACTTACGACATGAATTGCGATGTAAAATTCGCAATTGCGATCCGATATGCGCAATACATGCAAGTCAATGGAGCTCGGATATTCGACTGGGAGAATATCCGTCATTTCCGTTTTAAAAAATTGCATTGCGATTATATAATCGCGATCCCATTCATTGCAATGGAGCGCGATAACAAAATTGCGATTATAAAATCGCAATAAAATCGTGAAAAATCACGGTCGCTGCGTATATCCGATGATATATTCGCAAATATTCGCCAAATGGCGAAATAGCGATATTCGAGCTAAATATTCGAAAATCTAATATTCAAGCTCAACACTACTTTCCAAGCCTATGGGGCTATGTTCTCACCATTGAAAAAAAATTCTGGTGGCCATTGTAATCCGCCAAGATACTCTGCTCTCCCTCCCCTACACATTCTCAGCATCATCGATGATGTTGGGGATGTGCTGAAAAAAGCTAGTGCTGTCTCTATAACATGGTGGTCAATTGCTCTTTTGCATCACCAGCACTGAAGAGGCATACCCAGGTGAAATCAGCGGATCCACTGATACTCAACATCATCACAGGCTCATCAGGGATAGATGAGTACTTACCCCAAGTTACAGTCGAGGTAACAATCCAGGAGGTTAAGGTGGCCACACGCAGGTTGATTTTGTAATCGATTGTCAAACAATCGATCGCCGTGTGCATTCGTGGCCATCATTTGGGATCGATTGTTTAGTATTCAAAAACAGCCATCCTTTCTTCAAAAAAGAAAGCTAGAAGTAAACAAAGATGCTGGTAAATCCCTGTTCGATTGCCATTACTGTGACTAGGATCTCCAAGTGAAGGGGTTGGGTGGAAGGGGTAATCTTGGTGGATTACATTGTAATCTGCCATGATTGTGCGGACCGCACTTTTAAAAAAAAGCATGCCACATGGCCAACGCTCAGGGCTAAATACAAAAATCAATAAACCATTGCCATGTTCCTTTAGAGCAGGAGTTTCTGAAACTGGGATCCGCAGTCGTCTAGGGAACTGTGAAGCAGTTTCAGGAGGAGAGAAATGAAATACATGCATACATATGGGCTAGATCAATGGCCACTTCGAGTGACGTGCACGCTCATGGCCATCTATCTGTTGCATATGTAATGCGGCCATCCCTGTCTTCGAGCAGGATCAATCAATCCCGCTCGAAAACAGGGACATCGGACATGACCGTAAATCACCCGTGGTCCCCATGCAAAGCATCATCGGAAATGGATGGCACAGCAGTGCTGTGCCACCAGCTCCTTCGATGTCAATGATGTAATCGCGCTGCTGGAACGGTTCAAATATCGAGCCATGTGCTTATTAAACAAACTCACCCCAAGCTACACTCTGGGATACTTCCCTATCCGCGGCACAGCAATTCTAAATGTCAGCATATTCGGCAATCACTTCCAGTGCTGCCTCATTGTCAACCATGCTAAGGAGGCAGTGTCAATTTCTCACCCCACATCCCTGGCCTTATAAATGACGCTATATGTGTGTACAGGGGAGGAGGGAGGGCAGGGAACCACATTAAAATACTATCTACTATGCTTTGATCGCCCGTACTGCGTCGTTGAAAACACAAGGCCATTTCGAGTCTGTGGGGGGCATATGCAAATTTATTTCAGGGCCCCCTTGTCCTCTGGGGGTGCTACTCTAAAAATTGTAGA
>CM070033.1:169159951-169177351 GCA_036250615.1 Ptychadena robeensis
TTGACTATCATTGTAGAAATCCTTTGTGCGGATTTATTGCGTGAAAAAAACATTTCTTAGCAGTTTTGCCATGAATCCCCCTCTGTCATGTCATTGTCCAGGTGTTGGACCCCTTGAAATAACTTTTCCAACACTATTGTGGCCAGAAAGGGTCCCTTTGTTTTTTAATGTTCGCCTGCCCATTGACGTCTATGGGGTTCGCCGGGTTCGACGGGTTCGCGGACATTTGCGGAGGTTCGCGTTCGCTGTTCGCGAACATCAAATTCCGGGTTTGCGCCATCACTTATGACGGTAAACAATGTTGAACGTAATAATATGACGCTTATCTGCCATTGCGAATATCTGAGCGTACATTTGTGAAATATTGCAAATTCTAGAATTACGGATATTCGATATCCGCTTTTTATAATGTCATATTTGAGGGGCTTCTCATGCATCCTTCTGGTTCTTTATTACTTTGGTTCCTTACATTATGTTTGTATTACTCTGAAAAAATATGTGTTGTCTTCAGTAAAAAGCTTTTACATTCTTTGCCATACCACTTACTGTGTACTTGTTCCACTTCTGCCTGAAAGACAGCGAGCTTCTTTATATTTATGTAGCGCAGACAATAAATGGCTAGAAATATTATTGGATTGGTGACCTTTAAAAACTGTCTGTCCACATAATGGGATCTGCACTTTATATGTATACCTGCGTGGCTTTGAACTTTCCAATGCTTAGATATCACAACGGGAGGATGGGGGGCGGTGGATGGGGGGGAGGGATCGGGAAGTAACACTAAAAATAACTGCTAAGAAGAAGCAATTCACATTTACAAAGGTGGATGCCAATGAGAGCAATGAGAGTACCGACTCCCAGAATATACCTGTACATTGTGCCCTTGTATTACAACCAGCTTGACTTAAGACCAACTTGAGTTACAACCAAAATTTTAACTAAAGCAGGGAACACAGGTGTAGATATGGCCGCTTCGAGCGAAGTGCACCCTCACGGCCATCTATCTGGCCCATATCATATGCGGCCATCCCTGAAAACAGGAATATTGGACATGACCGTAAACCACTGTCAATGTCCATTGACTCGCATGGAGACCGCGGATCTCCATGAAAAGCATCAGCTGAGCTGGAGACACAGCAGTGCTGCACCTCCAGCTCCTCCAATATCTGACAGCAGCGCGATGACATCATTACGCTGTTGCAGGAAACATCAGATGGCTGCAATATCGAGCCATGTGCTCTCTGCTTTAGTCTCTGATAAATTACACAAACTATAACAATTTTGCCACTTCGTATGTTTTTCTTACAGAATTGTATAATACAGGTGTGTCCATCAAGCCTATTATTCACAGCAGATTACTACTATCCAGTCACAATCCCCCTTCTGAAAGAACAGATCAGCCCCCCCCCCCCCCCCCCCCCCCCACACACACACACAAAAAATAAATAAACACTTTAGAATACTCACTGTGACATCACACCAGAATTCAGCCACCTCGCCAATCCTCATTGAGGTGAGTAACACTTCCCAGACTTCCAGTTTAAACATGTTGCCAATAATTATTTCCATAGGGACACCAACTTTCTTGCTGTCGTCAATCACTGTTCTATCGCTGTCGCATTTCAACGTCCGAAAATGGAATGTAACCTAAAAAGAAAGTCACAGTTAAGAATCTCAAATCATGTAACAAATCTAAAGCATAAGTTTTCCAGAAGATTTTGAAGTTCTATTTTCCTCCATTAACAGTGATACAAACTGCTAAAGGGTGCCCAGAGCCGTACGGAGGGAGGTGGGAGGGCACCATGACGCATGGCCGTGGGCAGTGGCTTCAGCCACTGCACCAGGCGGCCTGCCCGCCTGCAGGCGCCGTAAGCGCCACACGAGCCGCCTCACACCCGTCTCGCTGCAGCTTCAGCGCATTCACAACCATGCCCCATCAGCACGAGTCCCCACCAAAGTCGTTTTACCACCGACAAGGGGGTGCATCGGGCCATGCGCACCGCATCTACGCGTACTGACCGTGGGGTAGGCCTCGGGTCTCCCGTGGTGGCAGGGACTCTATGCCAAGCGTATCTAGGCCTCTTAGCCGCAAGTTCCACGCCAATGCTGTTCCCCCGGCGAGGGGGGGCGGCTAGCACTGCGCTCATCTAGGCGGCCACAACAACGGGTAGGCCGCAGGGCTAGCCCGTGGTGGTGCAGCCTCTGCCCACCATTCTCTAGGGCCCGACCCAGAGCCAAGAGCCCCTACATGCGCGCACCAAGCAGACGTATTCCGCGGGCCCTGCGGTGCTGCCGGGTAGGCCCTTTCAGGACCCTCCCGTGCCCGCGCATCTCGCCGGCACTTGCCCCACACACGATTTAACGCAGCAAGTCAGCCAGGCGGGGCGGGGTTGCCCAGGGGCGGTGCGGTGGGTGAGGTCACCGGAATCCCCCGCCACGTGGGCCTTTCCCTCAGTGGTACACTTGCAAGTAGACCACTGGCTGTCCCCCCAAGACCCAGTGACGTGGGCCCCCCAGAGCTGCGCCAGCAAACGAGGTCTGCCAGGCATCTAATGCCCACATTCCCCCCAGAGCGCTGCTCTTATCAGGAGTGGAGGTTGGGAGGGGAGGGTGGGTTAGCGAGGAGCTAGGATGGGGGGGGGGTGGACTCGGACGTCCATGGGGCCGATGCGGCATTTTGATGGGCCGGGACCTGGGGGGCCCCCGTATGCCTGTGTCTTGTCTGGGGGTTCTCCGCCCCCCTTCCCACGTCCTGTGGACGGCTCTCCTGCAGTTTTGTGGTACACCTCAACGGGCCACGGCGCCGCTGTGTTTATGGCGGGACTTATATGTGCGATAGCACGCGACCCGCCCCTGGTGTCCTCTTTTGCCAAGTCCTTCCACACTGTGGGAAGCAGTTTGCCTCCTGTTGTCCAGGCAAGGGAGTGGGGTGGCGTGGCGAGGTTCTGGTTCGGATCCATGTCATCCGCAGGTCGCCGCGGATGTGTGGCTATCGTGAGAGTCACGAACCGTTCGCAGAGGGACGATGGTTGGATCTGCGCAGGGACGTCAAATGGCGACCGCTGGGCCATCGGTCGGCTGCCGGAAGATCCTGCGAGGGCGATGGAGCGGAAAGACCATGGGAGGACGGATCTTGTGGTCGGTGGAGCGCTATATTCGACACCCACACCCATCTACACATACATGGGACTACTCCTAGGCTTCAGTGATTCCTTACGTACCACAAGCGGGTTTTGGGGCCGGCGGGCAGGGGGTTGAGTTTGTTTTTTTCGGTGCCCACATTGGGGTCCCAGGGGGCAAGTGGCAGGTCTTCTTAGGTTCCCTAACGACTCCTTTTTTGATTGTCCTGGGAGCAGGTCCGAGCCGGTGCGAGGGCACGGACGCTAGCAGTAGGGCCGGAGAGGCGGCGGATTTCTTGGGCGGCGCTGTGCAGACCAGCCGTTCTGGCTCGGACGCGATTTCCACAGGTTGCTCCGCTTACCGTGTCAGGTGCGGAGGGGGTTTTGTCAGGTGGTCTGAAACCCACCGTGGAAAAAAGAAATTCCTCGGACCCTTCTGCCAATTGGCTTCACGCTACTTCTTGATTCTAGGGAGAGTATCCTGTGTGAGAAGAAGACGCTGCGGTTCGTGTTCCACATTGCGCTTTCCGACTATTTGGAGGGCATTAACCAATCATGGACGCACAACAGGATTTATTGGGGGGGGGTATGGCCGTTGAGCTCAGTGTACGAGCCACTAACAGGCAGTGGCTGTCGGTTTCTTAGCCCGAGAGACTCCGTCCCCTGGTGATAGCAAGGACGTGGACTTGTGGCTACGGCGCTCATGACAGCTCCCTAAGCACATGGTCGGGTGTATGGCGAGCATTGGTGGGAGGGGCTATTTCTGACGGGCTCCGGGGGGTCAGTCCGCTCCCTTTCAAGGGGGGGGCCGGGCCTCCCTACTTGGGTGGGGGCTGCTGTCGGCCCCCTCGCAAACAGAAGGGAGGTCTGGCTTGTGGTTTTCCCGTGGCGCTTTAACAGATGGCAGCTCAGCTGCAAGTGGGACGCGATCGTCCTGATCGTTGCTACGGCACATGAATGTTTCTGGCTGCTGGGCGGGGCAGCAATCACCCCTTAGGACAAGTGTTTTAAGAGATTGGGAAGAGAGCAGCGCCGTGCAAGAAAGGATTGATGGATGTCTGGTGGTAAGGGGGGACGACAGCCGAGTGATCGTTCGAGGCGGATGGCTACCGTGGCTGAAATGAGTATCCGGATCGTGCTGGAGTGCGGGACAGTTTGTTTTTTGGTTTTCGGGATGGCTTTCGTATTCCTTACGGTGGGGGGAGGGGGATAGGTCTTGTTGCTCCATCTCATTTCGGCCCGTGGAACGGGCCCATGACCTGGTTTTGGAGAGAGAAAACTGGACAACGGAAGAGTTCTCCTGGGGAGGATGGGAGGCCACCTTTATGCTCCTTCCTGCTGGGGCTGCCAAACTGCAGGGGTCTTGGGTGGGTACATTTGACCAGTGCCTCCACCATGGGGTGTTCTCTGTCCTGTGCCCTCTTCGAACAGTTTAGTTAGTTTGTCGAGTGGGTGGTCAGGAGGCAGGCAGGGATTTCATCCATCGTTCACTATTTGGACGACTTCCTCTGTGTGGGTTCGGCGGACTCCAGGGGATTGCGTCTCCGTATGGACACGGCATTTCGGTGTTTGAGGACTTTGGTGTCCCGCTGGCGCACGAAGACGACGAGGGCCGGCTCGTTGTCTGAAGTTTTTGGGCATCGAGATGACACAGTGGCATGAGTGTGTCTGCCAGCGGGACAAGTGTTGGACTTGCGGGAGACGTTGCTCCATTGCCTTGGCCAAGAGCAAAATCATGTTGGGAGGAGCAATCCCTTTTGGGGAAGCGGAAACTTCGCCTGCCGCATTCTGCCCGATGGGGTGGATATTTGCAGGTGGCTGGCGGGAATGACGGAGTGGGGTGCGTCAGCCTCACCAATTTGGCGGTGTCACGTCCTTGGTTTAGCAGGACTTGCGTTGTGGCAGTCCTTCCTATCCGCTATAACGGGGAAGTCGTTGTGGTTGGCGGACCCGGCCTCTAATGCTGAACTGGATTTGTTCACCGAAGCCGCTGGCTCGGTGGCTTTGGGGCTTATTTTGGCGGGGAGTGGTGTCGGGCGTTGGCCCTCGTGTGGCAGGCTGCGGGGCTCACCAAGAATCTGGGTTCCTGGAATTTTTTTCCGGTGGTGGTGGCCGTATGGGACCGCGGCTGCCAACGATCGGTGGTGTTTCACTGCGACAAACTCAGCGGTCTCCGCCATTAACACGCTCTCCGCCACGTCCTTTCCAGTGGTTGATTTGGTGCGCAAATTGTGGTTGGCTTGCTTGGCGGCGAACATCAAATTCCGGGCAGTGCATGTCCCGGGGTGGGGGGGGTGCTAAACGACGTGGCTGATGCTCTCTCTCGTTTCCCGAGGACAGGTTTCGGGAGCTGGCGCCTGGGGCGGCGCGAGATCCGGTGCCGTCCCACTTGTGGGACTCGGGTCGCCAGTCTGCTGGGATGGGTGATGAAGAGGGCATTGGCTCCGTCACTTGGAGGGCCTACACTTGACCTGGGGCGGTGGTTCCAGCTGGAGGCTTCGGTCCGGCCTTGGCCGCAGCGGGGAGCGCAGGGTCTGCTGTTCCTTTTTTCGCAATCTGCTGGACGGGGTGTATCGGTAGCTGGGGTGGGTCGGTCTATGCCGCCCGGCGTACCTGTTTAGGCTGAGGGGGTGGCCTGACCTCATGAAGGATTTTCTCCGCGACAGGTCCTGCGGGGGTATCGCAGGGGTAAAGTGGTGAGGGACACACGCAGACCGGTTACTTTTCTATCCTTGCCGGGTTATTTAGGGTGACGCCGGGGATTGCAAGCACGACTTCGAGGTGAGGCTCTTCGGCGGCATTCTCGCTGGATTTTTGGGGCCTTCGGATTGGGGAGTTGGTGTGAGTCTAACAAGAAGTTCTCCGGGGGCTTGCGGTTGAGGTGATGTCTGCATGCGGGATGGGGTCCTTCCTACAACATCCATTTTATTTCTCTAAGACTGACAAAGCGGGGTAAGGGGCTCCGGGTTTGTCTGGCAGGGGTGGTGGGCTGTCTGTTCTGTCCCCTTGCTTGTTTTTCTGCATTTCAGGGAGGTCAGGCAGATTGGGCGGCCTGTTGCTGTGTCATGCTGATGGCAGCTGGCTATCCCGTTTCCAATTTACGGCGGTCTTCCGCAAGGGGTTAGGGGGCTTTGGTTGGGATCCGGGACAGTTTGGGACCCACTCCTTTAGGATAGGAGAGGCACGGAGGGCGGCCGGTGCGGGCTGGATCAGGCTGCCAATTGGAGGATTGGGCGCTGGGAGTCACATAGGTTTAGGCGTATTGTCCGCCCTCATCTGGCTCTCCCGTCTGTTAGTGGTGATGGGGGTTTCTGCGGGGCTGTGTGCTAATGTGTTTTTCGTTCTCAGATGATGACAGGATGCACGATTTGGATTTTTGGAAGCATCGTACGTCACCATGGGCGGAGCGCCGTCCTTTTTCGCCTCACGCAGATTAACTGGGCCTGCAGGATGCGAATGTGGACGTGCACTGGTTTGGCTTTCCGGGCCTGCGGTGGCAACAGATTTTTCAGAAATTTTCACATTTGGTGGTTGCTCGCTCCCCTCCCCATATCCTTGTGGTTCATGCGGGTGGGAATGATGAAGGCACTTGCTCACAGCTCAGCTTGATGAGGTCGGTTAAGGCTTTCTTTGCTCGTATCAGGGAGTGTAGTCCTAGCCTGGTTTGTGTGTGGTCGGAGATGGTCCCCCGGCTTCGGTGGCGGCCGGCCATTGACAAATCTATTCTTCTCCGGAGCAGGATAAAGGTGAATAGGTCAGTGGCGGTTTTTCTTTGCAGGGTGGGAGGCATCTCCGTTCGCCATAAGCTGTTGGAGGATGCTCGGGCCATTTCTGGCTGGATGGGGTACATCTCTCCGATCTGGGTATGGACATCTTTAATATGGGGCTCAGTGAGGCAGTGGAGGCGGCCCTGCTGCTTTGGTGGGGGAGGTCCCGGGTTTGATGAGGCAAACTCCAGTCCCTGGTGGCGGAAGCTCGGCAGTGCCGCTAGTTTAAAGTTGAGTTAAGGCAGGTGATGTGCCAGTATATTAAGGGCAGTCACCATTGTCTTTTGAGTGTTTTTGGTAAATAAGGCAGGTACAGTGAGGAAGGAGTTTTTGGAGAATGGGCGGCACTGTCGGGGGACCCTCAAGAAGTACCGTATTTTTCGGACTATAAGACGCATCGGACCATAAGACGCACCCAGTTTTTAGGGCAGAAAATCCAGAAAAAAAAGATTTAATACGTTTTCACATCAATTGGAATAATGCAATGAATTTTAATGGGATGCAATATTAAATTCAGCCACAGGTGTCACTAGCAGCAGTACACTGTCAGCTCAACACGTCACACTACACTGATCTTTTCAGTGTTCTGAGGATTTCGGCATCCCCTGCACCCCGGCTGAGCCATCTATAGCCGAACTGAACACAGTCTACATCTATCCTCTGTGTTCTCGTATGCGGGGATGCAGGGGAAGCGGCATTTAGATCTTTCTTCTGAAATGACAGGATTTTGGCATCCCCTGCACCAAGCCGAGCCATCCATAGCTGAACTGAACACAGCCAGCAGCTCTCATCTGTTTTCTCGTATGTGGGGATGCAGGGGAAGCGGAATGTAGATCTTTCTTCTGAAATGACGGCAGCCAGCTCTTCTCTGTCGGCACTCGGCAGAGCTGGCGGGAAGCCAATGTGCGACCACCCGACGGCCGATCGGCCGCCGGGTGGTCGCATATTCAGACCATAAGACACAGGCACTTTTCCCCCCCAATTTTGGGGGTGAAAAAGTGCGTCTTATGGTCCGAAAAATACGGTATTTATCTTGGTATTTAATGGTTATTTAATTGTTATTAAAATGTTATGGTCATTATATGGCTGGAGTTTACAGGCTGTGGCCGTGTTGTATTTATTCTGCACTTTTTCCTATATAAATACAACTTTCCAAAGAGTCAATGTCTTAGTTTTATTTTATTAGAGTAAGAAGGTTATGGGAACGGATCAGGAATCATGGGGTCATGAAACCTAGTTTATAATAAATATAAATATTATAAATTTGTAATTGGTTTTGCATATATTTCTTTTTATCCTTCTGTCTATTTGCTTAAAAGTAATTTACAATTATGCCTGCCACCTTGACGTTTTGAGCAGTGGCACCACTAAGGTGCCACCTCATAGTGGTACATATGGCATGCTAAGAGTAATATGGGTGTCAAATTGTGAGGTTATGTTGTATATGTTGTATATATGTATATATTTATTTATATATATATATATATATATATATATATATATATATACATACATATATATATATATATATCACAGCCCTGGACACTGCAAATATGAATCTTCCCCAGGGCTAAATGATGCAGAGGATGCACGAATATGTGTAGCAAGGGGATCCAGGGGAGGTGCTGGAGGAATGGGCTCTTACATACATGATACATGCAGAGACTGAACCATTCACAAGAGGTGGGACAGAGCAAGTCAAAGGCTGTGTTGGTGTGCAGCTGTATTTCTTTACAAAGGTTGGAGTCCATGCAGCTCCTTAACCTTCTGAGCGTCTAGCCCGAGTTGACTCATGAAACATCATGAAACTCAGCCCCAGTTAACTAGATTGGCGCTCTAGGTATCGCCGTCTTCCTACGGCGGTCGGGAGCACCGGCATGTATGCCGATGCTTCCGGGTCCGCCCCCGATCGCGTCACCAGTGACGCGAAGGGGGCGGGGGTAGGCGGCGCCATAGACCTCCGTCAAACTGGAGGGGCGTTGCTTTTCATCAGCATAAGTCCGGCGTCTCCAGTGACGCCGGGCTTATGTTAATGACCTCCAGCTGAGCAGGAAATCACGGCGGAGCATATTGAGCTCCGCCGCGATTGCCCGTGGCACGGTTATGAAAAAACCGTGCCACGTGGCAAACGCTCAGAGGGTTAAGCCATATATAAAAAAAAAGTATCTGATTGCAGTTTGGTGTCACCCCCTCCTCTGGGAATGGTGTCATCCCATGTGCTACTGATTGTGAGACCAAACTAATATACAGTTCTTTGAATTACATGGGACAATTGTGCAAGTTTTTGATCTTAAACTGTTAGTATGTAGTAAACACTACCTGAGTTATGTTCCCACTAACCTTTTTAAATAATTTTTCATCTCCTATCTGTCTTGTGCAACTTGAACTCTCTCATTGCTTTCGATGTTCATTTGTGATAAGCTAAAAAAAAGACATTTAATATATCCCACGATGCAATTGTGCCTAAGTAGTAAACTCTTTGATCATCTTATGCTGTCTGAAAAGTCATCAGCGGTATTACTGAGCAAACATCGCTTGTATTATGTCTGATAATTAAAACGTGATATTTCATTTTCATCTTTAGATAAGTCACAAAGTAAACAGGTATTCATGGAAAATCGAAGATTACATTACAACAATCCTCAGTGTTCCTGAACAAAGTTAAAGCTTAAAGTTTCAGTACATCTATAATGTGTTTTGTCATTCAAGGCTTCCAAATATTACCTGTTTATTACTATGGGAAGTAAGAAAGTCATCTACTCAAGATTTATTTAAAGTCGTTTCTGCAGAGAGAAAATACTCGGTCATATGACCACTTGATCTCCACTATTCCCGGTGTTCACAATAAGCTAACTGGTTCTCACTGTGCAAGTGTGGATACCACCAATCCGAGCATGCTCAGATCTCTCACATATATCTCAGTATGCTTTTTGTTTCTGCTTACCAAAGTCAAATGCTCCAATCCTGAACACAGCAGTGACACCACAGGTCACTTGACATGCTGGTGCTAAGGCCCCCCTATAAACCATGTCCTTGCAGGTATAGAAAAGGATTTGAGTCACATGACTTATAAACCGCTTAACAAAGTATTTATACTACTCCGACTACAGATGTTTAGGGATGGAATATGTTGTGTTAGGCTTCTTAAATTATATGGTAGGAGGGAGGCACTTTAAGTTTTATGGCAGGATCTTCAACTCTTGTGTCATAACCTGTATCTGGGAGTTATCTTGTGTTGCATCTCAACTCTAATTTAATATACAGCGCTGCATATTATGTTGGTGTTATATAAATAAAAGCCAATAATAATCTTATCATGGAATCTCAGTTTCTCCTTCCACAACATGCAATTCAAGTATTAAAATAAAGTATGTAATCCCTTATTTTAGACCACGTGATGACATCACTTTGGGTCTAAGCTTCTCACAGTGCAGACAGCTCATAGTGGTAGGAACAAAACCCAGTTATTCTTCGGTGTCTGGCTGCAGCTCTGTCTGCTGAGCCCCCTGCTAGACTGCTTTTATACCTTGTTGGATCCCTTGGACAAAGTTACCATGAAACCTAGTTCTTTTTTAACCCTGAACTCCTGCCCCCTCCCTAGTACCTTCTATATGAACCATGCCTCTGCTGCTTCTTGTACCTTTGCTATTATGCCTGTACCGACCATTTTACTGCCATTGTTACTTGACTCATTTGGCTTTTGACCTACGCTTATTATTGACTACATTTCTGGTTGCTCCCTCTCGATTACCACTGTAGATCCTGCCAGCACCTGTGTTGCTGTTTCAGCTACTAGACTCCGAGCCACATCCAAGATAGTTACAGTTAGGGTGCTGGAAACTAAATCTGGGAGCACACGGCTTGATATTTGAGCCGTTCAAGATATGACGGCAGCAGCGTAATTACGTCATCACTCTGCTGCCGAGCTTTCCTGATCTCGGTTGCCTGCAGGCAGACCGTCTGATACTTTGGATGGAGACCCGGAGTCCCCATTCAAAGCATAGGATATCGAACAGGGTTTTCCAACATGTTGGATCCTTGTTCAGCCAAGCGAGAGCAATAGAAAAACTCAGTAGAAAAATGGCATACACGGGTCCATATTTTCACAGATTTTAGCACAGCTGAGTGCCATGAACGTGCACGACGCTCTGCTGTTAAAAATCAACAAAATCGAGCCGTGTATTCCTAGCTTAAGAGGCTTCATAAGTGAAAGAACTGCAATCTAATACAGGCAAACCAAGAATAGCCAGGATAAAGAAGAAAAAGTAAAGCTAGCCACACATGGTTCAATTGACTGTACAATCAATGTAATTCGATCAATTTTTTTAATTGATTAATTTAAAATTGAAGCATGTCCACATGGTAGGATCGTTGAAATTAGATTTTAATTGTCATTTTGCTCGATCGAAATTTGATCGGACCAGTTGGAAAATTTTGATTGATTGTCCCCACATTGTGTCAAATTTTTTGTACTGTTGTTTGACCCATCCAATTGAGATTCGATTCAATCAATTAGCATATAGGGATGGTCGAAAAATTCGCAGTCTGAATTTTTAAGTAGAAATTTCGAGCCGAAAATTCGCATAGTCGAATTTTGATGTGGTCATTTCGACTTTTCGACGAAAAAGTCGAAAATCAGCCTGATATTTCGACTGAAATCTAAATTTCAACGTAAAAAATAACTTTGCTTTTGATTTGCCGTGCCGCTATTTCGCGTGCGAGTATCGCCATTTTATTTATAATTTTCGCATGCGGAGTGATTGGAAAATTCGCATTGGCGTAAATTCGCATTGGCGAAAATTCGCATGGTGCTAGCTAACTTTGTCAGCTTATTGCAAAGCCCCTGAAAATGGTATCCTCACAAAAATTGCTGGAGTTGTAGAGAAGGGTTGGGGGAAACATTTGAAAACTATAAGTTTTGCTCTAACATGTCAAGTTTGTGTATAAATTGGGTTTAAATCTCAGCTCTGCTACTATGTACACTGATTCTTCTATTATTGCTCATGCTCATCCAGCAAATGCAAATTTTCCACCTCATGTGAATTTTTGACCTTATGCGAAATTAGGCTTTATGCGAATTTTTGAGTGTTTTATGCGAATTTTTGACGTTATGCAAATTTTCGACTTCGACTAGAAAAAAGTTGAAATTTCGCAGTCGAATCGAAATTCGATTGGTAAACTCGAAATGTAAGTAGAATCTAATTTTAATTATTTCGACCATCTCTATTAGCATACTGTAACTTCTGGGAGGAGGGAGGAGGGAAATGCAATACAGTCATTTAAACCATGCAAGCATGCATTGTAATGGCGATTGTAATGGCGATTGTAATGGCTTGTGTGTCTGTTCACTGACACACAAGCATGCAAATGGCGATCTCTGTGAATACATCTCCTAATGTAATGTGTGTCCCCCAGTGTCCTTTTGCCACGATTATAATGTACTGGATTAAAATGCAAAGATATGACCTATGGGTTTTTGATCCCTCTGTGACCATCAATGGTCCCTTTTTGATCACTCTGTGACAATCGCTTTTTGATTACTCTACGATTAAATTCAATCGAAGTCTGGCTTTGATTGCATACTCAATGTGGTATGTACTTCGATTCAATTACAATCGACATACGTTTTAATGATCGAAAACTTCGATCGAATTGATGATCGATTTGATGTCAATTGAACCATGTATGGCTAGCTTTAGAAGTTGTATGTCCTCCAGCCACAACACAGACTTTATCTGACTGTATGGTATTTCCAATGCACATTGTAAGAAGCTCACAGTGTCAAGTGAAATCATTAAGTGGACATGATGGAAGGTAGGGCTGGAGCTTTACAACAGGCGCTTCCGTATTTCTATTACAACGTCTTCTCAGATTTACACTCCAGATAAGTGAAGCCAAATGAATTACTTCTATTAATTGTTTTTTTTCCTACATATGCTCTGACTTACATCCAGGAAATGGAGAGTGCAATAACCAGGTAATGAAAATTTAATGGTGTCTTAAGAATTGAATAAAATTTAGCATTAGTTAGCAACTTTCTTCTCTTACACAGGAAGCAACACAAGAGAAAAGAGCTGTATCTGCTGTATGTAGCTACCTATTGCCTAAAAGGTCAAACCAACAGTAACTAGACTTTTATGTTTTTCAAACATTAGTGATGGGCTAGAAAGATTGAGTTTATATTGCAATAAGCAGCTCGCATGACATCAAACTCAATAAAAAACAACAAAATATGAATGTATTGTTTTACAAGTTTTTAAAGATTGCAGTACAAATTTGTTGTTAAGAGTCTGTATGTTTACTGGAATATTTTTTAAGTGAAGATTGGTGGATTATGATGGTTAAGAAGGTTCCCATCCACAGAATTTTTTCAGTAAGGGCTTTCACCCCAAACCCACATACCATATATGCTTGTACCACATATGCTTTATAAGGCATTCTTTTCCCTCCACAATGCCAGTCACCAGTGTTTCTCAGCTTTATAACTCATTTTCATCAGTTTCCTCCTGTCTTCTCATCTTCTCCCTTTCCTCCTGTCAATAGACAGCCCCTAAGGAGGGTGGAGTCATTAGAGAAGAAAAGATGCACCCCTGTATACAGCATGTATAGAGGGGCTCCATGAGTGTTATTCCTCTGCTCTGAACACTACCTGCTTTCCTTCCTCTATGACAGGAGATAAGGGGGAGAGCTGGGAGTGATCGGAGCGTGACACAGAGCTGAGAGACACTAGCTGCAAGCTGTCAGAAGGCTCTGCATGTCTCTGTAGTCTAATCACTCCCTTCTCTCCAATCACTCCCTGCTCTCCAATCACTCCCTGCTCTACCACCATCCCTTCTCCTAGGTACCATTTATCAACATGAAGGAGGAAAGAGAGCAGGGATCACAGCAGAGAGGAGAAAATGCATCCCTGTATACATGTTGTACAGAGGAGTGTGTATTTTTTTTCCTGTGTCTTAATATTCACCAAATATGACCATGTTACTAGCAGTATCATTGGGACATAACAAACATCAAGGAAAACTCAAAAAGAACAAAATTAACAAAGATAATTCATCTAATTGCTTAAAATGTAATTGGATTTAGATATTTTAAAGATAAACATTTTATTGTTAGTTGGAATACTTGGCTGATAGAGCAGTGTATAACATTCTGAGTATTAGTATGGGAACAGGTTTTTTACTAAGCTTTCCTTTTACTTAGGTCCCAAATCAGCAGAATTTTACTTACTTATTTGTGCTCATTCCACTTGGCTTCTATCCTGAAATACTTAATTTAACCTCCCATGGAGTTTCAATTAGACGCCAGCGGTGTGTGTAGGGAAAAACAAAACCCCCTCCATTGACATGGAGGTCTATGACGAAGACAACAACACCATGTCCAACCAACCACATCCTCCCCCCCGGCCAACTCATTGGTGACGCCAAAAACTCGGGGCTGGAAGAACTCTGTGAGCCTGCAGCGAAGCAGAAATGTTGCAGGCTCATGGAGAGCCAGCTATTGTGCCCAATCCCAGCTTGGGCGCAGTTTGATCCACTACCTGTATTTGGAATGAGGAAGTGTCATTTCACCTCGCCACAAGTTGTAAGTAAATAACCCATTAAATTATTTTGTGACAATATTTTGGACCATCATCAATATATATTTAGTTTTTTGATATTTGTAAGATTTCTCTACTAATTTGTATTTGTTTTTCTTTCCTCCGGCCCATAATAAAGGTATCACTTATAGAGATGGTCGATTTAAAAAAAAAATTCGACCATTTAGATGATTTTGAGTTAAGGCCCCCATACACGTGTCGGATTCCCACCGGATTCCGGCACGATCGATTCCGGGCGCGTGCACGCCAAACGATCGCGCCGGAATCGCATGCAGCCCACCTTGTCCAATCGATCAGGTCCGATCGTTCAGGGGCCCAGAATCGGATCCGACAGAGAACCAACATGTTGGTTCCATCAGATTGATTCTGCCCAGATCAGGGGGAGTTGCCATTTGTGAGGTGGACAATCGGACACGGAATCGTCCCGGAATCCGTTGGACAAGGTGGTATGCAGCGATGGATACTCTTAATTGGCCGATTAATCACACCTGCGATTCCCGGCAGAATCGCCGGAATCGATCGGGTGAGTGATCAATTGGCCATGGAATCCGACACGTGTATGGCTAGCTTTAATTGCAAAGCCCCTGAACATTGGGGGTACAATCCAAAAAAAAGTATGTCTCTAACACAAAAAGTTCAAATTCAAGTAAAAATTTCAAAAATAGGAATTTCGACTTTCATTTTGAACTTAATTTATGCAAAAACTACATGTTCTAGAGTAAAACTTTTTTTTTTCAAATGTTCCCACAACCCTTCTCTACATCTCCAGCAATTTTGGTGATGATACCCTTTTCAGAGGCTTTGCAATCAGCTCACAAATTAGAAAGTCAAAAAATTCCACCATCTCTAATCACTTACAGGTCATTTACCTAGGTATAGGTAGCTGCAGGGGTCTCCAAGAGGAACAAGAAACAATAGTTTTCTAATTTTCCTTGACATTATGTACACTGAAATACTTTGTTTGAGCTGAGTAGAGCTTAAACAGGAAGCCTTAATACAAATAGGCACGTTTTTTAAAAACAAAGTGGTTGACCTCCGTGTCTATTGTCCCATGAGCTACATGGGCATATTCTCCTTTAATTTTGTAAGCATAAACAAGATTAATTATACTGTGCAGCTTTGTGCTGCCTCTCCAGGCCTATATAACTCTGGCAATGAAACACAATTAAAAATGGTAGTGATCAAGGGAATTATTTCTTTTTGAGCGTAATTAACTTAGGAAATATGCTGACTTGTTCTAAAAGTTATTTAGATCAAGAAAAACATATTTGCTGATAATTCCACAGAGGTTCCGGTTGTAAAACAATCACATCACTACCTCAGTGACAAGCACACATATTATTCCTAAATTTCAAGAAGTTAGTAGAAAAATAATGGAAAGGCTTTTTTGGAACCATTAGTTTCCATGTTTCGTCTGCCATTTAGAATATATAGTGGATAAGTATTCGCTTATAACTGATTTGTTTAGTGATTAAAAAAAAAAAACATTCTGGGTAGTGATGGCCAAACATCGGCCAGGACTGTCCTCGAACGGGCGGGTCGGACTTCTAAAGACGTCCGCCGTCCGCCTGTTCGCGGACAGATTCAAATTCCCCGCCTCTAGGCGGGGAATTTGAATCGGAAAAACCGGATGTGACGTCAGTGATGCCACATCCGGTCCCTGGAACGCATACTGGAACGCATAGTTCCTGGTTCCGGGAGCCGGATGTGACGTCACTGACGTCACTTCCTGCTCCGACCCGGTTTTTTCACTAGGAGACCGGCTTTATGCCCGGTCTTCTAGTGAAAAGATTCTTCCTCCGGCACGATCACACAGGTTGTGATCCTGCCGGAGGAAGAATAGAGATCATCTTCTCGCTGGCGAACAGAGCGGGTCAAACACCCGCACTGCTCGCCGGCGAGAAGATGGGCGAACATCCATGTTTGCCGCCAAACTGTCCGCCTTGTGGGTGGCCATTCTGGGTGGTTTCTGTACCTCCTCCACAAGACAATAGGATGCCAAAGACAGGCATATGGCGCTGGAGTACAGGACAGGAAAGAGACCTTTGTTTACATTCAAGCTGAACCCGAGGCAAGCGCTGAGTTAACAGCAAGTTTTTTTTACCCCGTCCCTGTTTTGAACCCTGTTCACATCCAGTTGATTGGGCACACATGATAATATAATTTCTCATAAGCAGGCCATTGTCTAGCCTTTTAAGGCCCAAAGGTATTGCACGGGGGGCCCCCTGGCTGAATTGTTGATAAGGGGGGGGGTTGGTTGGCTGCTATCGTTGGGCTGGCCGAGCTGTTGGGCGTAGGGGTGGGGGCATTGCTATCGTTTGGCTGACTGAGCTGTTGAACGGAGGTTCCTAGTGGTGAGGCCTTGTCGGGAGGCATGTGGAGCACCGCATAGCATGTAGAGTTGATTGGGCACACATGTTAATACAATTTCTCAATCTTCTCCTATATAGCCTTTTTGGGTCCCTATGCAAAGTTATTGCACGGGGCCCACTGGCAAAATTGTTGACGGGAAGGGGGGTTTGGTTGGCTGGCTGTTATTGTTGGACTGGCCGAGCTGTTGAGTGTGGGGTTGGGGGAAGAGCTATTGAGCTGTTGAGCTGTTGAGGGGGTTGCTAGTGGTGAGGCCCTGACAGGATGTATGTAGAGCACCGCATAGCAGGCCAAACGGCCCTGCTCACCAGTGCACATTATATCCAATGGCTTTGTTCAAGCGCATTGCACATAAAACAGATATGTGTGACCAAGACAAATGGATGAGGCCAATCATTTCATGTTAATTTTTCTATGCAAGTTTGCTACATGTAAGCTCAACAGCTTTAAACCAGTGGCCCTCTACATTCTTTAACACAGTGAAGATTTAATATATACAGGGAGTGCAGAATTATTAGGCAAGTGGTATTTTTGAGGAATAATTTTA
>CM070033.1:169185708-169195811 GCA_036250615.1 Ptychadena robeensis
ATCTTCACAGTACTGGGCCAAGGTCACTACATCTTCAAACTTCTGGGCCGCGGTCACACTACTGGCCCGAGGTCACTTCATCTTCACAGTACTGGGCCAAGGCCACTATATCTTTACAGTACTGGTCCGAGGTCACTACATCTTCACAGTACTGGGCTGCGGTCACACTAATGGCCCGAGGTCACTACATCTTCACAGTACTGGGCCAAGGTCACTATGTCTTCACAGTACTGGCCCAAGGTCACTATATCTTTACAGTACTGGTCCGAGGTCACTATATCTTCACAGTACTGGGCCGTGGTCACTATATTTTCACAGTACAAGCCCAAGGTCACTTTAACTTCAAAGTACTGGCCAGAGATCACTATATCTTCACAGTACTGGCTCAAGGTCAATATATATTCACAATACTGGCCCGAGGTCACTATATCTTTTCAGTACTAGTTCGAGGTCACTATATCTTCACACTACTGGCCAAAGGTCACTATATATTCACAATACTGGCCCGCGGTCACTATATCTTTTCAGTACTGGTCCGAGGTCACTATATCTTCACACTACTGGCCAAAGGTCACTATATATTCACAATACTGGCTTGAGGTCACTATATCTTTTCAGTACTGGCCTGAGGTCACTATATCTTATCAGTACTGGCCTGAGGTCATTATATATTTTCAGTACTTGTCCGAGGTCACTATATCTTTACATTACTGGGCCGTGGTCACTATTTCTTTACAGTACAGGCCCAAGGTCACTATAATTTCATAGTACAAGCCCAAGGTCAGTATATATTCACAGTAATGGCCCAAGGGTTATTTATGTATTTATGTATTTCCTGTGCCCCAGTCCTGCCCTGATGCAGGTCAATGCAGATTTACGGTAGGATTTTTCTGGAAAATCCCCTTTTATTCTGACAAGTTTGCAGCTGGAGTTATACTAAACACCAAAGTATACTAGAACTCACTTCTTGCTGTGAAGCCGCTTTACATAACAGTAAAATTTCAGCAGTTCCAATAAGCTATTATTTTGCCGGAGACTCATTTCCTTTAATTAGTATAATTAACTCTACTGCACATAATTATTTAACCCATTTATTATCACACAACACAATACAAGCTTCCTTGTGCTAACAGCAGTAACAGAATAAAACAACAGTCACTTGAAGAATGTGTGATGTTCTCTAATGACGAGATGTGTAAAGCTATTATAAGTGACCAACTGCTCCAGATGGCAGTTAGCAAAACAAAGGCTCGCTGCAGACAATGCGAAGGCACTCCGAGCATGAATGGGGTATATTAATGTTCTAGCTTTATTATACAAAGTCAGACGATGGTACTTGTTACCTAGAAGTCAGGTCTTCAATCACAGGTGAATTGGCTGCCGTTCTACTAATGGCGTCTGCTAATGTAGTTATCACGGGGGAAATGAGGACATGGGCTACTTAAAGGTACGGAAACAATATAGACATCGCATGAACTTTGTAATTGTAACAAACCTCTGGCATGTCTGTTTTGGAGACCAACAGCAATATAAATTTGACTTGTATGGGGTTATTATATAAGGAGACCTACTCAAGGCCAGGAGAACCTATAAATAGTGGGCTTTTCTAGTAAGCAAAGTGCCAGTCCTGGCCCTGCTTGTTTATTGTGATCTTGTGAGATAATGCCTATGAATATTCTTAGGGGTTGGTTCCATTATATGTCGGGGATCCGTACCGTATACGCTTAGCGGAGGGGTCCTGACGTAATAGAAACATAGCCCTAATCATCCAGGTCATGTCAAGAGATATCCAGAGCCTGAGAATTGTAGAGTTGTGGTGTGGGCGCTGACTGCTTGGCGCCTGTCTGGGTGGGGACCCTAGGGAATACGTGACCTAGGTCACCAGGTCTCTTACCCTTTGGTGAGCAATTCTCCCATTCTTCCTAGTGGGCGGCCATCTTGGCGGGCTCTGGGAAGGAATGCTGGCGCGGCTTACCTGGCCCAGACAGGTGGTCAGCGGGGTTTACCTCACACAGTTCCGTTTGCAGAAAGTATATCTGCAACACAGTTCTTTGTTATAAGTAATAAAGGAATGTCCACCCACTGGTTGCAAGTTAACTGGGGTTTACTTTACTGTAGGGCAAAAGTATTTGTACAGACTTTCACCACCTCTGGTCCCAGAGGTGGGGTTGCATCTTAGGAAAATACAGTTCCAACTGGGTAAACAAATTCTGCCTGTCCCTGGGAAGGTGTCTCTGTGCCTGAGGAGTCTTTGGGAATGGAGTCAGAGCTAAAGCTGCTAAGGGGGCCCAGCGGGGCACTACCCTACCCTGAGGGGAGAAGTCAATAACCTACTTCATCCAGGTGAGGAGCTCCCGTTGCCCCAGACCGAAGGCCTTTCCCATGAGGGCCTCTGGAAGGTGGAGGACACTGCAGACGCGTCCAGTCAGCTCAGCTTCCAGAGCCAGGAGAGAGGGAGCTGCTAAGGATGCTACAATTTATCAGTTCCCCAGGCCAGAGACACATCCCCCAGGCAGGATCAGCAACACAACACAAAGATATTTTATTACCCCTTTAGTGGGTTTTCCACTACACTACAGAATCTTTTTTGAAGATGTTTCAGAATGACTTGAAAGCCAATTGGATGACCAGCAAAACTTCAAGAAAAATTCCTATTGCTTTGACTGTGTACTGCAAATAAACTGGTGAACTAATAACTTCTTGTGGTCTACCCTATGTCATTTGTATTTGTTTTTATTCACTCATATTTGAAAGTCTGTCCCATATAGGTCACATGACCATCTATTATAGAAAGTGCCTTGTAACTTCTACTTTATAACCCAGGCTCTTGATCAGTGGTGGCCAACTGAGTTGATATGGAGGGCCACAAATGCGGCCCTCAGCACCTCTAAAGGGCCGCACATAACATTTTCAACCTATACTGACTTGAAAAAAAGCATTTTATTATGAAGATATGGCAGCATGCATTATTAATTTAAAAATAACAAAACATGTTTTACAGGGTAATCTATGGGGCACATAACCTGATGATTGATTCAAAGGTTATGATCCTCTATTCTCAGGTTATGTGCCACAATATATGTTATACAATCACCCCCCGTTTATTGTTGGAATAGTGGGAGCATAGGCACTCACCTGTCTGCTGATCCCCAGCCGACAATAGAGGAGGAGAGGAGAGGAGAGGCGAGGAACTTTCTCAGGCGTTTACATACACCTATCACCTAAGTTTATTGCCTCTCCTCCTCTTCCCACTCTAAGAAGTTCCCAGAGGGGGACCTGTCAGTGGGTGATTGGTGGACAGGTGAGTTCCCAAGCCCTATGCAATACCAATTAGGTTTTGGGAGCCGCAAGTTCAGGACCGAGGAGGGCCGCCGAAGACCGTCCAAAGGGGCCCTTGCGGCCCCCGGGATGCAGGTTGGGCACCTGGGCTCTGGATTGAGTCATGAATGGTGCTATTGTTTCTGACCTTTGGACTATCTTGACGCTGTTGTTTGCTGCCCACACTAAACGTTTTCCAGCTCGGATACGAGATTCAGAGCAAGATCAGCAGACGTTGCCCAAAAGATCAGGGTGGGCAGAAAACAACAGTCAAGACAGTTGCTGGTGAGTGTAGCTGAGGGCCACAACCTGGGAGCCTTCTGCAGCAAAGTCAACTTGGTGTTGGAACTGTCAGTAAAATGTGAGGGTCATGCTTGTAGCTGGTAGTGATGAGCGGCAATATTAGAATTTGCTATATTTTGCAAATAATAATTTTTCTAATATTCAATATTAAAAAAGATGAAATTTGTGCAGGATCATGTTTATTTGAAAAAAAAAGTTGAATATCCATATCGTGAATATCCGCTGCCATATTCGAGATATTCACAAATTATCGAATTGCAGATATTCACAAAAAATATTCGCCAGTTGAATATTCATTCTCAATACTACTGGTAGCATCAGGATAGCTTCTACATTGCCTAAAGCAGTGGTTCCCAACCTGGGGTCTGTGCTCCCCCTTGTGGGTCGCTAGAGATCACAGGGGGTGTGCACTGTTAGTGGCCTCGGAGGTAGGTTTCACTCTGTGCTCAACTCCATGCCTCTCCTTCTTTTTCTCTGTAAGCCCTGTCCAGCTCGGGCTGAAAAATCTTGTTAAAGGTTGTGCTGGACTTAGGCAGGTGAAATGTAAACAAGCAGCAACGCCATCTTGTGGACATTTTACAAATTTTTACTATAGATAGAATTTAATGTAGAAATAGTCACTATTTGTCTTTGCAAGTTAATTGCAAAGCCCCTGTACATGACATCACCCCACAATTGCTGGAGATATACAGTGGCTTGCAAAAGTATTCGGTCCCCTATAACTTTTCCACATTTTGTTACATTGAAATTCCATGTGAAAGACCAAGAAGAAAGCCATTGTTACCAGAAAAGCATAAGAAGTCCCGTTTGCAGTTTGCCACAAGCCATGTGGGTACACAGCAAACATGTGGAAGAAGGTGCTCTGGTGTGGTGGAAAACTAACACTGCACATCACTCTGAACACACCATCCCCACTGTGAAATATGGTGGTGGCAGCAGCATGCTCTGGGGGTGCTTCTCTTCAGCAGGGACAGGGAAGCTGGTCAGAGTTGATGGGAAGATGGATGCAGCCAAATACAGGGCAATCTTGGAAGAAAACCTCTTGGAGTCTGCAAAAGACTTGACACTGGGGCGGAGGTTCACCTTCCAGCAGGACAACGACCCTAAACATAAAGCCAGGGCAACAATGGAATGGTTTAAAACAAAGCATATCCATGTGTTAGAATGGCCCAGTTAAAGTGCAGATCTAAATCCAATCGAGAATCTGTGGCAAGATCTGAAAACTGCTGTTCACAAACGCTGTCCATCTAATCTGACTGAGCTGGAGCTGTTTTGCAAAGCAGAATGGGCAAGTTAATAGGAAGGGGATGTTACCCAATGACAGGAGCATTGTGACGTCACTTTCAGCAAAGTTTCTTTTAATGTGTGTATGTGGCTAGGAGTGAGGGTTGGGTGGCCTGCCTTGTTTTTGGACACAGGCAAGGGGGGCCCTTAGAGAAAACATTTTAGGAACCATTGGCCTAAAGTAGCATTTGGCCTTAGTCTACATCTAGTCAACATTGATGGGCAAGATCTGATGTGCATATTAATGAGATGTTGAAGGTGAAGTCTAAAGGTGGCCATTGGCGTTTCGTTTTGTGGCTTATTTCACACACAGATTGACCACCATGCACGCTTGTGGTGATCAAACTGCTGCGAAGTCGGCCGGAAATCGAACGCGTCCACCTTAAATTCGTTCATAAATCAGCCCACAAATCGATCTAACAGATTATTGGCATGTTCGTCATTTTTAAGATCGATCTCATAACTTTGGCTAGGGACCACCGTCCCCATCCAAAGTAAATGCCGGCATACAAAGGGTGTGCAGCCGATTCTCGGCACAACCACACGTCATCACACGCTGTTGATCTGCCTGGATATGGAAAGCAAATTGAGACTTCTATGGCCGGCTTTATGAATAGAGCTCTGTATGAACCTCTAATATAGGAGGCTGCAGTGTGATGGCAGAATTACACCGCCTCCATCTACATACCTCACTGTTCAATTATTCATCTGTCATCACAGACGCGGGACGCAGCGCTAGTACATGATCTCTTTCCTCTGTTTATGTTTTCAATGAATCCGGGGTTATAGCTCCTTGCAGCGCAGAAAATTGATACTTCCTTTCTCTTCTTATTTGGCAAGGAGTGATTTTTCGTTTAAAAGCAACAATAAAAGGTGACAATGCGCCATCATTACTGCCACAAACATTGGCGCGGTAATGTCTTACACTGCGTCATCTTAAAAATGATTGTGACTGTATTCAGCAGCCTTGTAAATATTTCCAGGTAATGAACAGAGAGAAGGAACTTGGAGGAGATTCTGTATTTCTGGCGAGGAGGAAGACGGAAAGATGGGATGCTGGCTCCCTCCTGTGTTCAAAGCACAGACTTCTACCCATCCAATGAGTCCAGTGCCTACCAATGGGAGCGCGCCATTTATCCCAAAATACAATGAATACCTGTATGTGCATTCCATTCATTTTATGGTCCATCTACTTAACAATGTTATTAAAGATTTATGCGATTAAAATCTTGCTTATTCACGATCTATATATCATTCATTCAACCTGTTGGATGAAGTCCTAAAAATATCTGCTGATTTGGAGATATATATTAGGAAGTGATACCCTGTTTCCCCTATGATAAGCCATCCCCATCAAATAAGCCACCCCCCTCCCCCATTCTTGCCCAAAACATTAAAATAAGCCACCCCCGCAAATGAGACACCCATGGATACCTGCCCCTACCAGAATCTTCCATTCGGGTGGTACAATGGTTAACTGTGTTCCTCCGTGTGACTCCGTCAAGCTGCTGATCCCTGCGTTAACGGAGTCTGTTACTTGGCCATACCGATAGAACCCAAAAAAAGTGAGTCAGTGAAGGGGGACAATGATTGGCACAGAGTGATCAGAAAGGGACAATGAGTGACACCGAGTGATCAGAAGGGGACAATAAATGGCTCAGATTGATCAGAAGGGGACAATGATTGGCACAGAGTGATCAGAAAGGGACAATGAGTGACACAGAGGGATCAGAAGGGGACAATGAATGGCACAGAAAGAAGTGGACAATGAATGGCACATAAGTGATCAGAAGGGGAAATATTGGCACAGAGTATCAGAAGGACAATGAATAAGAACAGAGTGATCAGAAGTGGACAATAATGGCACAGAGTGATCATAAGGGGACAATTATTGGCACAGGGTTATCATAAGGGACAATGATGGCATCAGATTTGATCATAAAGCACAATGATTGGCCAGAGTGATCAGAATGGGACAATGAATTGCACAGATTGATCATAAGGGATCAATGATTGACACAGAGTGATCATAAGGGGCAAAATGAATGGCACAGCGTGATCAAAGGGACAATGATTGACAACAAGTGATCAAAGGGGACATTAATGGCAACAGAGTGATCAGAAGGGGACAATGAATGGCACAGAGTGAACAGAAAGGGAAAATGATTGGCACAGAGTGATCAGAAAGGGACAATGAATGGCACAGAGTGATCAGAAGGGAACAATGATTGGCACAGAGTGATCAGAAGGGGACAATGATTGGCACAGAGTGATCGGAAAGGGACAATGATTGGCACAGTGTGATTAGAAGGTGACAATGAGTGGCACAGATTGATCAGAAGGGGACAATGAATGGCACAGAGTGATCGGAAAGGAACAATGATTGGCACAAAGTGATCAAAGAGGACAATGAATGGCACAGAGTGATCAGAATAAGACATCCCCCTGAAATTAAGACCTAGGCATATTTTGGCATTTCAAAAAATATAAGACAGCGCCTTATCATCGGGGAAACAGGGTAACTATGCTTTTGGCTGCTGCCGATCTGCACTCTCGGCCACAAGATTCTATCCTTTGTGCTGTGGAAAGAGGGAGAGATGCTCTGTAGCCTGTCCTAGGGTGACCCTATTGCTCTCTTTAAGATAGGGCACATGTGGTCACCATCTTAGTACAGGAAATGTGTTACTGGTTGGATTTAAGGTGAAAATAAAGGAAACTGGAAAAGAAATGCAGCCACCACATCTAGGGAATCGTAAAATGCTAAATATGACTTTTTTTGTTTATTTACGCCTCAACACAAAGTGTGCACCTGCAGCTCAGCAGACTCACAAGTAATGTAAATTGTAAAATGAATATTTGTCTGTTTTTAACAAGCGATAAATCTCACATCAGACATCCATGTCTAAAGGCAGCCATACATGGTTCTATATTTCCGTTCAATCGACTTGAAAAGATTTTTTGGGCGATCGAAAGGAAATTTTGGTACATTTTATTCGGTTGAACAAGTATCTGACTATGGAGCATGCGCTGTAATAACCATTTCCAGCCACAGGGGGGCGCCTGCAGAGCATTAACAACACTGCTAAACCCATGCAAAGGGATGCATGTGTCAATGCAAAGGAATTGATCCGTTTATAATTGATCTTGCTGTGTGGTTGTACAATCGATCAATGTTAAACTGATAGTGATCGAGCAAAAGTCCCATGTATGGCTACCTTAAGATTGCTCAGCTGATTCTGCCATCCTGCTGCCAGTGACTTGGTTGTCGTAAGTAAAAGTCCCAGTGTCCGTGGGAGTGAAATGTTCCAGCATTCATGATATCAAGGTTATGGGGAAGTCACAGTGAAAGCAAAAGCATTGTCACAGGATCTGCAAACAAAGGTAGTTGACAGGACCGTTTCTCCCACTATGCGGAGTATGTAGGTGCAAAGGGCCCTGGGGACCCTGGTGCCCCGCACGCATATTCCGCATGCCTCCCATACTGACAGCGTGATAAGGCCCCTGGTGGATGTACCCCCTGCTCAACATCTCGGCCTGCTTAATGAACGTTGGCACCCCCCAACCTCAACAACTCGGCTGGCTGCACAATAACCAAGCCCCCCCGCTCAACAACGTTCCCATCAGGGTGATTGCACAGGGCCCCTGAAATGCTAGAAACGGGCCTGGTAGTTGGATTATATAAAACAGGAAAGGGATGTATGAAAAGGAGTTGAGAATGAGAATCAGCAGTTGATACCCAACCACGGTCAGGTAGACCAGCTAAAAATTCAGCCACAACTGCCATAAAAATAGTTTGAGATGCAGAAAAACCCCAAAATATAACTTCAGGTGAAATATAGGACTAAAAAAAATGTGGTATGGTCGAGTTGCCAGAAGAAAGCCATTACTATGTAAACATTACAAAGTATCCAAAGTATACAAGCCTCAAACCTACTGGTACAAAGCCATTTGGAGAAATGAG
Organism: Ptychadena robeensis; assembly: GCA_036250615.1. Lineage (NCBI taxonomy): Eukaryota > Metazoa > Chordata > Amphibia > Anura > Ptychadenidae > Ptychadena > Ptychadena robeensis. Next base: position 169,194,575 of record CM070033.1, read on the forward strand.
ACTAAAATGTCACTTTTTGTCCACAACCAGATAAGCTACATTTGTCAACAAGGCCTATGATTGTGCACCATCCATACTGTGAAGCATAGTGGTGGATTGCTGATGTTTTGGGAATGTGTGCTACAAATGCACACGAATCTGGGTGAAAATGAATGTTAATATGAATGCACTAAGTTATTAAATTATACTGGAGAAAAATTTACACTCATCAGCCCAGAAGCTGCACATGGAACGTAACACAAGGTCATGCCCACCTGTCATTGGTTACAGAAAAATAAAGTGCAGGTTCTGGAGTGACCATCTCAGTCTCCTGACCTCATTGTCATTGAGCCACTTTGGAAAGACCACATGGGAGACAGCCCAAGAATTTACCAAAACTGGAGGCTTTTTGCCAAGACAAATGGGCAGCTTTGCCTTCAGAGAAGATTTAGTCCTAGGCTCCACTATAAGCTGAACGCAGGGATTTTACCAGAGCTCACATTGACAGCAAAAGGGCTATGACAGGGCTGTCTCCACAGCTCCGGATCCGTCGGTCCGAGCCTCTGTCGGGTTAATGTTGACGCAGCCCATCTGCATCCACAGTAATGAGGCTTGCACTGACAGTGGATCCCAGCACATAGTGGAACCTGGGGCAAAGAGCCTCATCCACAACTACCACAAAATACTTCAAACTGTCAATACCTGGCCAAAATAAAAATTCTAACAGCAAGCCGGAGGGGCGATATTTCCGAGATTGTTCCTACCACTGTGCTGTGTGGCGTGGCAGCGAGGTGCTACGTCATACAGCCAAAAGGGCACATGGGACATCTATCCAAAGTGCCATTGGGGCTGTATGATGTGGGCTTTTCTGTTGATTCTGCTCTGAAGATCTGCAGGTCCCTCAGTGGTGTCCTCAGCCAAGTAGCCCTGGGTGAGGTGATCTCCACTATTCCAGAGTGTGACACCCTGACTGGACTGCCATCATGCTTCACCCCGGAGAGAGACTATAGCCCTTCTATCCATGTTCCAGCAGCAACGCTCGGTAGCAACGTTATTCCCAAGACTGAACCCCTTCTCTGCCCTCGGGTGTCGTGTGTACATATCCTCAAATAAACTGTAAATAGCCCCTACCAGCTTGCTTGGACCTTCGCTTATGGGGTGTGAGCGGCGTTCGGTGGCCAGACAGGGGACATCAACATTAACCACCCTAGCGGTTTGAGGTTTTCGCGCCATTTTTCATGACCCGAAAACCTCATGT
>CM070033.1:169211440-169243513 GCA_036250615.1 Ptychadena robeensis
TAAGATTGCAAGGTGTATGGGGACCTGAAGTCATGCCTGTTTTTTGTTTCATTTTGCAGAAGATAAAGAGGTCAGGACAGAAACCCAGTAACTATTTACTTGCTTCACCTGAACCACGTAAGAGTTCAAGGAAAGAAATCCGTACTCCCAGGAGTAATAAAAAGTCTTCAACGCCCAGGACTCCCAGATGTCGCAGGCTGGTAGAGGAAGCCAGTCCAGGTTTAAGGATGACACCCAAGTCCACCAAGAGGGTTTCCCCTTGCAGCAGAAGGTCAAGCAGCTCCCACTGGAGAAACTTCTCTAGCTTGGTTGGACATGAAGGTCTTATTCTGAGGAGGTCAGTGCGAGCGGCTTCACTGAAGAGTCCATATGCCTCACCTGCAACTCTCAACAGGAGAAGGTAAACTGTAATAAGGAAAAAATAAACATATGCACATTACTTTTTTGTAGTCTTCATCTGGGCAAGCAGATCCATGAATAAAAGACATAAACTTACCTTTCCCTCTTACTCTCCCCTGGTCTAACTCCCTCTACCAATCTACAGCCACTGACGCTTCCCTCCCTCTAGCCTCATAATTTTTCTGAAAGTGTAAAAAAAAATAATAAAATGCCAACTCTGCTGTAAAAGTACGGTGGCTTAAAAAGGGTCAGACATTTGTTTTTACCAAATGCTGGCCTGTATGCTGCTTTTGAGATCAGGACTTAGACAACATTGGTCTTTACCAGTGGTGGCCAACTGAGTTGATCTGGAGGGCCAAAAGTGCGGCCCTCAGCATCACTAAAGGGCCCATAACATTATCAGTCTATACCAGTGACAGTGAACCTTTTAGAGGCCGAGTGCCCAAACTGAAACCCAAACCCACTTATTTATTTTAAAGTGCCGGCATGGCAATGTAACCTGAATTACACACAAATCATGTAAACACACAACTACTTTCTTATAAGATAAAACAGCAGAGGGTATGGGGCACTGTGTGCAATCTGAAGACAGCACTGAGAACCAATAGGCTGCAGTTCTCTCCTCCGTGCTGGCTGATTGCTACCGTGCCCACAGAGAGGGATCCGAGTGCCACCTCTGGCACGCTTGCCATAGGTCCGCCATCACTGGTCTATACTGACTTGTATAAGCATTTTTTAATGAAAAAATTACAGCAGGAATAGCTAGAAGACATTATATTTCATTTTTGAAAAACAAAACTTTTAAAAATGATACTTCAAACATAAGGGAACACTGTAGTATGATAATGCATTTTGTATCATATATGTCGTCATAGGTTATGTGCCTCATAGATATCATCAAAGCCTTTGATGTCTATGGGGCACATAACTTTTGATTCAAAGGTTATGTTCTCCCTATTCTGAGGTTATATGCCCCAATATATATTGTACGCTCACCCCTCATTTATTGGTGGAATAGTGGAAGCATAGGCACTCGCCTGTCTGCTGATTACCCCCCCCCCCCCCAAACACTAGAGGAGAAGAGGGGGGGGGTCTTGCTCAGGCACCATCTGGGTCGCTGATTGGCTTTTACATACCAATCGCCTCTCCTCCTCATCCTGCTCTAAGAATATTCTGGGCAAGGACATCTCGGCAGGGGATTGGCAGACAGGTGAGTTCCTATGGAATAACAATGTGCATTTGGAGGACCGGGATGGGGGGGGGGGGGTGCCGAAGAACACCCAATGCACCTACACTACATGTACACTAACTATATGCAAAAAATAAGGTAAAGTTTAAGTAGTATGTATCCTTCTCTGCTTTCAGGAGGGTCAACTTATGGCATCATTAAAATATCTCTTGTGGCTGACCACAAAAAACATCAGATATGGAACATGTCCACACCACCCCCGGCATGCCCAAAGGAAATTTTAAACATTTAATACTTACTGCTTATTTGACAACTTTTTTTGTTGCGTGGTGATGATTTTTTTTTTCTTCGACCTCTAAACTAAGTTTTAATGTTCTTCGCAGACAATTTGACAAAGACCTGGAAAGCGTCTCTGCAGGAATCAGGCAGCTAAAACGCCTCTCCAGGGTATTTGATGATGCCATCTTAAAGGAAGAAAGGTAAAGTGGATTTATTTCTGATTCATTCCCCTTGAGTGTACCAGAGCCCGAAGCATAGATCTGATATCAGGAAGACATTATCTTGGACTGCGTGAGGCATCCACTTAAGCCAGCACCTGCTTTAACCTCCCGAATCTCCAGAGAGAATCGTTTCCCCGGCTTCTGCCGGCCCACATTAGAGGGCAACGTGTGCTGAAAGATGAGCCGATACTTTACAAATGTTTCACTTACATGAAGCACTGGCAGTTCTTTGGGCTCTACATGTAGTAGAGTAATAGTACAAAGTATACATATTTTAAATGTAAATCCGCTTGGTATAAAGCAAACTACACACATATAAAGATTTATACACATGTATAATACTGTATTGTTCGCACTATAAGTCACTTTTTCCCTCCTAAAGGTGGGGGGGGGGTGAGATTATTGCATCTTGTATGCATCTTCGAATGTGACACCTTAACATTCCTTGCAGTGGCAATGCACTGAGCTTAGCCACAGCAGGGCAGCTGTCACAGCTCTGTATGTGAACGAACCGGATTGCCCGCGTACATACAGAGATCTGCACGAGGAAGATCCATCCATCCACCTGGAGCGCTCACAGCTCTGTATGTGAGCAGATAGAAGCCTCTGCTCGCACGCTGCAGATCTGTATGTACGCTGCAGCTTTAGTCTGCTCACATACAGAGGCAATGATGTTCTGCCAGCAGGTGAATATTTCCCTGCTAGGAGTTGTGTGTGAGCAGACTTAAGGCTGCCATACACGGGTCAATGCATGTGAGATGGATCAGCCGTTGAGCTCAGCGGCCATCGTTCTAGTGCATATCTATGCGTGTATGGGCACCTTTTAGCTAGGCACACACAGGTAGATCTGTAAAAAGATTTGAGTACAATTGAACAATGTGTGTGGTCATGGTGCTTGATTGTGCACTAATCGGTTTACAAATCTACCCATGTGTGCCTTTCTTAGAGCGCTTGTAGAAACTCGATTGAACGAGGTTCCAACATGTTGGCAAAACCTGGTTCAATCTCTATTACTTTGAAGAGAGACAAAAATCCCCATGCAAAGTATTGGAAGTGCCGCTCCTAAATAGCCTGGACACCAGCTATAAGGGTTCCCATACACCTTTTAGATTTCTCTGTCCGATTTCCTTTAGATCTCCTTTTTATTTTACCTAAACCATGTAATATGAGGGACTTTCTAAACCATCAAGTCTACCTGTGGTCAATCGCAGAGGACCCGGCACTACATAGTTGTTGGTAGATCTAAAGGATATCTGACGGAGAGATCTAAAGGTGTATGGCCAGCTTAAAGCTGCAACTTACATATAGATCTGCAGATGTGTCCATGGATGGATCGTCCCTCTGCAGCATTGTGTATGTGAGCAGTAGCGTCGGTCCGCTCACATACAGCTCTTCAGAGTCGGACAAGGAGGCAGGGGAAGCCACTGACAGCTTTCCAAAATCCTCCAGATCTACAGGCTGGAGCACGGAGCTCTCACCGGCCGAACTGCAGTTCCCCAGTATTTTTACCAGGATGAGACGCTCCATTGTATAGGTTGTGTCCTATACAGCGGAGCGTCTTATAAGCCAATATTATTGGCTATATATTTATATAATCAAAAAGACATTACGCATAGAAACATCACAAGGGTACTGTGTATCTAAATTAAGCTGGCCATACACCGTTAGATCTCAGATATCCTTTAGATCTACCAACAACTATGTAGTGCCGGGTCCTCTGCGACTGAACACCACCGGTAGACTTGATGGTTTAGAAAGTACCTCATATTACATGGTTTTATAAAAAAAAAAAAAAAAAAAAGAGATCTAAATGGAATCTGGCAGAGAAATCTAATAGTGTATGGGGGCCCTTACACAGTACCCTCATGATGAACCACACATGATTCTGCTAGAAAAGCAACTAAAACACAGTATCCTGTTGATATATTTGGCAGTCATCGTTCGGCTTTGTGTCTTATATGAGTGCACAGTGTCTAAAACTGAATTATAAAATGATGTGCCAACAATACCATATGCCAGTTGCTTGACAACAGAATGATGTTCTGACATACCCTACATCAGCTGCTTGACTACAGAACGATATGCTGAAATACCCTATGTGTGCAAATGGACTAGAGATACTACAATGATACCAGAGTTAAAGCGGACCTACCACCAGAAATCTATGTTTTTATGAATGGCACTAGAAGTGCCAATAATAGGGAGTAATGCAGTAAAAAAAACTTTCCTGTAATGAGCAATTTAACAAGATTACCACTCAGCACCCATCACTTCCTGGTTCGTGGAGCCAACACATGTAACACGTGGCGGTGCAATATCGTGGGTGGCCACTGGGGGCGTTCAGTGATCTTCTATGGAAATTTTCAAAGCAGGTCACTGTGAAATCTAAGCTCCCTGTGACGTGCTGCCAATTTCTGCAGACCATGAACCAGGAAGTGTGGAGAACTGCCGGATTATCTTCTTTAATTGCTCATTACAGGTACGTTTTTGGTTTTTTTCACTGCATTCCTCCCTATTATTGGCACTTCTAGTGCCATTCATGAAAACATAGATTCCTGGTGGTAGGTCCGCTTTAAGTCCTTACATATATTACACTATATATTGTTTATAACATACAGCCAGTTGTTACTATTTACTTTTAATATTCAAAGGGCAATACATTATATAAAACAAAGCAGAATTTCATAAGTTGTAACAACAATATTGGTTCTGCTGACAATGTATCATTCTTCCATCTATTATTAGTGACATGACAGTCTCTCTCATTGATAACTGAAGATTTTGATCAGGTAAAGTTCCAAAACTCTTTCAGTGTGTTCTACAGACCTTTGCATGTTCACTAACACACTGGAATGTTTTTGTTCTGCTTCTCCTCTCACACTGGCATTGAACTGTTTGAGTACTGGTTTCTATCTTTCAGAATTTCTCTTCTTTTGGATTAGGGTTTAATGGGTTTTGTATTTAAACTTAACCACAGCACTTATTTCTTTATGCACCCTATCCTATTGGCTGGTTGAGCATGGTGTAATGTGGAGGCAAGACGCGTAGGCTTGCTTCTAGTAAAGGAGTTGGCAACCTTTTACTAAAAAAAAGAAACAAAAAAGTCCCCTCTTTTACTAAATAAAAATATTTTCGAACACATTGACACACTGCTGTCTTCATTTTGTACATGGAAGGCAAGCATTTCTCATACGTTTTGTGAAACGTATCTGCTCATGCGAATGCACAACATGTGCATTAGCAAGAAAACATGCGCATTGTTGATTCATAACAAAGCACATATTGAAAAAGAGCCCAAAGCGGCTTAAACACACATACATTAAACATATATGAAATAGACACAATACTCACCTGTCAGCAGTTTAAATCCTGGAAAACTGCTACACAAAAAAAACATACCTTCATTACGTTTTCATTCCTGGCTCCAGCATCTTACCTACTGAGGGACCAAAGCCACTTGCTTCACCTCTCATCACTGCAGCCGACATCTTCTCCCCCGCCCCCCAAAAAAGAAAGAAACTCCTACAGAGACTGCCGTCCCCATCCAAAGTAGTGGGATCGGCTGGGAATGTACCGACGTGGAAGATTCCTGTTCAATGCACCCAATTTTTGGCCATAGGCCGACAGGGCGATTGATCGGTTGAAAAATCAGCAGGAATCTGCCCCTGTATGGCTACCTTTAGGGAGTTATTATACTGATCTAAATTAACATCGTTAAGATAAGGCTTTTCTTTTCAAAGTTTCTGCTCTACTGACATTAACTTTATTGTCTGCTGTAAAAAAAATGTTTTAACTTTGAAGTCATATGGTACATTTGGTGTAGATTTTACAATATTTAGAATTTTTTTATACAATTAAAACGAATTTGTGTACTATAAACCCTGGCTTAGAATCCCTATTAGTAGAGCTGGGCATAGACGGGTCGTTTTCCCGTCGACTGCCGAGCCGGCCTAGCGGGCTTGATGACATCATCATGCATCATCATGAACTAGTTGGATCGGATCTGAATTTACCATCCTGTCGGATCACTGTGCAATTTGACATGTGGCAGATTCTTGGTCAATATGACCAGGGGTGCACCCGATTCCCTGCCGACCTGACCGCTGATCGATTGTGGGAACGTGTACAGCATCTGATTGCCTATCAAATCGTGCAGGAATTGGCCCGTCTATGCCCAGCTTTAGGCTTAAAAAAAAAAACTGGACCTACTGGAGTTTTTTTGTAGACTTGAAAATCATGTGTCCTGCCACCTCTAACACAGTGTATCCCATTTCTTTCTCTCGCTTTCTTTATAACGGCCAAGGGAGATTGCGCCTCACACCTGGTTGGCACAGGTAGCACACCCCCATATCCTCAGTGCTTTTCCGGTCCCTATAAAAATGGGATGAGAAGATTTGACCACCGATTTCAGGTCAAATTACAAGTTTTAACCTTTAGATTTTCACACGATCTTTCGGTTGATCTGCCGCCGTGAGCGTGCACGGCAGCTGATCGGCCAAAAAATCCGGTGAAAATCAAAGTGTGTATGGGGGGGCTTATCTCCTACTTATTTAGCCTCAACATATTACAAAGCACTTTACAGAGTATATACATTCCTATCACGAACAGTCTCTCAAGGGAGCTCAAAACCTAATGTCCCGGCCATAGTCATGTATACCTAATTTAAGGTGGCCATACACGGGTCGTTCTTTCATTCGATTCCTGAACAATAGCTTGTTTGCTGTGATCGATTGTTCGGGATTCGATTGTGGCCACCTTTTATCGATGAAGAGTGGCTTGATGAAAGCTTGTACAGGGAACCTACATGTTGGCTGATCCCTGTTCAGTTGCCATTACTTTGGATGGGAACCAAGTGGTGCACATTGATTCACCATTGAATCAATAAATGCTTGAGCATAGTGTGGTGACGTCACCAGGTCTCTCCTTTCCCCAGCCAGTCTGCATGCCCCCCCCCTCTCTTCTGGCAGAGCTGGCCACGCCTCCTTCACACACACACACACACATGAGCTAGCTGATCACACCGCCTGTGTGTGCAGCTCAGCTGTCAGCCCGTCCATTACATTGGATGGTAACCCGCTGTCCCCATTCAATGTAATGGTTTTGACCAAGCTTTTCCAACATGTTCCACAAGGAACCGTAGATGGCTCAAATGAAGAAACCGATTAGAGCAATATCCTGTGCACGGTGCCCCATGTTGCTGTAATCTGTTTCTTCATGGAGCCGTGTATTGCCAGCTTTAGAATGAGGCCTCGGTTGGTTTAGGGGTTTCTATGAGCAGGCATTAGGTGCTTCCAGGCATAGAGTGGCCCAACACAGCTTGGACAGCCTCTGTAACAGAAAAGCCTCTTAAAGAAACATTGGGAAACTCTAAAATTAGAATTTTGATGTACAGGTCATGGTCAAGAAGAAATATTTTTGTACAAACGTCTGATAAAGTCTTTTTTTTTTATTGTCATTTCTCCTCAGAAAAGAAGCCATTTTGAATTATCACAGTCTAATGGCTAGGAATCTGCATTGTGCGCGCCGTTCTCGGCTGTCCTGGAGAAGTACCCGGCGATTTCGGCATACAATTGAAGGCTGGACTGAGACGGCTTTGATCAGTATTGGCAACGTTGGTGCACACTGATATTATACAGCGTTTTGTAATAAGCTTTGTGAGTCTCTTATAAATGTGTGTGTGTCTTATATGACTGTTACTAACACTCTGAAAGCTTCAATATCATACAGTCACAGCTCTGCTCAGGGTGTGACATGGCAGCCGAGCACTTTTGGTGCTTACTACCTATACTCTATATTTTTAAGCTTTTTAAACTTTTTAAAAAAAATTTGGTTAATGGTGAAAACAATGAACACAGCTTCATAAGAATGTTAGGAGATTTTTTGTAAGCATTACTGCAAGTGGATAACAGGTTTAGTCTATACAAAAGACATTCAACTTTGTTTACCTACTTATGGACACTAGACTTTGTATACACTTTATCAAAATACAAATGGCATGTGTAGTATTTATGCCATACTTCCCTGGTGTGTCGGCAGCAGTTTCCAGCTGTTATATTGACAGCAGTGGTTGCTGTGTATATAGAGCAGCTCCTGGAAAATTCACCAATGTTAAACAGATAACAGATAGGTTAGACCTTCATTCCTCTGCAGTCTAAAGGGATATATATTGCTTGCATATGATGTCAGTTTAAGCAACCAGACATGGTTTTCTTTTTTTTAATGTAAGCTGTATATTCAAAATTTGCATTTTGCCCTATTAATCCTTGCTTTGCTTAAATCAGTCTGCATTAACGCTGATGATAAAGATGTTTTCCCGTTTTGTGGATAGCATTAATCATCTAGTATTAGTGTAGATGAGGCGCAAACTTGATTTTTGACACTCATGGGTCACTTGCATATATGCGCGAATATGATTGCCCAATGCCTGTTATTCTGCACCTTACTGTGCGGCTCATTACCTGTTCATTTGGATGGACTTTCTAAAGCCAAATTCCACACTGAATAAAAGTCCAATGTATGTTACCATGATGCACTGTGCGTTGGGGTGCCATGCAGAATAAATGACACGGCATGGCAGCTCCTAAAAATATATATGGCAATAGCATTACATTTCTAGTGCAGAGCAAATTGAGTAAAAGGGGGTAGAAAGGTTAATAAGGGATGTAGTTTTTATTAGAAAACAAGTTGCATTAACTGCCATTGTATACATGCCATGTAAAATGGCTTTTTTTCAGACATAGACTGGCACAGTTGCAGTTGGCCCCCAATTTTTCCAGATACACTAATGGGATGAAAATGGTAAATGGGTTGATTCCCATTTGATCGGCAAACGATTACGGCGTGATGATACAACAAATGATCGGACGTCCAATCAATGCACACTACTTTGCATGATCAATTCCCGGCCAATATTTTAAAGCACCATCTTTGTGGACCAAGTCATACTGTTTTTTTAATGACTAAGGGTAGGACTCCATTATGATTCCCAAACTTGGTAAAATTGTAGTGGCTGCAGCTTCTGTCTGCACCTGCCCCATTACGTTAAATGGGCGCGTGCCTGTGATCTGCCTCATTCCCATCATCGGACGATTTTGCCAGGATGAGACACGTATGGATCCACGGGTGCACACCCATTCAAAATTAATGGGACTTGTACAGAAGACACGGCCACTAGTGGAGCAGACCCCATTTTTGCTTATCGTTAGACAGGTGTTCTTTATAATGCTTTTGCATGCTGCCACAATAATGTCTTTGCCTTTGTAGAGCAGGATCATGTGATCAAGAACTTTTTGACAAAAAGCAAGTACGCTTTGATACCATATACTTTGTGCCTATTTGTAACACTAGCTATGAAGGATATATTTTGCACCTTTTTGTATTTTTTATATATACTTTTTGTATGTTTTGTACATGAATTATACTGTAAGTAATAAAATTCAGTATCATTTACAAACGAGTTTCTTTATTTTCCATAGTTATAAAAATATCATTAAAATATTTCTGGTCATCGTGTAAAGAGTAAGGCTTTGTTTCCATTGTACGTCGGGAGCCCTCCGCTAAGCGTATACGCTAAGCAGGGGTCCCGACGTGTCCCATAGACTCAGCCTGCCGGCGGATGGTCTGTTTAGACATCCGCCGGTGTACAGGCTGAACGTACTCGACTACGTTCAGCCTGACACCGGCGGATCGGGTCAGACCCGTCCGCCGAGCAGGTAAGTCTATCTGCTACGTCGGGGACCCCCGCTAAGCGGACACGCTCCCGACGTAATGGAAACAAGCCCTAAGGTAGCATATAGTTAGTTAAGTGATGTCGAACCTTTTTGAGGCAGAGTGCCCAAACGGAAACACATAACCCACATTTTATCTTAAAATGCCAATACGGCAATATAACCTGAATACTGGCCAAAAAACAGTGGTAGTGTGAAACGGCCCCAAATTTTTTTATACATGAATGAGGAGAAAGCAAGGAGCTCAGAAACCTCATAGGACTTGAGAGGAACTTGTGGTGTCCTCACTGCCACGGCAGCGTCATTGCTGTATCTTCATTAACACCTAGTTTTGAGACCATGGCTGTACTTTATTTAATGCCGTCGTAGCTGACTAGTCGTGATCACATCATCAAAGATCACAGACATTGTCAGGCTATGTTTCCACTATACGTCGGGACCCATCCGCTAAGTGTATTGCTTGACAGGAGGTCCAGACAGAGCACATTCATTTACCTGCTCGGTGGATGCTGTGTCTTTATGCACTGCGCTGAGCCTCTGCATCGGCGGGTGTCTAAACACCGCATCTGCCGAGCAGGTAAGGTCTATGTGCTCCATCGGAATCCCCGCAAAGCAATATGCATAGCGGAGGGGGTCCCGACCTATAGTGTAAACAAGCCCTTGAGGAACACAAGTGTGTTGCCAACAAGAGAATTAAACAAAAGTAGGTTGATGTCCACCCGGAATCTGTGTTCAGTAAGCAACTCAAGTGTATGTCCAGGAAGTATCCACAGAATCTTCTGTCAAGGCCCAAGGCGGAGCACCTCCTGACTGAATGGCTTTGTTGATGTTACGTGTGGAGCCTCTGGTAGTCCTTGGTATTTTTGGGCACTTCCAGAGAAACCAAATCTAAGTTTGACAATCAAAACAATGGTGTGCTGCTTATGTGGACTTCAAGATATCACTGTTATCAATCCATTGATCCAGATACTTTTACAGTTTCCTCTCCTTACACCAGTTCCCAGCTAAACCACCTTTGGAGAGACAGGACCCGATATGAGGTTGGACAGAGCCCAACCTAAAGGCCCCCCTACACCTTACAATCTTACCATACCATCTCTGTACAATCAGCTTCTGTTCTACCAAAACCATGTAATATGAGGACCTTTCTAATCCTTTCAATCACCATGTATTCTATCAGGGAGGACCTGGCACTACATAGCAGTGATATATACCTTCCAATCACTATGTAGTCTTTTAGGGAGGACCCAGCAATACATAGCAGTGATATATACCTTCCAATCACTATGTGTTCTATCAGGGAGGACCTGGCACTACATAGCAGTGATATATACCTTCCAATCACTATGTATTCTATCAGGGAGGACCCGGCACTACATAGCAGTGATATATACCTTCCAATCACTATGCATTCTATCAGTTAGGACCCGGCCCTACATAGCAGAGAAATATACCTTCCAATCACTATGTATTCTGAGTCCACCCTGATAGAATACATAGTGATTGGAAGGTATATATCACTGCTATGTAGTGCCGGGTCTTCCCTGATAGAATACATAGTGATTGGAAGGTATATATCACTGCTATGTAGTGCCATCAGGGAGGACCCGGCACTACATAGTTGTTGGTAGATCTAAGGGAAATTGTATGGAGAGATCTAAAGGTGTTTGGGGGACTTGAGTTCTGTTACAACTGGAGGACTTGCAGCCGCAGATCACTTTGGATGTAATTCAATGATCAAAAGACAAACTCATTTTGGTGAGATTATTTTATTTACTGAAAAACAAATTACATCAAAAATTATACTGGTTGTAAAAATTGTACATCTTCATATTAGAAATACATACTAAATTTTACATATTTTCCCCCCATAATTTACAAGGCATCCATAAGAAATATAAACCATCTGTCACCAGCAATAACACTCATTAATTTTAATAGTTTCATTTTAAAACTAGACGCATAGATAAAACTTTAGACCCGGAAACCAGTCTGTCTGGAATTTACACGCCAAGTAAACATTGTATTTGTCACAGATAGAAAAATAAAATAACTTGTTTCAGTGAAGGAGAGGTCATGAGTCTGATGACGGATCTGAACTGTGTGATGAAATATAACCATATCCCATTGATTTTGGCCATAGTAAATGGTTTGTAAATCCTAAATATGTAGCTAGCCAACTGTGAACTATTAAATAGAATATTGAAAGGATATTGTTGTATTTGTTGATACAAGAAATGAGCAGTTATGCGTTTGAGCTGGTTTGTTATCTGGTTATCTCAGAAGGCCACATCACCCGTCCTATTTGTGTTTTTATAGAGTGGGGTGTGATGAAATACTGAGTAAATGTCATGGTCAGGAAGGGTAAAGGTCCCCATCCATGTTCCGACCAGCACTTGATAGATGACCCGTTGAAGTGCCACATGGTATCGTTGCCATGATCTCGTACGCTGCTCTCGGGCACCCACCGATTGGATGGGAATCAAGGAGCACCACTTTAGATGCCCGATTCCTAGTCAGGACATGTCTGTTACCTGCTCGACAGACCTGTCTTCAAGCAGGATCGGTTGATCCCGCTCAAAGAAAGGCATCCACGACTACATTTGTTCACAGATTAGAGCAAAATCGAGTGCGGTGAACACTCACACTCACTTCGATTGTGCTCGTATCTATTAAAAATCGAACCGTGGATGGACACCTAATAAATTAGCAGGTAAAAATTAAGAATGCAACCACTAGATCTGGTGATATCAGACCAGGAGAGAGAGGGTCAACTTCAAAGGTGCACATCTGGGGAATCACACTGAAAACTGTTTTATCCATAGAAAACTGTTTTTGTGCGATTTACTTTTAAACCCCCCTCTGCCGACACTAAACAGCGTTAGGGGAATCTGTGAATTTGTGGTTCGGGAGCTACGATCTCCGTCTGGAGGAACCAGCTCGTCCAGTGCTATTCAAACAGGTCAGCACGCCAGGGGGGGTTAATGAATAAGGGAATATTTTTAGGAACAGCCAATGCTGCTTTGTGTAGCAAATTGGATTGATGGAAGGAGTTATCTTTAACCTTTAAATGACTTGTGCCAAAGGAGAAAGAAAATATTGGGTTTTCTTTTACTAAGATTTTTTTTTTTTACTGCAACTAACCTCCTTAGATCGACTTCACTGGCCACACCAAAAGGTATTCATGGAGGATGTGTCGGTGTCCCTATAATTAAGTGCCCCATCACACTTTTTGTCATTGGAATTCATTGAATTCTACAATATTATTTCATTCCAGGTTTCTAGCCTTGTATATGATCATCAAACACACCCAAATGTAAATAGAACAGTAAGGTATTACAGTTCAACCCAAAATCAAGACTCATGACGCCTCATGTATAAACACAGTGCTATATAACTCTCAATACCAACTAACTGGAGATATTGAGAACATGCCACACATAAAACAAGAATACTTTGGTCAAGCAATAAGATACCTTTTCTGGTGCCAAACACATAGGCAACATATCATCAACACTGTAGACTGTAATTCAATAACGTTTTAAAAGATGTTGGTAAGCCGTTTTGCAGATAAACCCTTGTAGAATATAAAACTTTTTTTTTTTTTTTGAAGATCATGTAAAACACCAAATTCATATTACAGAAACTGGGTTACCATCAGGTTAGATTCTTATGTTTTTGGAGGTGTGATGTGCATGTGCGTGATTGGTGGTGATCTGTATAATGAAGGCAAAGCGAGATTCACGGAGGGACACAGTGGCGCAAACATATATTGTAGAAGATACACATACCTTAGTGCGGTCTCCCAACAATGTGTAGTCTATGGTTGGGTTAGTATGACACTTCTAGAAATATCCTTGGTTGATCAGGGGTAATATTATAACCGCAGTGCTAGAAATCTTACCATATACACTGCCTGGCCAAAAAAAAAGTCACCACCTGGATTTAACTAACCAAATAGGTGCAAGCCTCCTATTGGATAAATCTGTGGTTGTGGCAGTCGATCAGGTCTAGGTTCAGCAACAGTATGTGCTCCAAGACTGAGGTCAGCCGACTACCTGGATATACTGAATGACCAGAATATTCCATCAATGGATTTTATCTTCCCTGATGGCACAGGCATATTCCAAGATGACAATGCCAGGATTCATCGGGCTCAAATTTTGAAAGAGTGGTTTAGGGAGCATGAGACATCATTGTCACACATGGATTGGCCACACAAAGTCCAGACCTTAACCCCATTGAGAATCTGTGGGATGTGCTGGAGAAGGCTTTGAGCAGCAGTAAGACTCTACCATCATCAATGGTGAAAAATTAATGCAACACTGGATGGAAATACATCTTGCAGAAGCTTTTCAAAACAATGCCAGAGCAGGTGCGTGCCATAATCAAAGCTTAAGGTGGTCCAACTAAATATTGGAGTGTGTGACCTTTTTTTTGGTGGTGACTTTTTTGGGGGGCCAGGCAGTGTATTTGAACAAACTTTTTTTTTAGTCCATAATGTCAGTCAGGACTATCTATATTTAAAATGTACATACCTTTTCACATTCAATATGGTTGAATCCACACTCCTCGTGATCCTTGACCAGAACACAGACTTCCTTTTGGGCTACAATTGTTAACATGGACAACACCAGTGCCGGACCATAACTTAGGTATGTCTTCTCACCTTTAGCACATTCCAGCAAAACAAAGAAATCCTGCACTCACGGGTAAAAGTCCAATTTTAGTCTTTATTTAATTCACATATAATACATCACCAAATGACCACCCTGGGATCACCTCCCCTATAATGCATTTCACTCAACTATACAAATTCGTACTCTATGAATAGTCTTTGCATATTGAGTGAAATGTGATTGATGAGAGGTGATCCCAGGGTGGTTGTTTGGTGATGTATTATATGTGAATAAAATAAAGACTAGAATTGGACTTTTACCCGTGATTGCATGGTTTCTCTGTTTTGCTGGAATCTGATGAAGGGGAAAAGACATCTGTCCCGGCATCGGTGTTGTCCATGTTAACGATTGCAGCCCAAGAGGTGTTCTGCTCAAGGATCTCAAGGAGTGCGGGTTCAACCACGTTGATACCTTTTCATATATTGAGGCTTGTTGGGTAAAAGATGCAAGTGGCAAAACCAGAAGAGGTATGTTAAATTCTGTGACTGCGGAATGATGACAAACTGTTTCTGAATATGCACGGTAACATATGTTTACATTTTGTATAATCTAGTTCATTGTGAGTAGAATTTTACATCCGGTAAGAAGCAATATCCACTAGATGGTAGTATTGTTCTAAACTCTATATCATTCCGGCAGGGCAGATGTGAATCGCCTGCTTGTACGCTGATGTAACAAAACATGCTGAATACACAGTACTTAGGGAGATGTACTGAAACTGCTTTGCCAAAAATGTTACTAAAGATTCAGCAAAATAAAGCTTAAGTATTCAATATAAAACCCAAAGGATGAACTGAAAATAGTAGCAACCCCCAATTATGTCTACAAAATGTGGTCATATTAAAATGTTGAAAGGTTGATTGGAATCTGATTTCAAGAGTCAGGATATAGAGAGTGATGATTAATGAATTCATTTCTTTCTCTAGAAATAATAATCCCTCTAATAATTCCTCTACAAAATAATCCCTCTAATAATTCCTCTACAAAATAATCCCTCTAATAATGTCTCTTCATAATAATAATGACCCTTGTTCAGTTCATAAAAATTTGGTTGAGCTAAATATAGCGTCAATCTGAAAGGAGTGGTGCTCATTTTTAACAAGCTGCTATCGGGCTTTCATCAAGCCTCAAGTACGGAGGTCTGCAAGTGACAGTCAACACTCTAATTGAGGCTTTAATATGGCTGTCTCTTCTATATTGTCTGGGGTCACAGTCAACTGTAGGTAACCTTAACCCCTTTTATTATTGGACCCAGTATGTTCAGTAGCTGTATGCCTCATCTACATATGTATTCAAGGGAGAGACTTAAAACAGATTTAAACTAAAAAATAAATATATACATATTACTCAACTACATTGGGTTTCCATAAAAATAAGTATTTACCTTTCCTGGCTGCCCACGCCGCCATGCCTGAAGTGTCCGGTCCTCCAGGCTTCAAGACTCTAACGGTCTGGCTCCATCCACCAATCTGAATCTTATTACCCTATGATCAATACAGATACAAGGACCGTTGAACCAGATCTGCAGCTCTCAGTGATCAGTCCCTTAAGCTAGCCATACAGGCACCGAGCGGCGGCCGATATTCTCTGGCCGATGCCGTTAGTTTCAATGGAGACCGGCATCTTCATTGAAGCTAACAGCTCTGTGTGCTGTCAGCTCTGGAGAGCAGCGTGATGAAGTCATCACGCTGCATTTCAAAGCTGATCTGTCCTGCTCTGTCAGCCCCCACTCGGTACCTGTGTGGGGGCCTTTACTGTCCAATATTTTAACCCTGAAAGCTATTGGGAAGTTTTTATGTCACACAAGTGGGGTCAAGGATATCTAGACAAGGATTAAAACTACTGTTAAGTAAAAGACCAATTAAGAAGGCCTTCAAAAAGTGTGCACTACTTTTAGAAATCAGCTAACATCGGACATATATGTTAAATCGGCTTAGCTTACATCGGCCTGATGGTAACCCAGCACATTATTGCACGATAAGAAACTGTATATAATTCAAGTGTGTGGCTTTAGCCATGCTCTATAGTAGACGTCTAACACCTATATCTTTTATATAGATAACATACCTAACAGGACAAAGCCAACCAAACAACTATTAAAGAGTAAGCGTATAGATAGAGAACCAACTGCTGTAATAGCCTTTACTAAAAAGAACACGGAAGTGTTTTTACGAAACTTGCAAATATATATACACATTGCCTTTGTGTTGAATAGGAACCTTTGTGTGCCCGAGGCAGAATTCAGTCCACATGTCCCAGAACAGCTAAAGGCTCTCCAGTATTTCACAAATGACCTTCAGTATGTGAGAGATCAAGCTGGCCGTACGAAGCCAGTGAGAACAGATTTAAACCTGATCTGTTGGATATTTAACAATACCCTGAACTTTCTCATATATCAAACAGGAGGCACTAAGGTTTTGTTAGTATTGGATGAATGCCAGTGGTTTATTTGTTTTTGTAACATGGGAGGTGATAAATGGAGGCTTATTTATTACAATAATGCAAATGGTATGTGCAGTAACCCCTAGGAATGAAGCCTGCCTAAAAATACCTGTTTGATTCACAACATTACTTACAAAAAAAAGTTAAAGTTGGCCTCCAGCTCTTCAGGAGTAGTATGTGGACCCCATGGGATAACTTATTATTTGTTGAGTGTGCACTTCCGCTTCTCATTGTAAATTAATGAAACAGTTTGAAGCAATTCATTAATTAAATTATATCAAGATCAATAATATAAGTTAACATGACACATTCAAATTAAGTTTTTATGCAAATATCAGTCATGGCCCCAATCCCATTTTTTATATGATTCTCTTATTTCTCTTATTGTCAAAAACGCCACCAATCATATGAAAAGAGAAGTAAGATGGTGGGATGATGGTTGGTCTCAGTTCATAGGTCAAAGGACCAGGAAACTCAGATTCTCAGAGACTTTGCCATTTGTGTACTTGAGACATAACAATGGATGTGCTACTTTAGCCCTGGCTACCAACAAGTGCAAATAAATGTTTAAAATCAGCAAATCTATCATTTTAAATAGCAACCAATTATAAATGAAAATCAGTTAGCAAGGTTATCAGAAAATTTTCCTGAAAGACAATGAGAAAAGCCCCAGTCAATGTGCGCCAAACAGATGGATTCAAGCAAACATAATCTCCTACCAGTTACTGCACATTGCCACTCTTTGCACAAATATTAAATAAGCCTATACAGTGTTTCACGACACATCTATAGCTAACCAACACTTATTACTACATATCCAACAAATGACGCTTTAGACTTGAATACTCCAGTGCACTTTAATAATATGGAAACATTTGGCAAGGCAAAGTAGGGTGGTGCTCCGCCATCATGTAATGAAACCACAGGTTACTAATAGTCTTTTGTCAGCCTATACTTCACAGCCGTATACTATAATACTACCATATTTTGTCTCTGAAAGCTCAGATATCAGTGCTAATATTTCTGTTTTACAGTCTTAAGGGTGGTTTGTGCTCTTTGGAAGTTATTATAAAGCAATGGGGGGGGGGGGGGGGGGGGGGGGGGGGGGGGGGGGGGGGGGGGGGGTTGCTTATGAAGAACTAACCTCTCTACTAGCTTGCAACAGTCACACATTAGCAACAACTAATCTAGTGCAAGTCAGTGTGTGTAAATAGCGTGGGCCACTTCACATTTCCCTCAAAAAACATAAAATGTGGTTCAAGGAAATAATAGGGTCAATTTAACCTACTGATAACTGTACCCATCCAAGTAAACCAGCAGTGGATGTAACTGGTAGTGTTGAGCTCGAATATTCGATTTTCGAATATTTAGCTTGAATATCGCTATTTCGCCATTTCGCGAATATTCGCGAATATATCATCCGATATCCGACGCGATCGTGATTTTTCGCGATTTATTGCGCTTTTATAATCGCGATCCATTGCAATGAATGGGATCGCGATTATATAATCGCAATGCGATTTTTTAAAACGGAAATGACGGATATTCTCGAATATCCGAGCTCTATTGACTTGCATGCATTGCACATATTGGATCGCAATTGCGCTTTCTCGGATAATCGCGATTTCGGATTCCGCCATTCTCCATTGACTTCAATGTATTGCGCATATGTGGTCGCATTGCGCTTTCTCGGATAATCACGATTTCGGATTCCGCCATTCTCCATTGACTTGCATGCATTGCGCATGTTGGATAGCAATTGTGATTTTTAGATCGCAATTCATGTCGTAAGTGTGGATATTCGAGATCACGAATATGGAATCGAATATTATGGCGGATATTCACGAAATTACGCGAATTCGAATATTGCCTAGTCGCTCATCACTAGTAACTGGTACCAAAAACCATTTAGTAGAGATGGACGATTTTTTTTTAATATTCAACCAGTTCAACTTTGTTAGGTAACTTAAGCCCCTGAACATGGTACATTCACCAAGCTTGCTGGAGATGTATAGAGGGGTCTAAGGTATGCTGCAAAAAAATAAAGTGTTGCACTTACACAAAAGTTTTTGCATAAATAAAGTAATTGAAATTTCGACTTTGAATTTTAACTTAATTTATGCAAAAACTCCATATGCTAAAGTAATACTTTTTTGCAGCTGTTCCTACAACCCTTCTCAACATCTCCAGAAACTTTGGTGGTGATACCATGTTCAGGGGACCATCTCTATAATTTAGATGTATGTCATAAATCTGCTAAAAACAACTTGGAATCTACCTGACAATGGCACCAAGTTACCATTACTAATATTACTAGTGTTGCCTTAAAACTGAACTCCAGTAACAAAAATGTCTGTCAATAGCCACAAAAGATAATGAACAATTTGTGTGTATCAATATCCCAATATTTCAGTAACTCAATAGAAATAAACAGGGATTGATGCTTCAAAACCTCCCAACTAAATTTAGCTAGGACAATAGGGAAATTAAATGGGGTACAGAGTCATGCCATTAAAGTCTTCATTGACCTAGCTATATATAGTTGGGGGGCTTTGGAGGGTCTATCCCAATGTATGCATATCAAATGCCTTTGCAAACGTAGTAATTATCTTGTAAATATAGTTTGCAGCCATTATCGTGCTTAAGGTCTGGTTCATGCCTATCTGTTGCTGGGCTGGGCATAGAAGGGCCGATTCCCGATTCCACAGCCAATCCAATGCCCTGCGATGCAGGAACTTTTCCGATCAGCAGTCGGGTTGGCAGGGAATGGGGTGCGCCAACTGATCTGCCGTCATGTCGGATCACACAGTGATCCGACATGATGGATAATTCAGACCAATGGATAATTCAGACCGGATCAGTCCCCATCCGAAATAATGGCTGGCACACAAAGGGTGCCCGGCTGATTCTCGGCACTGTCATCACGTCCGGTAGGTCGGCTCAGCA
The DNA here is from genome assembly GCA_036250615.1 of Ptychadena robeensis. Lineage (NCBI taxonomy): Eukaryota > Metazoa > Chordata > Amphibia > Anura > Ptychadenidae > Ptychadena > Ptychadena robeensis. The sequence goes on from CM070033.1 coordinate 169,231,323, forward strand.
GTCAACATGAAATCGTCCCATCTATGCCCAGCTTTAAGCTTCTGTTGATGGAAGAGCTGTAGTAAGGACTCAATAGCTCTATCAACTACAGGCCACTTGCAAGGATCCCCAAGGGGGGGCCAGAAACAAGACCAGTCACCACGTAAAGTGTATAAGTTTGAACCAGGTCTTTACCTGTGTTGATGGAAGAGCTGCAGTAAGGACCCAATAGCTCCATCAACTACAGGTCACTTGTAAGGATCCCCAAGGAGGGGGGGTGGAAACAAGACCAGTCACCACGTAAAGTGTATAAGTGTGAACCAGGTCTTAGCTTGTATTGATTGAAGAGCTGTAGTAAGGACCCAATGACTCTATCAACTACAGGCCACATGCAAGGATCCCCAAGGAGGGGGGGGGGTGGACAAGACCAGTCACCTTGCAACTAGAGCTGCATTGACTGGTCTATTTTACATGAAGCTCCTACATGGTGGATAACTGTATATTAATGGAAGTTCCGCTTTAAGATGACATAGAGCTCTATCCATACCATTATGTAATACACACATACAGCATTGCTAGCTATCAACTGAGTTCCCAGTTAGCTCAAAAAAATATATAAGTCACGGCCACATTGGACCATGCATCTCTTTTATATCACTGCTAAATGGAATGTTTTAAGTTTTCCTGCTTTTCATACAAATGCCATTGCAATTAAGGTAAAATTTAGTAGAACTATATAAGAAAATATTTTTTTCTATTATAATGTAGGCAGTACTAGAGCACAATTTTTTATTTCATATGTTCCTTGAATCTAGTGCATAATGGATATCTGGAAGCTTAAATTTAACACAAGTCAACTTGGGGGTTCTCCCTAATACGTCATAACGGTGTAGCATAATACAATAATATAAATGGGAAAGCTCATCCTCCTATCACCAGTTTAAAAGCCCCCATACACGTTTCAATGTCAGATACAACCGTAATTCATGATCGAAGAATTGACGATCAATCGAACTGCGATCGAAATACCCCCCACATGGAGAAACCAATATTTGATCGATGTTGGTTCGATTGATCGAAAGCATAATCGAAGGAAGTCAATTGTAAACACACGAAAATGTCTGCCACAGGATGTATAAGTATGCTTATTATTTAAATCCAACCAAAATCGATCAGGCAAAACAAAATAATATTCTATATACATTCGATGTATTCTCGAACGATCAAACTTTTCCAACATGTCTGATCACTTTTCGATAATTTTTTTTAATTGTCAATTTCGATCAATTTAGGTCGATCGAACCATGTGGACAGGCATCGATTTCCGGTCGATCGACTTAAAAATTGATTGGTTTAAGTCGATTGAACAGGAAAAAACGGAATGTGCCAAACTTGACCAAACTTTGTGGTATAGAGGAGACTTTTCTTTCTTGCTCAACTGGCATCAATTCCTGTATTATAGAGACACCCATTACCAAACAACATGAAGGCCAAGACTTCTAATATATCTATGTTTAGCTCCTGAGCACCATGTTTTTCAGAGAATAAGTGGATTGCTGCATCATTCAGAGGTGACACCAATCGTTTGTTCTATCATTGGCCAGCATACAACAAATCTACAAGGAAACATAAGCTCAAAATCGATGAACTGTAGCAAGACATATTCAAGTTACGTTACAACCACCATGTGTAATGTTCTACAGGTTTCCTTTCACAAAGTGATTGCAACGTGACATTGATGCCCCAAGTATATAATAAAATGTGGTGATACAGGTAAGAGGGTGTATGGAATGCAGAAGAATGTGCCACATGCACAATACATCTCGACCCAGCAAATACACGTTACACCCTAGTCTCTGTCAACTGTTATGTAGTCGTATTGAGTAAGGATCTTATAGGAAGTTTCCACCACAGATCCGTCATATTGCTGTTTCCACTTTGCACAGCTTGTCTGTTCTCCTTCCAGAGCCAGACCTATTTCCATGATGCTGAGTCTTTGTTATGGTGAGGGCTCAAACTTGTGGCCTGAACTTCTCACCCAGGAAAGTGGATTCAAATGCCGCTCGTGGTCTTTGTCGGATTCTGGCTGGCTCTGTGCTCTTTCCGGTTTAGGGTTGCTGGAAGGGGGTTCTGGTTGCTGAACAGACATAGTTCTTCGAAGGTGGTTCCGTTTCCTTAGGAATTCGGGTTGAGTGTGTAAACCAAAACTACCCTTTCTTAGGATCATTCGGGAATTGTTCTTCTTAGGTCGGGAGTGGTGGCTGAATTCCAGTGAAGCCAAGTGAGCAGCGTATCCATCACTAACAAACTGAGATGAAACATACATGATATATGTTAGAGCTGTTGGCAACGAAACTTTTGTCTTTAAAAAAAAAAAAAAGCTATATGCTATTGCTTTATGGTATAACTAGTGCAAAGAAGATATGTGGTAGGTAAAATAGAAGCAAAATGGACCAGAGGGGTATGACATAAGCAGTAGAGATGGTCGCAATATTTCAACTTGTGTATTAAGGAGTTGGTTGCAAAGCCCCTAAACTTGGTATGATCCCCCAAATCAATAGATTTAGATCCAAAGCTGGGAGCACCACTTTTCCACATTTCTATTAAGTAGGAAAATGAAGAAAATTGGGTGAACAACCCAAATCGAGGCAGCCAATCTCATGGGACTTTTACGGCAATTTTTGAGGTCAAGTTCCAGTCAAAGTGTTAAAACTTAATTTTATGTATGCATAGTTTAAAAGAGTCATCAAACAAATATTTCCATGGAGGTCAACTCCCAATGCATTATTGGCTAGAAAGACAATAAAAATATTGCACCTTACTGGTAAGCAAATGTCTAACAATGTGTTTCATTATTGTCAATTTAATTGATATAAATACCAAACTGTTTAGCAATGAAGACAAAACAAATATGTGGTATGCCTCAGTCACTACATAGACCAAAGAACTGATTTGTTTCCCCTTATTATAGGATTAGACCCATTTAGGCACAAAGCACTTTCTGGCCAGAGACCTAAACCAACTCAAGCAAACCAACCTTTGGACCACATACTTTTTAGGCCAAAGTTTCTAGCTAATAATGCGCTGGGAGTTGCACTCCATGGAAATATTTGTTTGATGACTCTTAAAAATCAGTTTGACCCATACTTTGACCAGAACTTGACCTCAAAAATTGCCTTAAAGGTCACATGAGGTTGGCCACCTCGATTTGTTTTGTTCACCCCATTTTCTTTATCATCCTACAAATGTTTGGAGATGTAGAGAAGGATTGTGGAAACATTACAAACAAAAGTATTGCTCTAGCACATACAGTTTTTGTAAAATTTCAGTCAAAATTTTGACTTTTAACTTTATTAATGCAGAAATCACATAGAGTAACCCTCTACATCTCCAGCAATTTTGGAGATGATACCGTGTTCTGGAGCTTTGCAATTAACTGACAGAAATTCCAATTTCTGGAAAATTTAGCCATCTTTTATACACAGCAGAGGACTCCAGAGTGTAAGAGGGGCCAATCTGCAGGGGTGGACCACTACCTATTAACTTAGGAGGCAAACACAATCAGCCTTTTTTATGGTAGAGACTGGATAGAACGGGCTATAGACAAACTACAAGATTGCCATGGTGCCTGATTACTTGTGGGTTTTGTGAAAGTACATAGTTTATTGTCACATGGTTGTACATCTTCTAGCATCAGCTGTGTTTGCACCTCTCCACATACAGACATATGACATCTCAGAGCCTCAAAGGAAATTGTAATTCTATTTGCCAGATGCTCTGATCACTGAACAGCAAGCAGGTAGCTGTATAATACCACTTATGTGTCACTGATTGCAAGTTATACTCTGTTTGATGTTTGAGTAGTGAAGTATCCCCACCCAAGTCTCCAGTCCAACATATCTTATTATTAGAAAACACAGAGAGGGCTAAAAACCTAGCTGGACATCGAAGTCTATGGCTTTAACAAAATCCTATTCATCAAATATTAAGCTGTTAAAACCATACAAAAATTGTGTGTGTATGCTGATAACATTATTGATAAAATATCAACATTATCTGCATTTTGGTGAATAGAAATAGTCACAAAATGTTCACGATATTTTGACTATGTACTGATCTTTTACCAATAGATATGGTTGACAAATTGTGACTAGTTGTTTTTTTGAATATTTAGGTTCAAAGTTACTTAGTTGACATTTTAACTTGACTTTGAACTTACTGTTTGCAAAATGACATGTGCTAGAGCAATACTTTATGTAGCATTGCCTTGCAATGCCTTACTAGCTGAACATGGTATCATCACCAAATTTGCTGGAGATGTAGAGAAGGGTTGGGGTTATACAACAAAACAAAATATTGCTTTAACACAAAAAGTTTTACCATAAATTAAGTTCAAAATCAAAAATCCAACTTTGAACTTAATTTATGCAAAAACTACATGTGATAGACTGGCAAAGCTTTTTTTCCAATATTCCCACAGCCCTTCTCTACATTTCCAGCAATTTTAATGATGATACCATGGTCAGAGGCTTTGCAATCAGCTCACAAAGTCAGCTAGTTGAAATATTCGAAATAAAGCCCACGTTGTGCTATTTTCATATTTTCAAATTGTTTTTGAGGGTGTGGCACAGATATCCATTATGAGTATCAGGAGAGGTCCCAACAATCTGGCCTAGGCTATTTTCTAGTCTAAATTTTCGACCATCCCCATTACTGGAGATGTAGGGGGCTGTGGGGACAATGAGGTTAAAAGTTTAATAAATTTTTTGGGCAAAATTTCAGCTTGACTTTGAAATTAATTACCAGCGTCCCCATTCAAACTAACGACCGGCACACAAAGGGTGGCTCTGAGCGACAGGATGCAGCGTGATGATGTCATCACGCTGCACTCCGACGCTCGTCTGTCAGCCTCGTACGTATGTGGGGGCCTTAACTTTGATCAACTAGTCACAATTAGTCAACCATGTCTATTGCTGAAAGATCAGTACTGCTTACAAGAGAGATTACATATTCTTATATAGGAGAACTCATGGATAAGCACATCATTTGATCATCTGATCGATTTGTACTTCTCTTATTCGATAGTCAGGATTATCTTGTTTATTCTTTCTATGTAAGCTAAAGCACAATCATCAAATGAAAGCAGATCAATTAGATCACATGTACTTCTCCATGAGTTCTTTCCCAGTAGCCTAGGATCAAGCCCGGATTCCTATGGGAATGATTGGGGAAGAGTAGCCATTGACATAACCAGTAATGTTGATCGCAAATATTGGAATCGAGAATTTTTATTTTGCATATCAGCACTTTGAGAATTCGTTAAGATCTCAAATATAGTGCTAAAGCTTCGTAATTGCAAATATCCCCAATTTTTTACATCAGTAGCGTTGATCGTGAATATTGGCACTTTTTATTGCGAAGGTCTTTTTCGCAATGAAGGTAATAATGACTGTAGATCATGAATTCTCAAATTTATTGTGAATATTAGGGGGAAATTTGCGATATTTTATGAATACGAATATTGCCTGTGCTGCTTATCATAATAGCCAGGAGAGGAGAGTGGAAGGTAAAGAGCCCAGCTGCGATTCCATAGAGGCTGTTACTTATTGCTTTAATTAATTCCCTTATTAATAGCCATGCTTGATTAAAGAATATTTACACATTGATCATGAAGCCTGATCTTCACTGTAATATGATTTAGGGATAACGGATGAAATCTGTGTCCAGCCATTACACAGATAATGGTCTCACATATAATCACAATCATTAGCTCTATCTACTGATCCATCCCCTGAAATGATAAATACACAATTATTCTTTGGTGGAGTGATTGTTCTAAAGCCATTTTCCTAACTGTGGGGCTACATCGTCAGTTTTATTGCTAGAGGTTTTTTTTAAATATTAACTTTTATTAAACATTTTCATTCAAGCAAACACAATCACAGAGAATGATACATAAAAGGAGAGAAAAAAAGAAAAAAAACCACATACATACTAGGGGGGGGGGGGGGGGGGGGGGGGGGGGAGTAAATAAGCATCTTGAGTGACAGGGGTGGAGATTTTTCATCCCAACAGTGCTAGGATGCTGACCAGGGGTTGCTACTAAGAGGTAAAAAATTTAAAATATGGTGAAGCACGTCTGGGAGGCCAGGCAGGATTGAATACACAGCAGGTAGTAGACCAACCCTCGCAATATAAAGGAATACTAAACAAAAAGGGGAACACAGAAACAGAGGACAAGAAGAGAGAAGGGAGGGAGAGGACAAGGAACTAGAGAGAGAAGGTGGGAGAGTGAGGAAAACGGGGGAAAGGCAGGAGGGGTGGTGATGTGGGGGAAGGGAAGAATACAGGCAGGGGTAGCTGTCCACTTAGTACACACCCGTCGTCATCATTGGGTCAACAGCCGGCAAGAAAGGCCTGTCCAGCCGAAGACTCCTTATAAAGGAGCCAGGCGCCCCAAATGTCCATGAATTTTGAGGTAGACCCATGCAAACAGGAGGTAAGGTATTCCAGATGTTGAACATGATCCAGTTCCACCAACCACTCCGACACGGTCGGGGCATGGCAGAACTTCCAGTGGCGCGGGATGACCGCTCATGCTGCCATCAGAAAGAAGCGCAGTAGACCCCTCCGGGCTGCTTTGGGAGAACCAGGGATAAGGGACAACAGGGCAATCTCATGGGTGGGCAATGGAGTGGCATCGGATACCTTAGCATATACCTGGAATACCCGTTCCCAAAACTGCAGGACAGTTGGGCAGTGCCACCAGATGTGCACCATGGTGCCCGCTGCAGCACCACAGCGCCAGCAGAGATCGAAAGTGGATGGAAATATCCTGTGGAGAACAGAAGGAGTCCTATACCATCTACACAAAATCTTGAAGTTGCGTTCGTGAACCGAGCTGGCCATACTCGATTTGTGCGTGAGCGCATATATCTTTTGCAGGTCCCCCCCATCAAAGGATGCTAGAGTTTTTTAATACAACGCTTACCTGGCACTGATTCTGATACTTCTTAGCTGCACGTCCAACTATATAGATTTGAGAGGGTGTCAGTCCAAGCACATTGTATACTGAAATGTCTTTCATTGATCCATAGGCTGCACTAATTTTGATGCGACACTGGAGATAGAAAAAAAAATTGTATGAAAGTACGAGCAACAGAATCATCAATTTGCCGGCTTGTCAATTTTGTCCATGTTCTCCTGTCCTAGGACACCCCATCCCTTTAGTTATTAACTGTTAAGAAAAGAGAAAAAAAATAATCTCCAAATATAGTGATTTGTAATCCAAAAAAACTGTATATACTCGAGTATATACTGTATAAACTGTATATAACTGTATACTGTATATATAAGCTAACCCAAAAATAAGCTGTATAACCTAATTTTATCTGGGAAAATATATTGGCTCAAGTATAAACCTAAGTTTGGGAATGTAGCAGTAAATTGCAAAGTCAGATAGTGGAGTTTTCAAAGTAAAATTCCACCAATAAGAATTAACAAAATGGACACAAGATGGTGCTGCCGCCAGGTTTGTTTACTTTTCACCCGCAGTCACAAGCAGATTACATAGAGGCTGCTGGCACCCATAGACCAGTGAACACCTAGATAGGTAAGTGGGACCCTGCTCCTGGTCCTGACTTGAGTAGGGGAAACTTCCCCAGGATTCCCAAGGATGCCTGCCACTAATAGGGTTCTACCACAACTCACCACACACCTTTTAATATCTCTATAATTTCCTTTAAATCTACCAACAACTATGTAATGCAAGGGCCTCCATGTTTGGATACAGATTTGATTACATGGTTTACAAAGGTCCTCATATTACATGATTTTGGTTAAACAAAGCTTTAGGGCTTGTTTCCACTACAGCGGAAGCCCACGGTTATTTAGAGGGCTGATGAAACTGCGCCCATGTAGTTTAATGGGCTAGTCCCCCGAGTTTTTGACCGCGGTTCGCACTCATCTGCGGCCGCCCAGCACTGACCGTGGCCATAGAGGTGAATGGCCCCAGCTAACAACCTCATAAGATGTGGTTCTTAACGGGGGCGAATCTTAGCGGCGGCATTCGTGCCAACATTAATGGAAACAAGCCCTTATTGTGCACAAATGGTACAGTCAGAAGTTGTAAGGTGTCTGGTGAAGTCAGTTCCAAGGAATTGCAACAATGTAGTGTAATCACACAAAGAAGAGCAGGTGCTGTCCTCTTTAATTCTGTGTCCCATGAGACCCCGGGGCTTACATTGGATAAAGCTGGGGCCCAGGAAGGGGAGGGCAGCCGTTGGACCTCCAAGCTACGCATGCCTTATCCTTGTGTGGCACAGACTCATTACTAGGGATGGCCGAACTGCCCTCAAGGTGGACATTTCGGCCGCGAACAAGCATGTTCGCCCTCGTTCTTGTCAGCGGACAGTACGGGTGTTCGACCCGCCCTGTCCGCCGGCGAGAAGGAGCCCTCTATTCTTCCTCCGGTGGGATCATAAGCAGCGAGATCCCGCCGCAGGAAGAATCTTTTCACTGAAGACCGGGTAGAGAACCCGGTCTCCAGTGAAAAACCGTCTCGCAAACCCGGATGTGACGTCAGTGACGTCACATCCGGTTAGCACACCAGGAACTATGCGTTCCAGTCGCCGGATGTGATGTCACTGACGTCACATCTGGGTTTTCCGATTCAAATTCCCCGCCTGGGAAAGGCGGGGAATTTGAATCTGCCCGCGAGCGGGCGGACGGCGGACTTTTTTAAGAGTCCGCTCCGCCCGTTCGCGGACGGACATGGCCGAGGTTCAGCCATCACTACTCATTACCCTCTCCACCACTACGGCCCACAAGTACCTGTAGTTGTCCTAACTAGTAAGGTTCTGCGTCCTTTTTAGAGTGCAAGCATGTGTTCTTGACTGTTTTCCTCTTGGCCGCGTTTAATAAAACATAGTTATAGTACGTTTGCCTACTATTGTTGGTTGATCCTTGAACCTGTACAACACATTCCTAGCACTGTAACAGATTATTTAGTGAAGGTCATTATTGTTGGCTGTATCACTTAGTAATTATACTGGAAGAATATATGATTGATACCTCTTGCATGAGATTGCGGAGAAATATTGTCTTCTGGCGCAATGGGTCATGTACAAGCCCATCAGAAAAGAAGATCATTCCTTGAGGAAAGTTGTGCTGGGATAACCAGGAGACTACCCTTTGCTTCTGCATGTCTGGGCGGCCCGTAATGTAAATGATGAGATAACCCAGATCTTGCCAATGCCTGAAACAAATTGTATTAATAGTGTCAGAAAGGGAGATAGTGTTGCTTTTTTTCTAGCATGACCTTGGGATAATGAGCAACATATTACAATAAAATTACACATGGTACAGACAATGTCAATATGAATACGCATGTGCATTATGTCTGCTTTTGTAGCATGAGAAAATTTAGTAAATTTTTTCTATACTTCACCTGACCACATCCACTGCTCCGGCCCTTACTTTAGGATCACTACCCATGATGGACACACTGGCAGCAAATGATCCATCAATGCTGAAAACTACACACTCCATTCCTGGGGGGAGCACTGTTAGGTAGCTCTGGGCACTGCTCTGATCACCCCTAGATAGAAAAAATACAATAGTAAGGTAAGGAATTACTTTACTGTTTCCGGTTCAAATACAATGTGCTGCATTTGAGCAGTTTGGTAGCACTGTAGTTAGCAATAGTACTTTTGCCATGTTGGGTTCAAAAAGCATCCTGCCAGTACCTTTCTTATGTTTTATGTTCCCTTATTGCCTCCCTAAAGGCATCAGGTCATATCTACATGAGGTCCTGGACCTACTGTATTTTTCAGACCATAAGACGGACCCAGTTTTTAAAGCAGGAAAACCAGGAAAAAATATTTGATATATAAGTGTTCACATCAATTGGGTTAATGCAATGGATTAAATAATGCAATATCAAACATCACATACACAGCACATCACGTCACCTCTTCACTGATCGGGATGAGGGGGGGAAGGCTACAAAGTCTTCTCTCCTCTGCTCTCCCTCTCTTCTCTGGCTGCCTGTGTCCGTGAAAAGTGCAGTGATTGCAGTTCCCACGGACACGGAGAGAGGGATAGATTGCCGTTCATCTATGCCTCTCTTTGTTGCTTATTCCAGCAGCGCTCTCGTGGCATAAACAATTATACAGTTTAGATGGGAGATCCAGCTGTGGGAGGATCTCACAACTGACAGCTAGTGATGGCCGCGAACAAGCATGTTCGCCCTCCTTCTCGCCGGCGGACAGTACGGGTGTTCGCCCCGCCCTGTTCGCCGGCGAGAAGGAGCCCTCTATTCTTCCTCCGGTGGGATCATTAGCAGCGAGATCCTGCCGCAAGAAGAATATTTCACTGAAGACTGGGTAGAGAACCCGGTCTTTCAGTGAAATACCGGCTTGTAAACACAGATGTGACGTCACATCCAGTTAACATAACCAGGAACTATGCATTCCAGGTGCCGGATGTGACGTCACTGATGTCACATCCGGGTTTCCCGATTCAAATTCCCCGCCTAGAGGCGGGGAATTTGAATCTGTCTGCGAACGGGCGGACGGCGGACTTTTTTAAAAGTCCGCTCCGCCCGTTCGCCGACGGACACGGCCGAAGTTCGGCCATCACTACTGACAGCTCCCTGGCTAATCTCCTTGCTGGGAGAGCTGGCAGGAAGCCAAGGTTTCGCATTCAGACCATAAGACCCAGGCACTTTTCCCCCCTGATTTTGGGGGTGAAAAGGTGCGTCATATAGTCTAAAAAATACGGTAATTATGAGGGTCTGCTGCAATGGCAATATTGGTTTTCATGGTCCAAACAAAAGCAAAAATCACCCCTTTACCCAAAATTAAATAAAATTTTTTTATTGCTAATAACTGTTAAAATCTATCCAATTATTGACTGAAAAAAGTGGGTGACCAGTTTCAAAATGGTATTAGAAATAAATTGCTGCATTAACTAAAACACTAAATTAAACCTACACACAGACTCTTATTCATCTCTATCATTACAAGAATTTATAGTTGTTTTTATTTCTTTTTGCTGTTTGGTGTTTTGCTGAGATTGGTGTTCACTTCCATTATTTAGGTAACAACTACAAAGTAAGGATAAGCCACCTTTTAAAGAGATATCACTGGAATACACAGCTAATCTTTTTGGTTTTCACATGACTTTCTTTGTCATATTGATGGGTGGTGGATCTTCCCAGGGAAACCATTTAAATAAAGACCTGGTGGGCATTCTAACAATTCTCTGCTATTAAACAACCCCCCCCCCCACCCCCGAAAAAAAAAAATCCCACTCTTGCAAATTATTGCCATTTAATAGTGCACCCTGTTGGGATTTTGCTTAATTAAGTAATAAAGCCCTCCTGTACCTTACAACCATCTTGATGGGATACACTCCTACACCCAGCCTCTTATCCTCTGGCACATTGTACGAGACTCGTCCACTGCTGTTAGATAATTCAGTATCAAAGTAAACCCATCTTCCACTGGATGGCTCAATCATAATGAGAATGTCCACCTAAACAGGAATTTGTGAATTATTTTTAACAACCTAAAGTTAAAGTTAGAAGACTGCTTATAAATTACAATTACAAATTCAATTTGTTTCAACATCTCAATAAAGGATTCCCACACCAATATATAAATGAATGATAAACAAATACATTTGATTGGGCAGCACTGTGCAAAGCAGTAGACTGGCTCTACCAAGATTCTAAAGGGGAACATTTGAGAATTTATCAGAGGGATGTATATGTGAGAGGGTTCATAAGGTGATTTTGGTCCCGATTTGCCAAATGGATAATAAGTGCATCTTTGTGAGTGATGTGGCATTGTTGAGAGGAAAACTACACAGAGAAAGGTTGTGTCTTGACCTCTCTAGAATGAAAGCATTATAATTGCCATTTACTCAATATGTGGGTTCCTTACACATGGAGAAGTGACGTAATACCACCTGTGGCTTAAAGGCAAATTAAAATATTTCAGTAGGTGGAAAAGGTTGACTAAGGCAATAGGGGGTGGGTCAAAATTGCAAAGCTAGTCAGCATCACTAAAGCCGGCCATAGACGTCCCGATCTATGGCCGACATTTAGCAGACTCTTCACAGCGTGGTGACGTCACCAAGCTGTGAAGAGTCTGCTACAGAACGGACAGGAATCCTGTGTGTTCCACTAACACACGGACTCCTGTCAG
>CM070033.1:169243613-169255940 GCA_036250615.1 Ptychadena robeensis
AGCACGCAGGTTGGTCTGCTACAACTATGGCCGGGAATCGGCCCGTCTATGGGGGGGCTTAAAAAATCAGAAATGTCAGAACCTGGTCATTGTCATACAACATAAAGGCTTTCCTATGAGGAATTAGAAGATCCGGCCAGGGAAGCTGTTCAGAAAAGAGAGTTTGGTCAATCTGCTCTTTTTTATCAGCATTGTTTTAGTGAAATGCCCAATAAATTGAGAAAGTCAAAAGATCCCACATAGTAATGTGGTAGAAGAGTTTAATTATTCAGATAGCTGCATATGCATTAAAACCTACATGATCATTAATATTTAGTAGATGCCACTATAGCATGTCAAAGCATAGCAAACTAGACACCACTCTTCTGACAAGATGGCTACATGTACCTGTGGGAATGTGTGCCCATACAGATAAAACATCAGATGCTGATTTTGGACCTGGGTTGAGATCCACATTCCCCTACATTAGGAAGATGTTAAGTAGGGTTGAGGCCAGGTTCCGACTAGTCATTTTCCTTCAAAGTATACTCGTCAAACCATAACTCTATTGAAACTAATGCTTATGCCCGCCAAGGTCCCTCGGTCTAATGCACCTATGGCCTTTCTGGCCATTCTTCTTCTCCTTCACGGTCCCGGAAGTGATCATTGTGAAAGACTGGAAGTAAAGTTGGGTAAAGCCAGGAATACATACAAGCGCTGTTCAAGATTTCTTGGCTGCCAACCTGCCCTAAAATTGGCTGCCAATAGGCAGCCCGGCTGAGACCTTGGATGGGGACCCTTTTTTAACCTCCCTAGCGCACTGCTGAGATCCAGATTTCTGTACCAGAAGCGCACCATAGACTCTAATGGAATTTTTTTTATGTTGTAGGCTTCTAGCTTTCAACTCCTTACATCATGCATGCGTTAACATCCCTCTGTTTTACATATGTCAGGGGTTTTGATGCCATGGAAACATAGCCTTTTACTTCACTAAAACTAAAGTCAGGTGAACTTTTAAAGGCTTCTTATGCAGGCATCGTTCATTGATGATACTAAGTCACTATTGTTTCACTGCTCAAGTTCATCATAAAATAGGAGATATCATTTAGATAGTAATCATATAATACCATAAACAGAAAGAAAATGAGATATATGTTGCAAGTACCTTTTCCCCGGTCAAGGCTACCATGTCAAGCGGGCCGTACATAAATCGGCCAACCAGGAGCTGTTGACCACCCTCCACAGCAATCACATCATTGACTCTATGGTTTGCTGTGACATTCTAAAAATAAAGATGTTTTCCATTATAAAAGAAGAGTCATCAAATGATATATAACAGATAAACAGAATAATCATATACAGCATAATGTATGAATTTATTGTGAATATTAGGCGAAAAATTTGCAATAGTTTGCGAATATGAATATTGCCTATGCCGCTCATCACAAGTATCCAACACACTTTCAGTGACAAACAAGAGTAGTGATGAGCGGCATAGGCAATATTTGAATTCCTGAATAATTCTACTAATATTCGATCTAATATGTATGTACTAGTGTATGGCCATGCATTGTGAAAATATACATTCAAAATGAATGGTTACATATATTTATATAAATATTTATTGAATAAATTCGCAATACATGGTGTGACAGACTGGTCATCTGTCACTGTGTGAATAGATCGTTAGGTGGTGTCCTGAAAGGAGTCCAGGATATTATTGCCCAGCACCATTAGGTTGCTAAATGTGTTTTTTTAAAGGGCTCCCGGACTCTGGGATAGGCAGGATGGAATTCGGTGGGCCTCCCTATTCCCCTAGGGTCCACTAAATGGTTAACGCCTGTGAGTGGAGCCAGGTGTGTCTCCACAAAAGGAGCTGAGACCAGTGAGTCAGTGGGTTTCTGATAGAAGCTGGAGACACAGTTCCTGAGAGAAGTTGGAGACACGGCTTCTAAAGTATAGATGGGGACACAGGAGTGTGGGGCCCAGGCCTGTGGTACTGGAGCAGCTGGTACAGGGGACTCACAGGGAGTGTGAGGCCCGGACCTGTTCCTGCTGGGAAGCAGATGTTTGCCAAGCCAGGAGGATTGGCATTATTCAAAGACTTGCGTTTGGATGTTTATTATCCACTGCAAGGGCAAGTTTTGTTTTTGGACTGTGTGCAAATAAACACGGGCAGAAGCCCTTAACAAAAGGTTGCAATTGCGTGGATTGATGCTGTGAGAGCACCCATTTCAGTGTGATCCCCCACAATGGCCATGGCCAAAATATTCCATATTATAAAAATTCATTTGTTAGTGTGAGAACTGGTAAACATACACGCAGTTTGACATGATTCCTTTTTCGAAGCCATTTCTCTTGCCGACTTGAGAGACTCATATTCATAGTGTCGATGCCCTCCTTCTGCTGTATCTGCACGCTCTCATACCTCATCAGCTGAAAGACATTGAGGACTAATTAAAGGGAGTATTGACATCACAACATGACTGCGCTCCAGCCAAATGAATCCCAGTGTAAAGATGATCAATAATTAAACTCTGTTGGAAGATATACAAGAATAATCTGAAGTTTGTTGCCTAATGACGAGTTATAAGGTCTGTAGTGCATAAAAAATACTGTATAAAATGAAATCAAGCTGTTTATTCATTGAAGAAGCTGAAAAAAAGGTCACTGGTTTCCATTCAGTTCACAACATTAAGCTACATTAAGACTAAAGGCCATACACGGGCTGATTTTCACCTGATTTCTCAGCCATGTCCCTGGCGGACACTCGGCGGACCCCCCACCCAAACCAGCACCCAATCAGCGACCCAGATGGTGCCTGAGCAAGTCCCTCGCCTCTCCTCCTCTTGTGTTGGTGAAGGCTCAGCAGACAGGTAAGTGCCTATGCTTCCACTATTCCACCAATGAATGGAGGGTGATTGTATAGTATATATTGCGGCACATAACCTTTGACGATGTATATGACACAAAATGTGCCTCTCCATACTACAGTCTTCTCTAATGCTTGAAGTAAAATTTTACATATAAGTCAGTATAGATTGAAATTGTTATGTGAGGCCCTAAAGTGATGCTTGTGGCCCTCCATATCAACTTAGTTGGCCACCACCGATCTAGACTGTATAATGAATAGCCAACTTTAGCGCCTAGATCTCCCTCACACATTCAGGAAATGCACAAACCCCATACCCTGAATGGTAAAATAACTAAAAATAGTGTAAGTCAAACTATAATCATGGTGACTCTATGAAAATGAGAACAGGGAAATGACAGTAAAGCACAGAATCAACAGTTGGATGGTGGTGCAAGAGGTCTTAGATGATAACTAAGGAAAAAGTAGACTGAGTCTCATTAAATGTACTAGAATTAAAACTCCTGCATGAAGTGAGTTGGCATTTGCTGTGTCAAAGATTGGTTGTGGAATTACATTTGCACCCATGTGGTAATAAATAATATGTACTGGCAAAGTCTGGTAATGGTGTAGCCTACTGTAATTCCCAGGCAAAAAATTAGGAGAAAACTGCATGTAATTTAATCTTTACTGTATAAAGTATAAAGGTATATTAAGTACTAACAAAGGTTTCCTGATGCAAAAAATTGATTGCTGGCCTTTTCATTATGCACTTTGTTGTTTCTTGTCCAATCACAGGTAGAGATGGTCGAATTTCAAAGATTTCAATTTAATTGCAAAGCTCCTGAACATGGTATCACCAAACTTGCTGGAGATGTAGTGAAGGGTTGGGGGTATACAACAAAGAAAAGTATGGCTTTAATACAAATAGTTTGACTTTGACTTTGAACTTAATTTATGTAAAAACTACATATGCTAGAGTAAAACTTTTTTCCCCAATGTTCCCACAACCCTTCTCTACATCTCCAGCAATGATTTGGTGATGATACCATTTTCAGAGGCTTTGCAATCAGCTCACAAAGTCAGCTAGTCGAAAAAATCTCTAATCACAGGCTGGGTCAGCACTTAGACTTAGGTTTATTAAACATTGGCAGTCTATTCTGCAGAGGTCTTGGGAATGTAGAACTCAGCAGTCCTGCACTCCATGAATGCCCCCCATTGTGTATACAGTTGAATAAAAACACAAATCCTTGTTGTATCTTATAAATGTATTTTTAATATATATTGACAATAGTGGAGTGTTGTACCGTGTTAGCCATCGATAAATATAGAGAGTTTGGAGTTCAAGTGATACCGTTTATTGGTTAACTGAAGTCATTAGAGAAGCAAGCTTTAGGGATATTGCAGATATCAGGCTAAAGTCTGAAGAAGGGATCTGCGATATCCCGAAAGCTTAATGACTTCAGTTATCCAATAAACAGTATCACTTGAACTCCAAACTCTCGAATGTATATTGAGTTCTTTGACAGACAAGTCGCATTAGGGGCATCATATAGATCCAAGCGCTCCCCTTCCTTCCTGCACTGAATGACTATGAGGAAGCTAGTCCTTTTCAGTAAAGCTCATAGTTCTATTCAGCCGAGAGAGAGAAATTAATTTATACTCAATTATTATTTTCATTAAGATTTGAAAGGAAAAGCTACAGAACTTTCTCTTTCACAACCTGTCAAAATAAGGAAATTAATGCTCAAACAAACATGCTGAAAATGATATTTAAAAAGGTAAAAGGCAATGTTATCCTGTCTAGACATGTCCTTTTATCACTATTTACAAACTTCAGAGAAATTTTCTGTTTCATTATACAACGTCTTACCTGTCTTAAAATAAAGGCCACCACATCTGTTGACTCCCAGTAGCTGGCATGGAAAAGATGTGGCAAAGCCACCGTCGGGAAGGCAGTGAGCACATCAGGACAATATAAAGCATAGTCAATACGCTTTGTTCCCCACCAGTTAGCTGTAACTATATAAGAGACAGGCAAAAACAAAATAATGAGTAATGCAGGAGATTCTACAGCCTGCTGATAACCGTTGGCTACAGAACAATAACATGGCACATTTTTTATTGCAAAGCTCTCATTTGAACTTTGGGTGTACGTAAATAAATCTATGGGGAAAGGAAATTGTTTTCCTAAACTGCTTTGAATTTAGACTGTTCACATTTAATATGTGGCGTTACCATTTTCATACAAAAGGTGTTTGTCAATGTTTATTTGTTTTTTCTCCATTCTTCTGTGCAATAGGTTTGATGACTTACTGTTAGCAATCTTTGCAGATGGCAGGCTTTCTGAAGAGCTAGACATCTCGCTGTTCATGCTCACCAGGCTGGATTTTCTACCTTTTACCTGGGTGGGTGTCGATAAATTCGATGATGCTGGAACTTCTGTTGAGGGAGAGGTTTCCACAAATGCTGCACTACATACTTGAATGGCATCCACTGGGAAGAAAAGAGGCAGACCATAAAGTATGAGGCAACCACCTGTAACAAGCATGATTAAAGCAAATAACATATTTCACATATTTTCAGCCAATTCATTCCTACATCTAAAGTAGAGATGGTTGTGACATGTGCGCAAGATTTTGACTAGCTGACTTTGTGAGTTATTTGAAACAGCCTTGATCCCTTGAAGCCTCTGAAGATGGTATCATCAAGATGGTTGGAGATATAAATTGTAGAAATATATTTTTTAAATATTGCTCTAGCACAGATGGGGGAAAACTATGGCCCGTCAAATGAGAAGGTGGCGACTTGGGGCACGGGGGTGTCCACATAGTGCCAGTGAGGTCCTTATGGTGCTCAATTAGTTAAGTGTGAGATTTCCAGGTTAGGGGATTATTCGTAGGGAGGTGCTCTACCTCCAAGGTGTGTACCCCTCCACTCACTTTGTGAGCTGATTGCAAAGCCCCTGAACATGGTATCATCACCAAAATTGCTGGAGGTGTAGAGAAGGGCTGTGGGAACATTTGAAAAAAAATTTAAGCATGTGTAGTTTTTGCATAAATTAACTTCAAAAACAAAGTCGAAATTACGATTTTCAAAATTTTGACTTGACTTTGAACTTCATTTGTGCAAAAACTATTTGTGTTAGAAACATACTTTTTTGTAGTATACCCCCAATCCTTCTCTACATCTCCAGCAAGTTTGGTGATGATACCATGCTCAGGGGCTTTGCAATTAACTCAAAATCGTCAAAATGGTTGAATTTTTAAAAAAACAATTTGACCATCTCCACTCCTCCAGCCAGGATCCCAGTCATTGGTTGTTGCACTGCCTGCAAAATCCCTTAATCCCCACCCTCTTGGTAGTGGTAGGGAGACACTATCTGTTTCTGTATATATGATCACTTTTGCTTTTCAATTACATAAACATATTTTCTGGGACTGTCCAAAAGGCTTGTTATCATGTGTAAACCAAATTTACACAGCCCTGCACTGTTCTGTCTAAATAAATTCATAGGAGACTGTGCCCAATAAAAAAAAAAAAAACTTATATTGTACAAATTATTAATTTAGTTGACTCATATTCAAGAGGAGTAAAAGTCCCAGCGGATCTCAATGAAGGAATCTGAATCTGGAGTAAATCACTATATGTTTTAGAAAATGCTCCCGGCAATTATAACAAAGAGAATGTCAAACGTATGAAAAATCTGCACTCCCTGGGAGACTCATCTGTCTGCAGACTCTGGTATCAGTCAGACCTGAGTATTCAGGTATCTACATTTACAACCCGCTGTGTTTTTCATCATCCCAATTTATTTTTTCTACTCATCTGCTTTTCCTCTTTCCTTTTCCCTTTCTCCTATCTCTTGCTCTGTCTCTCTCTGGTCTATATGGTTCTTGTTCCAGAATAAAGCCTCTTCTTAAGATGATCCTAGTTTCCTGACAAGCAAACTAAGGACACGACTTACTGCAGTGGTTCCCAAACTGGGGCGTGCAGGTGTATTCCAGGGGGGCACAGCTAGGGGGCTGAGGAAGGGACAAGCAGAAAGCCAACCATGGAGGAGTCTTTGTATCGCGTGTGTGTGTTTGGCTATGTGAATAATTAATGTTTCTGCGTGTGTGTCTCTATGTGAATGATGCATGTTTCTGTAGGATTGGTGTGTGTGTATATGATTCATGTCTCTGCATGATTGGTGTGAAAACCAATTAAAGTTGTATGAGTTGTTTTTCAAATAAAAATTGAGGGCCATTTCACACTAGTACTACTACAAGGTACTGCAACACAAACTAGTGTGAAACGACCCTCAATCTAAAATGATGTATTTTGAATAGGGGGGGGGGCTCCATAATGTTCCTATCTAGAAAAGGGGGGTTGTGGAGGCAAAGTTTGGGAACCACTGACTTACTTAAACCATGTCCTGTGGCCTGACAAGACCAAGAGAAACTTATTTGGTGACAACCAGATGAGGAGCACAAAGATAAGTCAGGCATGGTGGTGGGAGCGTCATGGTTTTGGGGCTGCATGAGTGCTGATGGCACTGGGGAGCTACAGTTCATGAATGAATGCCAACATGTGCGTGAAGGTCTTCCTGATTCCCTCAACTTTGTAGGTGTAAATATTAATGCATCAATGGTGTCTTTCACATTTTATCCAACAGGGATCTGTGCTTTGATAAATAGAACCAGAACTTGTTCAGCTTTAGAATAATTTATTTTAGTGATAAATTATTGAATGCAAGTTAATTAAACTAGCGGAATGGTGCATGCAAGCCTAATAAAGCATTCAGCAGTTAGATTAGTGTCCCATACATGATCCATTTCACTAGATAAATGTTCACACAAATAATAAGGTGATTATTTACATGGCTCATTTCACTTCTTTGGTCCGCTACCTACTTAATATCTCAGTATTAACAGTCACAGACAGTCCAGCCCCAAGAGTCTTCATGGCATATTAACCGGAACAATTTACTGCACTCCATAAATAACATCAATGGAAAAAGTAGATTTAAAGTGAATTCTCCATATCTAAAGGAGCTAGGTTGTTGTTAGCTAAACAATTTAAATGCCAATAGAATGGCTCACATGCCTGTCACATGGAATCATTTTTCATCATTTGAGTCTGACAGAAGACAACAGAGAACATGACTGAGCACCAAATCAAATAGACTGTTCTGTGGTTTGGTGATGACAAAATATAGAGATTTATTCCAAGTACAATGCACTGGCATTGTCATTTATTATAGGCGGCTGAGTTCCCACACACCATTCCAAGGCACAACAAAGAAGATCTAGCTTCTATAGGTATCTGCACGAATGGGAATTCAATTTAAATGACTTGTTCACACACATATGAACACATCTTGTGGAAGTAATAAAGCAATGTTTCTGTATAACACAAACCGCATCAGCTTTCTGATTGCTGTACCTTTCATTGCCTGGAGCTATTTGTGTCAGAATGATAGAAGAGACACCTTTAGCACTGCTCTGTAAACTGAAATTGGACCTCTTTTTAGAAACCATTGTCAAATTATTAACAATATCAATTAATAAAGGGTTTTTAAATCCTAAACAAAAAAAATTATATTAAGCATAGACTAAACTCAGAAATACCCCCAAAGATATAATTATCTCCATGGCCCCCTAGTATAGACCTTCAAAGTCAGTGCTAAGTCCTCTACCAATATTGCAGTGGCAGCCTGGGGCAGCATCTATGGAGCTTCCCAGATTGCCACCACAGCGACACATTCTTTCATTTACTATAGTCCATTTATGGAACTACATATCCCATCAAAGAAAAATAAATATATACCCTATTTTTAAGACGCACTGGACCATACGTTTTTAGAGCAGGAAAAACAGCAAAAATTTTTGAAATGTTCTAATCAGTTGAAAAAAACCTGCAGTACCCAATTTTAGCCACAAAAATTGTGTCACTAGAGAGCACACTTCAGGCAGAAGGGAGTGGTGGGGGAGAGGTGGATTCTGCACTGTTCGTATGCCTTCTTGCCAACTGTAAACAGAGATCGTAGCTAACAGGCAAACATACATAGACGCTGCTGGCTGGCAGCTGCCATGTATTTCTCTCTGCTATACTGCTTCTATCAGCAGCTATCTGGTAGAAACAGTACAGTACAGATGAGGGATCTGGCTGTGGCCACATCTCTCATCTGACAGCTTGGGAGCGGCCGCAATTTGTGCTACCTAGCACTGAATGGATATTACGTATTTGTTATAAATGGAATAAATTATGACCCTTTGGGTGAAAAACAAGCAAATCAAGTTTCTGGCTGAAATCTATTAAGCAAAAGAATGATTCCTCAGAAACCCCCTTCTTTCTCATTTATCGCTAGTGTATGAAATCCTATTTCTGTAGGATTTAATAAACCTTTAACTTAACTATACAGAACCAACTGCACCAAGTGGAAGTTGTCAGATTTCAAATAAAAAAATACGCCAAGAATATAACAGTTGGTTATTGGCTATCCATACCTAGCAAAATTTTCTCGCAATCAAGAGAAAATGTAAAATAAGGTCAATCTTATTTTATTGTGATTATACTTAACATCAGATAGAAGAATATACTTTTCTGAAATGTTCTCAAACTTATTGTCAATGTTCTGTACAGCAGGTATGAAGCTTTAGGTGTGTGGAGTGTCCAGCCTAAAACACCTGCTACAAAAATCCAGGATTTGTTGGTTAATGGTACAAGAGCTTAAAATATCTAGTGTTTAAAAAAGGATGACAAGCTAGACAAAGGTCAGATCAAGCAGCTAAATGCAGGTAGCAGACTGGAGTTAGAATTTGAGCAGCAAGAAGAATACCAGACCAAAGCAAAGTAAACACTGTAAATAACCAGAAAATGTTTGCTATCTTACTACACTAAGCAGAACATGTATTTTACCACTAGATGGCGATAGAGCACGCTTAAATGTGCATGTCCTGCATTCTTAATATAAACCACAAGATGGCGAAGCACTGCCACTAGGAACTTCCTATACAAACCATTGGATGCTTGTCGAAGTCAGAAGGGAATTACCCTTCCCTTATATTCCCCTTGCACACACTTTGGTGAGTTTCACTACATCGTGTTCATTGTTCATGGATAACATTTCTTTAATAAAAACTCTCATATCAGAGGTGTTTCTAACGCTTCTTATTGCCCTTGTCAATGAGCTGCACCCCCTTCTCCTGAAAAGAATGTTACAAATTTGCGCAATATTTGTATAAATCCACTGATGGAATTAGGTTTATTGCTGATGTTTAGTTTTCATTAATGAATGGCTCCATGTCTCATATAATTATGTAAATAATAAATCAATTATACACTATAAACATCTTTAATTTAAATTGTGAGATGGATGCAATACAAATAATAAAATAGAAATAGAAATATG
This sequence comes from Ptychadena robeensis, assembly GCA_036250615.1. Taxonomy (NCBI): domain Eukaryota; kingdom Metazoa; phylum Chordata; class Amphibia; order Anura; family Ptychadenidae; genus Ptychadena; species Ptychadena robeensis. The sequence continues at coordinate 169,253,840 of CM070033.1, forward strand.
CACCGTTACAAATCAAATTAAAACCCAGCCATTTGTTGTAGTCTTCTTCACCTGAGATTACTAACTCTAGTAATGCAATAGTCTATGTACCCCTTACGGCCCCTAACGCCATCTCATATCCTGGCTGTACATCCTGCTATTGGATACCCCAGACCCTGTTTTCAACCACCTCAAACCCAAATGGGAACTAGCCCTTCCCATCCAATTCTCTGAGAGGGAATGGAGGGAGATCTGTACCACGGCTCACAAGTCAACCCTAAGCTGCGCCATGCAGGAAACTAATTACTAAATCCTGACACACTGGTACAGAACACCCAAAATTTAACAAAACTATGCAGAAGGGGTAGGAGCAGACGGTTGGCATTGCCACAATGAAGTAGGCACCTTAGCACACATTTTTTTGTATTGCTCACTCAGACAGGCTTTTTGGTGCTTAGTACATGAGTTGTTGACCACTAAACTGCATCTCAACATACCCTTCATGCCCAAAGTGTACCTCCTCCCCTACGTCCCAGACACAGATGGAGTGAAATACAAGACATTACAGAATCATTTGATTAACACAGCCCGCTCCCTGATTCCCAGCTACTGGAGAAAGGAAGAGGTCCCCTCCATGCAGGAATGGCATTCCCAACTCCCTTATGTTTATGAAATGGAAGAACTACTACATATTAAAAAAGAGAAAATCTCTAAGTTCAGGAAACTCTGGAGACCTGGAGACTCTGCTCACTGTACACATGTGGGTTCTAGTGAAGCGAGTAAGTGCAGTAGCCCAATGGCCACATGACTACAAATGGGCTTTTTCTCCTGTAAGGGGCTAGACCCGAGAAGTTTTTTTTACCAGGGGAAGTTCAGGTGTCCCAGGGGTCCCTAGAATCTCCACAGGATATTGCTTGTAACGTAATTTTATAAATGATCAACACAGTAAATTCAAACTTATGTTTATTTCAATGATACCATTCCTCCCTTAACCTCCCTAGCGCACCGCCTGTACCGCACCATTTTTAACAGTGTGGTACAGGCAATGGCGGCAGTGTACAAGGTACACTGCCTGCTATTTCCTCCCTCCCCCCTCCCCTCTCCACACAGCCAGTGTCATTCATGACACTGGCAGTGAGGTCTGGAGAGCAGAAGCCCCTCCATTAACATGGAGGTCTATGGCACTGCTCACCCTCGCCCCCTTCCGCGCCACCGTGACGCGATCAGTGAAGCCACAGAGCCCCGGAAATGCTGCGGCTGGAAGCAGCATCACCGTAGCTTTACATGGGAGCCCAGCTCATCCAGAGTTTGTTCTTCACACAAACTCTGGATGAGATGGGCTCATCATGAACACTAAGGAGGTTAACATTCCCCACCCGCTCTCCCCCTTTCTTTTTCATCCCTTTCACATCCCCTCTTCACATCCCCTCTTGGTTAGTTTTCGTATTCGTTTTGTATTCATTGTGCTCATATTTCCATGCATGTCTTGTTCATTTTTTTTGTATTATTGTTATGTAAAATCTTTTCAAAACTCAATGATATTCTCCCAAAAATTGTCTACGTATTATGCTCAAGGATACCTTACATTTCCCAATTAAATGAAAGTGTTCATAGTTGGCACCACATTTGCAGAGAACAATACCAGGAGAAACCTGATGTGGCCACCCGAAAAAGTGGGAAAAGATGCAACCTAAGACATGTGACACATTTAAATGGAACAGTTATAAAATTTTAGGAAAAATTATTTCCAATTTCTAGATTACCATTGTAGGTGAAGATGTAGGAAAGTATCTAATCAGAAATTGGAAAACAGTTACAAAATCTAGAGGAATATCTAGAGCATAGGACACAAGAAGAACCTCCTAGCCCAAGGGGTGGGCAAACCTTTTGGCTCCTGGGCTCCAATGGATTTAAAATTCAACAGAGGGGCCGGACCAACAGACTGTAAGGACTTGTAATCCCATATCACCTAAAAAATATATAAAATGATATCACCAGTAGTGATATAATTATAAAGCGTAATATGTTGGCGCTATATAAATAGATGATGCTAATAATAATAATGAGAAAGAAGAAGGAAGATCCCCTCGGGTGGGACTTTACTTGGAATGCCTTGAACTGG
>CM070033.1:169264699-169323721 GCA_036250615.1 Ptychadena robeensis
GCACTTTCAGCATGTGAGCACTGGACGAGCTGGACTCGTCACAACCGCTAGGGAGGTTAATGTGACCCATAAACTGTACTACTCACATGAAAAACTAACTGAAATCTTTTAGGTGGAGGGAAGAAATATAAAAAAAATAATGTAGTTGCATAAATATGCACATTCTTAAACTAATCTGTCTTTTTGGGTATAAATCTATCAGCATGGCACATTTTGGGTATGAGTCTATCAGCATGGAAAATTGTGACTTTACAAGATTTCTTCTTTGCAGAAACACTCCAAATTTGAAGTCAGATTGCAAGGGCATCTCCTGTCCACAGCTTTCTTCAGATCACCCCACAGATTTTCAATTGGATTCAGGTCTGGGCTCTGGCTGGGCCATTCCAAAACTTTAATCTTTAAAAAACGTTAAATCTTCTTCTGGTGAAGCCATTCATTTGTTGATTTTGATGTTTGCTTTGGGTCATTGTCATGCTGAAAGATTAGGTTCCTCTTCATGTTCAGCTTTCTAGCAGAAGCCTGAATGTTTTGTGCCAATTTTGAGTGGTAATTAAAACTGTTCATAAATCCCTCTATCTTAACGTAAGCCCCAGTCACAGCTGAAGATGCTGCCACCACCATGCTTCACTGTGGGTATTGTGTTCTATTGGTGATGTGCAGTATTGTATTTGCGCCAGACATATCTTTTGGCATTATAGCCAAAACTTTCAACCTTGGTTTCATCAGACAAAAACACATTTTCCCACACACTTTTTGGAGACTTCAGATGTGTTTTTGCAAAATGTAGCCTGTTTTTTTTTTTGTCTTGCCACTCTACCCCATAGCCCAGACATGAAGAATAGGGGAGGTTGTTGTCACATGTACCACACAGCCAGTACTTGCCAGATTTTCCTGCAGCACCTGTAATGTTGCTGTAGGCCTCTTGGTCGCCTCCCTGACCAGTTTTCTTTTCGTCTTTTCATAAATTTTGGAGGGACGTCCAGCCCTTGGTCATGTCACTGTTGTGCCATAGTTTCTCCAATTGATGATGTCTTCACTGTGTTCCATGGTATATCTAATGCTTTGGAAATTCTTTTGTACCCTTTTCCTGACTGGTATCTTTTAACAATGAGATCCCTCTAAAGCTTTGGAAGCTCTCTGTGGGCCATGGCTTTTGCTGTGGGATGCGACTAAAAAAAAATTTCAGGAAAGGCCAACTAGACCAGTTGAACTTTATTTGGGGTTAATCAGAGGCGCTGTAAATGATGGCAGGTGTATGCTAACTCCTATGTAACATGATTTTGAACATGATTAATGCTTAATTCTGAACACAGCTACATCCTCAGTTAAAAGAGGGTGTGCACACTTATGCACAACCATATTATTTTATTCTAATATTTTTCTTTCATTTACTTAAAATATTTTATTTTATTTTTATTTGAGTGGTACAGTTTATAGGTCACATTAAGGGTGAAAAAACTTCTGAAACAATTTATCCTTGTCTTATTTTTGTACAGTACAGGAACCTGACATTTTAAGTTGCAGACTCTTTATATCCACTGTATTTCAATTACCATTTGGAAAGCAGACAGACACTGCAATCTGTGGGAGATAAAATATGATATGACATATGTTGATATATAATATAAAAAAACTAGGATTTAAATTTTTTTCTTTAGCATTCAGTATGTGTCCCACTTTTAATGCATCAAATTGTGTAAGTTGACTGCAAAATGTAAATAACGTGCAAGTGTTAAACTCTGCACAACTCGAGTTCTGTTAATCTTAAAGAGGCTACAGGCCCCTGCTGTCAGATGATTGAGATTTTAGCGAATTTACAACTAGGTCCAGATCCCATTGACCTTTGCTGATGGCCTCATTAAACGGACACCGGCACAACGTGTTTTCTGTTTTGTAAATATTTGGCCAATCGATCCATTGCTTCCAATTATTTCATCAGTAGGTGGCAGAGATATAGATAAAGTAAGGTGACAGAGATAAATTAAATTGTCATAGGTCTCTACTTCCACTTCATGGAATTTAAGATAAGTTTTAAAAAAATTCTCACTATATCTTAATCCATTGAAATAGTGGATTGGATTAAATGTTTTTGTCTCATGGACAAATATTGGTTCTAAAATTGAGGGACAGAGGGGCCAGGTCAAAATCCTATAATGGCTACCTAACATAGATGAACAATCCTCTTCCATTTCGTTTTTCCCCTTCACCTCTTTCCTGTGAAAAGAAGAGATAATACCCAGAGGAATTAGAACGTCACCAGCAGAGTTAACATGTGGTGGCACTATAGGTATAACCCCTGTGCCCCCCCCCCCGTAGGAATTACCCCTCTCCTTGAAGTAAATGAGCGGAGGACAGCAAGAGCATCTTGTTATAAAGGTGACAACAGGCTAGATTAAAATAACTATATTTGCTCTTTACAGGCTCTTGATCCGGAGCCCCTCAAATTTTAGAATCCGATGTGGCACTTGAATTGAGATTAAATTCAGTGTTAATCTATTGAAAATAATAGACTATATTTGACTCATATATTGATCAAATGCTGATCAGAAAGGTCCATTGTGTGCACTAAAGGTAATCAATAGTGATGAGCAAGTAGGCAATATTTGAATTTGCGTAATTTTGCGAATATCCGCCATAATCTTTGATTCCATATTCGTAATCTTGAATATCCGCACTTGTGGACATGAATTGCGATCTCAAAATTGCAGTTGCGATCAAATATGCGCAATGCATGCAAGTTAATGGAGTTCAGATATTCGACTGGGAGAATATCCGTCATTTCCATTTTAAAAAATCGCATTGCGATTATATAATCGTGATCCATTACAATGAATGGGATCGTGTCAATCGCAATAAATCGCAAAAAATGATTATGATATATTCGCGAATATTCCCGAAATGGTGATATTCTAGCTAAATATTAGAAAATCGAATATTCAAGCTCAACAATAGTAATCAACAGGAAACATGCGTGATTGAGCTGCTTCCAGATATTGGAGAAGCTGGAGACACGGTCTCCATGCACAGCAATGAACATTGACAATGGTTTACAGTCATGTCCGATATCCCTGTTTCGAGCGGGGTTGATTAGTCCCGCTCGAAAACAGGGATGGCCCCATAAGATATGGGCCAGATAGATGGCTGCAAGCGTGCACGGCGCTTCAAGTGGCCATTGATCTGGCCCATATCTACACGTGTGGACCCAGCTTTAGCAGTCTGCCAATTGGAGCACTTCCTGTTCTTTATTATAACAACACTATTTGTGAAAGGAAATGGAGGGGAGGACGCTGATAATAGGGAGACACTAAATCAATATCTGTTTATTGTACAACTTTAATTTGCTCAACTTTAAGGCTGCAAAAGAACAAAGGTGTTATTAACAATATCATGTCATTGGACAATGTAGTAGATGAGAGTTATGTCTGCATTGCTATTAATGATCATGCCCATGACAGCAGCATCCGTCTTTGGTATATCTTTGTGATAAAAGCACTTTGATCCTTCTAAGAAGAAAAAAAGTTGACATCCCACAACGGTTTTTCTTTCATTTCTATCCCAGATTTCTTTGTCTTTGCTAGATACAAAATACAAATCCCATCTATAGTTAATGAAGCCTTTCCTTGGTTCATACTGTAGAAAGATGATCCTTTGGCACAAGACTCATTAAAGCACCAATTTAACATTTAAATCTATACAGTAACTTGCTTTGCATACATCTTCAGCTACATGTGAATTGGCATATTAAATAATCATTGTGCTATATGTCAAACGTTATTAATCTATTTTCAGATTTACAGCAAAATGAGGACAAAAGGCAACCAGTGTCTTTGACATTTTACCCTTTTAGAAGTCATTGGATATATTGATCAACTGGCTTTGCTTCATTGGTATTAATATTTAGCTCACTTTTGAGTAGACTTTAATACTCATTGTGCTGGTTAAATTGGTTGGGTTCCTTCTATGAATCAATATGGTACAATGGTTGTCACCCTAGGGTGGAGTGTTTGTTGCTGGCAGATACACAACTAAAAAGACGAACCAAATACTGCACACAACTCGGTGGCTTGGATAGGCTACAAAACATATTCAACATTACTAATCAAGTGTAGTTGACCATGACTGAGTAATTGAATTGGCTACAAAATACATTCAGCATTACTTATCCTGTCCAGTTAATCATTACCTACTAATTGTATTGGCATCAAAATATCTTTTACATTACTAATCAAGTCTAGTAGAGCATGGCTGACTATTACTAGATTGATGAATGACAAACTTCACAGACATGTCTGAGGACTGGTTATTTGCAATGTTATATTTATAGTAGTTATCAAATAGATAGGTAGAGATCAAATAAAAAATAATAGTTTTTGTTCTTGTATCTAAAAACATGAAGGGGGAACCTTTAATGAATCTGTCACAGTTCATGAAATTCACTTCCAAGATAGTGACTTAGAATATCAAGGAAGATCAAGTAGGTCGTAGTGAAGTCAATCACCATGCTTGTTCCAGACCAGTGGCTGTGAAACTGGTATAGTTATAGGAAGAGCTGTAATTTATCAGCGTTTTTTTAACATAACTGGCAATTCGGAGGCTGTGGCTGACCTGCTTTGCATTGCCTGCTTTTATTGTAGACCACTGTTAATTTTAATGTAATCTAATAACCTACAACAAAATGGGCAAAAAGAAAAATGGTCAAGGTGTTTCAATGTCCCAACCAAGTCCAAAAATCAATCTTATTAAAATGCTTTGGCATGACATAAAAAAGTGCATAAACAAATGCCCACAAGCCTCCATAAGCTAAAGTAACAGATTTTGTGCAAGAAAGCAGACGGATGTAATCAGAGCCTGTGGAACTGGCTGAAAGACCTCTTTGTGCAGGCAACTTCCTGTTGCCTTAGGCTTACCTAAATACAAGGTAAAGTGGTCTGATTGGACAGGGTTTCTGTTGTGTGACAAGGAGTGTTAAGCAGCCCATACACAGAATAGATTTTCAATCAATCAACTTAAAACAATCAATTTTTAAGCCTGTATAAAATTGTATGTCGATTGTATCATGCCCCATATGTAGTACAAGATTTTTGATCGATTTTTGATCGATTTTTTTTTTCACTCGACATAATAATCGATCCAAAATAGTCCGATTGAAATTTCAATCAGAAGTGAGGTAGAATAGGTAGAAAAAAAATCGATCAAAAATTGGTTGACCACACTTTTCAATCCAATTTTCAATCGACCGATCAAAATTTACCATCCAGTCCGATCAAAAAACGACTGAATTTTCACTCAATTTTGATCGGATTAAGTCAATTTAACCAGGTGGGCAAAACTCAATTCTCAATCAATCGATTAAAAAATTGATCGTTTTAAGTCGATTGATTGAAAATCTGACCTGTGTATGGGCTGCTTTAGGAGAGGGAGGATTCACATCAAGTGCCACAATCTCTTCCACCAACAGAGGGCGCTGATCTATGAAAGGTCCTGTTCCTCTGAGGTTTGGGAAGAGACACAGCAGAACTGGTAGACGGCACATCTGTTACCTGCCATGTATTACAACAGCTGAGTGTTCAGCTACTGCTGACAGTCCAAAATGATTTTCTCTGTGAGCCTCAGGGCTCTATGCTCTATGCTCTATTTGTTTTTTTACAAAATACTTCTCCATTTAGGCTAAACTTTTATCAACAAAAAAAATTACTTAAGAACATAAATTAATAATTTCTATGACTGTACAAGTTTGCCGTTGGAACGATTTTTCAGAAAAATTGAAATTGTCTGTTATTTTAAGATATACGCAATTATAGTTGTTCCTCCCGATTTCCTAATAAGAGGAATAAAAAGATGAAATTTTTTTTAAGTAAAGCAGTCTGACACATGTTCCAGCATCTTACAATAACTCTGATAATAATGGTTGAAAACAGGCAGAGATAAATAGGAATCTCGTAAATGCTCTTTAGAATGCTTCACGGAGCAGTTGGAAAGTATTAGGAAAGTTAATCAATGAACCAGCTTAAAGCTGCTCAGATCTGCTCTGGTGCACATTTGCATCATAAATGCTGTGCAGCGGAGGAAAGCAATCAGCCTCAGGGCATAGAAATGCACATTATTCATGCCAGCAAGGATTCCTAGTAGGAATGTCAAAGATTATAAATTCATCTGATTTTTGTGGCCACACATGGGAGTTCAGCAACCAGATTTTTTTGTAAATCTCAAGTGTCTGCAGTGTCAATCATGAAAAATACTGTGATGAGTTTAACTATCCTCTTTTGGGTCAAGAACCAAGAAAAATACCTCTCTATAGTTTGTAAACCCCTGCCAGTGTGGATAGCTGTCATGTTTTGTTCAGAGTACAAACCCCACCGGCCCACCAGCTCTTATTACCATCTAATGTTCATTGTAATCAGTGTGGTGGTTTTAGGCATGGGTACTTGCCCAAAAGTGATGGCCGAACTGCAAACAGGCGGATCGGACTTTTAATAAAGTCTGATGTCCGCCTGTTCCCAGGGATTTGAGTCGGAAAAAACAAACAGAAGTGATGTCACTGACGTCACTTCTGGTACCTGGAATGCACAGTTCCCAGTTTTGATTAAAGAACACTTTTTAAACGTTCCAACCGACAGAAAGTTGATTCCTATAATGGGGAATTTTCATAATTTTTTAGATGCCCGGGTCCCCCATTATGGGAATCAACTTTCTGTCGGTTGGAACGTTTAAAAAGTGTTAGGGGGCCTTTCTCCTTTGGCGGTCTTTCCCCTGCTCAGCACACCAGGACTGAACAAATCCAATTTACACTAAAGTCACCTCCTAGGGTAAGTAAACCATGCCCTATCATTACTATTTTTATTTTATAGTCCTCAAATTAATTTTCAAACGATTTGGTTTTCAATAATTCCACCTCTTAATAAAAATTTTTTATTTTTTAGAACTTTAGAACTGTCTCTATTTTGAAATTTCACTCAAAAAAGATTCTTTTTCATAGTTTCATACAGTTATCCAGAAAAGTGCATAGCCTGAGGAAGCCATATTTGGCGAAACATGTCGCTCAAGCACTGCATACTGTAAACCCACATCGGAGCTCCATAAATACTGAGGCATTGCTCAATCCTGTATCACCCAAATTATATGTCCCAATAACTACCCATTTGCTGGATGTAAGACCAATTGGTCACCAGCAGTGGGTAAAAGACCTTTCTATATCATATATTTTCATTGTATATGATTTTTTCTTTTTGATATTATTTACAAAATAAAGGAAATTGATTTTACAAATAAGTTTTGAAAGTGAACAGAGATCAAAACATTCCAATTAAAGTCCCACCAGAGGGGAACTTCCTTTTTCTTTTGTTCCACAAATTAAGTTCAAAGTCAAGTAAAAATTTCGAAAATCGGAATTTCAACTTTAATTTGAACTTAATTTATGCAAAAACGACATGTGCTAGAGCAATACTTTTTCAAATGTTCCTCCAACCCTTCTCTACATCTCCAGCAATTTTGGTGATGATACCATTTTCAGGGGCTTTGCAATAAGCTCACAAAGTTAGCAAGTCGAAAAATTCGACCACCTCTAGTTTTGATATACAGACATGACGTCACTTCTGGTTAACACCCGTTTTCTTTCACTAGAGACAGGGTTCTCCATCCGCTCTCTGGTGAAAAAAATCTTCCACTGGCTGGATCTTTCTGCTTCTGATCCGGCCATCAGAAGAATAATATCCTTCTTCCCGCCGGAGAACGGGTCGAACACCTGTACTGTTCGCCGAGGGAAGAAAAGCCAAAATGTTATGTTGGGGCATCACGGTGGGGGCAACATCAGAGTATGAACCACATCGACCCACCAGCTCTTATTACCCTCTAATTATTGTAATCAGTGGTGGCTTTAGGCATGGGTAGTTGCCCAACAACATGGGCATCTGAAAAAAATAGTTTCTTGCCCGCCCATGCATGCAGCCCCTGACATCAAGCGGGGAAGAGGAACTCAGTTCGAGGAGGGCTGTGACTGACCAGGGGTTGGGCTATGAACTCAGGCACCCCCCAGTAGAATTACTGCCTCCTGCAAAACCTTGGTTCAACACCACAAATAACTCCCCCCCCCCCCCCCCCCCCCCCCCCCCCCCCCCCCGGTCCGACACTACTTGCATCAACCCCTCTTCGGACACCAGGGGAAGAATGGGTAAATACCCAGGGTAAATGCCTAGAACCACCCCTGGTTGTAATATACAAGCCCGACCTAAATCAGTCTAGATATGTGACAATTGATCTATAAACTGTTATGTGCATGTGCCTGTGTATCAACAAAAACAAAACTGTACATTTACTTTTGCAATATGTCGGTTGCTGTTACCGTTTCCGTGAAAACCCCACAGTTTTTCAGTGGCCATCGCTTGCGTCTCCCATGCAACTGTATGGGAAAAGAGACTCTATGAATAAGCTTCAAAAACGCGTAAGTGTGGAGGGGGTCCTTTACCAAGGGGGTGATGGGGTTGTTCTCTGTATGTGACTTGTGATAAGTTAATAAAGATCGATTGGACTTTTCTTCAAAGTGCGGATTGTCTTTTGTATAGGGTACAATGTATGGGAAAAGCGTGCGCTGTGCCAGAAAAAGGGGTTGAAGCATTTTTTGGCTACGTGTGGCATTTCGTATTACGGGAAACACAGCATGAAAGGTTCCTATGGAAACCTGGGTACCTTGCGTAAATGCCAGCCTTTCTGCGCTGCGGCACTGTAATGTGTGTGGAAGGGCTCTCAAGGAAGTAAATTTTTTTCCAGACTCATTGATCATTCTAACCCTCATTGTTAGAATGATCAACCAACCTTGAACAAGCTTTGCCATGCTTCCTTTTGAAAAGTAAACAATTATCGCCCTTTGTGAATAGTGTGTTCATTATTACCTACATAGCTCTCTTGGATCTGTAAAAGATCATGATGTGTCCCAGGTGAGGTGAGTGTACAATGTACAAATGTATATAGTATTTGACTTTTATGATAAGTATTTCCAGAGAGAAATATAACGGCGGAGATTGTGGACCACATTTTGCTCAGAGAATGTTATACTGATCCTCTTTCTTCCATACTTTCTAAATTGCAGAGCCAGAATGTAGCTTAAGGTCACTTTTGAAAGACTATACCTGTAGCTGACCAGACATTCATTTGCTTATATATAGAGTATATAGTATATTTGGATGAATACATAAAGCTAGGTACACACAGGTTGATCTGTAAAAAGATTTGAGTACAATCGAGCAACGTGTGCGGTCACGGTGCTTGATTATGCTCTAATCTGTTTACAAATCTACCCGTGTTAGACTTGAAACTCGATTGAACCGGATTGCAACATGTTGGAAAACCCTGTTCAATCTCCATTACTTTGACTAGAGACATGAGTCTTCATTAAAAGTATTGGAGGAGCTGCTGCAGCCTGGACCCACTGTCAGTGTGAAGGGGGCAGGGCCAGCACTTCTCTATCTGAAGCTGTGTTGTGATTCACACTTGCTGCGTGCTGGGGGAGAACGGGTCCCCATTGAACGGCAATTGATGTGCCCATGTGGTGCACATTGATATCCGTTCAATTGATCTCCGATCAATCACAGCGTGGTGACGTCACCAAGGGGATGCACGGGAATCTACCCGTGTGTGCCTAGCTTTAGTATGTGTTTTAGAAAATTGTCTGTGATACCAGATCCCACTATAAGCAAAGACACAACTGTGTGTTTTTATAAACAATCTTTAACAAGGATTCTATGTAATAAAGTGTACTTAACATTAAACAAAGATTTAATCCCATCATAAAAGACAAAAATGCAGCCAACAACTTTCTATTTATCTCAGTGTCATTCAATGTCTTCATAACAGATGACCTATGCACAAGATTTGTGCGTTGCATAGTGTGGGTATGTTAAATGCATGATCCAGATTTCCAGTTGATCTTGTTATATATTAATTTCCACTAATCCTAGATTTCTAAGCAGCCTGAACATTAATTGCTGAAATGCTCACATTGAAAGAGCATTGTTTTATCCCCTTGGGGACTTCTAGGAATGATTAAACTTCAATCAATTAAAAATTGTAAAGGGCAACCCAGCGATATGTACATGGAATAGCTGTGTGCGGATTCTAGAGAAGAAAAAGATCTGTTTGGATTATATCTGCCATTTTGCATGTAAGATTGAGTCTCCTATTCTTTCCCCAAATGTGCATGTGTAATGCAACGGAGGCTCGGAACAACAGATTGGGGGCTATGATGGGCTGTGTGATGGGGCTATGACATAGCCCTGTCATAGCCCCACTGCCTTCAATGCCCGACTTGCACTAAGTGTAGCCATAGCCTAAGTATGCAGTAAGACTGTGTCTCCACATCCATAGGGACCCCCTACGCTAAGCGCCATGCTTGGCGGGGGTTTCCGACGGAGCACATATAAATGATGATACCTTTTGTTGTTTTTTTATTTATTTCTTTGCTGATCTGTCTATTGTGCATGTTGTGGGGAATCAGCCCAAATGGGTTCTCTCAACAGTTTAAATCCACACGATTATTTTGATTTAAGGGCTCCTACCCACGTTTATTTGCACACTCCAAAACATAAGTTACCCTTGCAGGGGTTAATATCCAAACGAAACAGTCCCAAAATCAACCACCGATCAAACAAAGTTTCCTACCTCTAGGAAACCTTAATGGCCTGCCTCCTGGCAGCCATCAGCATGGGGCCACACACACTCTATGTGCCCTATATTTGCTGCACCTAGCAGCCCTGTCTCCAACCACATTGGGAGCACTAACACACTGGACTCTGCAGCTATTTGGAGTCACACCTAGCTCCAATCACCTGCAACTCAGGTGTTAACTGTTTAGTGGACCCTGGGGGAATAGGGAGGCCCACCCAATTACATTCTCTCTATCCCAGGGTCCGGGAGCCCTTTAAGAAAACAAAACGAAAACAAAACACATCTAGCAACCTAATGGTGCTGGCCAATAATCATTCCCGGACTCCTTCCAGGAACCACCAAACTAATTCACAGTCTAATTTCACAGTGACAGGTGACTTGTCTGTCACAATGTTTATACTAAAACCTACAATTTCCTTGCATAGGAGGTAACATGGTTGGCAACTGAAAGGTTGTTTGTGGCCAGTTTCTAACAGAATTCCTTTGAGGAGCTGGGCCCACTATGTTTGAAGAATAAATCTTTTGACCATATGTCTTTATACTTTTTTGCTCCTTTACTTCCCTAGATACCACGAAAAGTATGGTACTTCTGTTGTTAAGGACAATACAAAGTATTGTTCATTTAATTATTATTGTTGAAGAGATCTCATTCTCTTTTTTTCACTGGTCTTCCTAGATTTAAAACATTGAAATATCTTTGCTCATGGCAGCTTTAGATAACCTTTGTTCCTAAGGCTTGTGATCTGTATAAACTGTAAGTTCCTTTTCTCTGGGAAGAAGGCATCGAAAATCCATAGAGCACATTACAAGTAATTTGCAGTATATTTTTGTATTCTGAGAACACCAACTACTTCTATTCTTTAATAGCAACAAGCTACCATTAGCAGGTTTATAGCTCAGAATTATTGACAAGCTGTTAGTACATTGAGGAGCACTCAAAGGATATATGGATAAAAGAGATTTGATGTGTCTATCAATATTAAGTAAACTGTGCTTCTGAGAGCAAAAGAAGAAACCAAGTTATCTTTTTGTATGATTAGTTTTATTAGACTTTTATCAAGAGCTCCTTAAGATAACTGAATAAGGATAACAACTTCCCATCAGACTTAAATAGACACTATGTGTTTTTATGACTATATTATAATTCATTATACATTGCTGTTGGTTTTCAGTGCCGATTGCAAAGTTGAATTGATTAAAGTTAAAGTTGAACTAAAAACAAAAGGCCAGTTAAACCCCTGGGCTTTGTGCCCATTTATCATTCTTTTTGGAAGAACGGTACAGGTGATGAAAACAGATTACATTGTTTGAATCACCTACCCGCTCTACTTTACATTCCCAGTGCCATCAATGATGCCGGTGATGTGAGGACCAAGGGTGCCTTGGCCTGCATTTGCATGTAGGTCAATGACATAGATCCCCCCCCCCACCCCCTCAATGACGCAGAGGAGGTGGAACCCAGAAGGATCTGTGAGGACGCTGACATGGAGGAATACCACAGGCTCCCCTCAGACAGGTAAGTAACCCCTATTATAGCTTGGGTTGAGTAATATTTGCAAACAAACTTATTCCGAGCGCTCAGGTGATTAATGCAACTACAGTTGTGTTCAAAATTATCCAACCCCCACTGAAATTGAGTGTTATGTTCGCCATTTTGACATTGATGTTGATCATTTCAGTCATCTTGTTTACAATGAAATCAGCGAGGCACTTGTAAGTCAGACAAATATAACATAAAATTAATAATGAAATAACCACAAATGTCTTTTCTGTGCTCACATCATTATCAGTTTTATTCAACCCCCAAGTGGCATTCATTCTTAGTACTTAGTACAACATCCTTTTCCAGTTATAACAGCTTTTTAACCGCTAAGCATAGCTTGACACAAGTGCCTTGCAGCGATCTACGGGTATCTTAGACCATTCTTCATGGGCAAAAGCCTCCAGTTCAGCCACATTCTTAGGCTTGCGCGCTGCAACTGCTTTCTTCAAGTCCCACCAGAGGTTCTCAATCGGATTTAAGTCTGGTGACTGCGATGGCCACTCCAAAATGTTCCAGCCTTTAATCTGCAACCATGCTCTAGTGGGTATGCTTGGGATCATTGTCCTGTTGAAAGGTCCAACGTCTCCCAAGCCTCAGGTTTGTGACAGACTGCATCACATTTCCTTCCAATATCTCCTGGTACTGAAGATAATTCATGGTACCTTGCACACGCTGAAGCTTCCCTGTACTTGCAGAAGCAAAACAGCCCCAAATCATGATTGACCCCGCCATGCTTCACAGTAGGCAAGTAGGATCCATGAACCCAAACAGTTCTAATTTTGTTTCATTAGTCCACAGAACATTATCCCAAAACTGTTGTGGTTTGTCCACATGACTTTTGGCATACTGCAGTCGACATTATGTATATAATAATAGAAAAAGTAACTCCGTAGGCTTTCAAGGGGGACATGAGTTTTACTTCCCAACAAGTATGTGAGACAATCACTTATTGTTTTGTAGAGATGAGAGGAATGAGGAGGGAAATACTGGGATGTGGGGCATTAAGTATATTAACCTTCCTAGCGCACTGTCCCTTACCAAGTACACTGCCTGTTGGTCTCTCCCTCCGGGGCTCTTCACGCAGCCGGTGTCATAATTTACACCGGCTGCGTGAGAGGCCGGCGCTCCTCCATTAACATGGAGGTCTATGCCGAAACCCCGGAAATGCTGCAGCGATGAAGACAATCGCTGAAGCTTTCTGGGGAGGCATTGGGTCTCCCCGATGCCGGCTTCCCCTGCGGTTGAGAGGACCCTGATCGGCGAACGAACAGGGTTCGTCTCAACCGCTAGGGAGGTTAAGTGTGTTTAGGTGCACATTAATTTAAGAAAATCTAATATAACTGTTTCAACATAAACTGATTTTCTTTCTATGTAAATTTAACGTTTTAAAAAAATATATTCTATTTATTGTGCTTCTCTGTGAATTGATCGGTTTGGGTGGCACAAGTCAGTCCAGCAAACTGTGTGTGAGAATATCTGTGCCAGTAATGCATTCTGCCAAGGGTGATGAGATCATGAAAAGTGACAGACAGCTGGCCCTTCCTGTGTAACACAATATTGCTGCAGCATGAAGCATCTGGGTTCCATTCCAATGTACATAAAGAATGACAAATGCTGTGCTCTGTAATTACCTTTATTTACTGCCTGGCTACTGTGAACAATGGGAAGCAGAAAAAAGGCTTAAAGTATCAGTGAACCCTTTTGTCATGATAGATTTCCGAATAATATTGTTTGCTACTATGTACAATATTGTATATGTAAACACCTTCTTGTAAAGAGAAAATACATGGAGATCCTGCCACTAGCTTGGTTTCCCTCATTTGCAGTGTCCACACCTTCTCAAGTGTCCATATATCTTCTCAAGGGGTCCCATAAGTAGGAGCATGCTCAGATCTCATGTTTCTATTCCTGTTTTTTGGCTTACTGAGGTCATGTTATTGCAATGGTTCCTATCCTCAATAAAGCAGCGGCATCACAGGTCACCTGAGAATGCATACATACACCCACACACCAGTTCCCTAAAGTCAAAGAAGAATATCAGTCAGATGACCAGAAAAAAACTGTTTATATTGCACAAAATATAGGGATTTACGGATAGAGATTGTAAATTTTTTTATATTTTGACTAGCTGACTTTGCAAGTAACCATATTTTTTGAACTATAAAGGCCCCCATACATGGGTCGGATTCTGGGGCGATCGATTCCGGGCGCGTGCACGCGAAACGATCGTGCCGGAATCGCGTGCAGCCCACCTTGTCCGATCGTTCACGTCCGATTGATCGGGGGCTCAGAATCGGATCCGACAGAGAACCAACATGTTGGTCTTTCTGATCCGATTCTGCACACATCAAGGGGAGTTGCCATTTCGGAAGTAAGTGATCAGACACGGAATCGTCCAGGAATCCGTGGGACAAGGTGGTATGCAGCGATCGGATACTCTTAATTGGCCGATCGATCGGACCTCCGATTCCCGCTGAGATGGCCGGAATCGATCGGATAGGTGATCAATCGGCCATGGAATCCGACACGTGTATGGCTAGCTTAAGATGTCCCAATGTATAGGATCCACCCTATACTTTGGCGTTTCTGATGGCTGAAAACAATTTAGTCCTTCTCCTACTCTGCTGGCCGGAGCTCTGTGCTCTGACCAGGAGAGAAGGAATTAAGGAGGTAGAGAAGCAGTGCAGGTAGCAGCTTTCCTATCTGCACTATGTGTGAGCTGAGCTTAAGCAGCCCAGCTCACAAACAGTTAACACAGAGCCGAATGAAAGATCCTGCTGTGTTTGGCTATGTTTCCATGGCGATATTGTATCTGTCATTACCTTTCTACCGCACCGGCTGTTCTCTACGGTGTAGTATGTCCACCTCCGGCTGGCGAATTGACAGAACGCCGTGGAGACATAGCCTTATGGTAGCCATACACATGCCGATAAGCGGCCGATTTTTAATCTGACCGACGGGCGTGCGCGCTCACGCCGTCAGTCAGGTTAAAAATCGGCCGCTAATCGGCATGTGCCCACATGGGTCCCTGTCGCCCCACTGCTCGGCCGGCCAGAGAACGCACATGTCCGATCTTCTCTGGCCGATGGGAGCCGAGGCAAGCCGATGCCATAAGCTGCAATGAAGACGGCGTCTCCATCGCAGCTTATGGCCGGCACACAAAGGGTGCCCGGCCGATTGAAGGGGCCCCACAATGCAATGGGATGCTAATCACGTTAGCATCCCGGAAAGATATCGGGACTAGTCTGCTACACACATCGGCGTGTGTGTGGCAGGCTTTAGTGTGAAATCTGGCAGCTTGAGTCCAGCTTTCACACACAGGCAGAGCTACATAGGATAACTGCTGGCTGGCAGATCTTTCATCTGTATCTGCTCTTCATTGCTTATAGCAGTGGGGCTCTACTGATGTAAACAATACAGTACAGATGGGAGATGCGTCCAGTGCTGACAGCTCCTCCGCCTCACCGGCTAATCTGCTGGGAGAGCTAATGGAGAGCCAAGGCGTGATTCATTTAAATTAAATACAAAGTCAAGTAACCATTTTTTGAGTTTAAATTTCAACTCAACTTTGCTTTATTTATACAAAAACTACATCCGGTAGAACAATAATTTTTTTTGTAGCATTCCCAAAATCATCTCCAGCTATTTTAATGATGATTCCATGTTCAGGGTCTTTGCAACTAACTCACTGGTCTGTATCTCAGTTTAGAAATTTATTATTTTGTGTTAGGCTTCTACATGGGTGAAGGGAGACAGATGGGTTTACTCATACTTTAGGGGCATGTGCTAAACTTTTGGGATGCATATCTGACATTTCTAAATTTCTGTTTCCAATGTATTGGTTTGGTCCCGCAATTCAAACAATATCCCATTTTAGACAAACTCATTACCTATTGCTAGTGTTTTATTGTGAATATTAGGATGGTTGTTTAACGTGTACTCTCTCAAGAACTCTCTCAAGTTTTCTCAAGCTATGGCTTTACCCAATAACCATTGTTCTACGTGGTTTATGAAGGTGATACATGTAAACCATATTCTTTTACAAATTTTTTTAACCAACTACAAGAGTGGAAGTTTGTAAATTGAGCTTCCTGTAAAAATATTTGTATTTTTTGTAAAACAGTCCCCTTGGCATGCTAATTATTAGGTGGGAGTGGCAGCGCTATTTAAAATCACAGCACTGGAACTTGTGTTGTTGTGTTCTAGCTGTCTGGATTATAAATGAGGGTCAAAATATTTAAAATACATGAAGAGTCCATTTCATCTACTGCAGTTCCTTGCAGTGTGCTATAAGTTAAGATGTATTATATTACAGCAGACCATATGAATAGCCCATTTCTTACATTAAAGAAAACCATAAAATCTGTATATTTAGGTGGCCATATTACATTATTACAGCTCTCCAATGACTGGTGCGCGAATGCACAGATCCATAGAATTAATACTGCAAAAGAATCACAATCTTATACTGCAGGTCATCAGGTACAGCTTTCTCTCCAGCAAAGAGTATAGTCACGAGCATGGTACAGACAATGGCAACTCTCAATTCGAATCCAGTGAGACTATCATTAAAAAGCACATAGTGCCTTTAATATCACACTATGAATATCCAGTTTGTAGGCAGAAGGCACAGAAGAACCTAGGCTCAAGAATTGCACATATATTTTTCAACAGTAATTCAAGACAACAAGTAATGTTGCTGCTAAGAAACAATTCACAACATCTACAAGAAAGCAAATCTTTACTCCAAAATTAGATTACAAAGACATTAAAGCTTACCATCAATACTGGGCAACACTGTTCTTCTCATAGCCAATACCAATCCCAGAGGAGAACCAAACAGGAAGAAGTCCGACACCTCAAAGTCAAAGCGTCCCATTATGACTTCACAAAGGTTGGAGCTTCCAGATCGGGGAAAGTCCATGTCATCTTTCATAACACTTGAATGAATGCTGTAGGTGGAAATAGGAACAGTACAAAGTTTATAAATAGATATAAAAAAAAAAGCTTTTGGGGTGATGCCCAAATGGCTATTGAGGAAATAACTAGTAGAAGTTAGGTCCCATTTACACATGTGATTTCATGGCAGCTGACACCTGGAGCCGCCCAGAAATTGTCCCCCCCAGAGCTGGAACGAGTAGTGGATGCAGATTTTAAAAACAGTCCCCATGTTATCTGTATGGTTGGCTGCTCGAAAATCACCCAGGAAATGCCTCATGTGGCATTCCTTGGGCAGCTTCAGTTTTTGGAGGGCAAAAGGGCAGCTGTTAACCGCACATGTAAATAGGACCTTAGTCTTATGTAACTAGACCCATTTGGTAATGTTTTAGACATCTTATAGACAAAAAGATGTTTTCCATCTCTGTATTAGTTCAACCCAATGATTACAAGGGGGGAAAAAAGTAAAGTCAGGATTATTGGTTATAGACCAAAAATGTTTTCTAGCCACCAACAATACCTTTAAGGGCTACATTGTACTTGTATAGGAAGTGCTAACAATGTGCACCATGCAATGTGCGCATTGGCATGCCATGCCAGCACACAATGCAGTGCGTAGAGTCTGAATGAGCTGTCAAAGCCAACTAACAGCAAGTTACATCATATATGGGAGGCTGCATGCCAATGCTGCCAGTCCTGATCTTTTTAGGCTATTAGGAACTAGCCAGATATATTGAGAAATATGTTGTCCCAGAAATACAGTTTACAGTGAATTCTCCAGTTTTTGAGAAAGTTTTACCCTTTTATTTTTAACATTCAGATATCTGAACCTACTGTACATAGAATTATACATTTAAAAAAATAAATATAAAATAAGAGAAACATCAAGACATTTGTAAATGGGCATTTAAGGTGAATAAAAAAAGAATCACTCTTACAAAATTCATATCTTTTTTCCATATATGTAATTGCAGGTATACCGTGTATATGTGTATATTATTATTATTATCATTTATTTATATAGCGCCAACATATTATGCAGCGCTGTACAATACATTCGAGTGAAGATACAACACAAGATAACACACAGGTACAGGTTATGACACAGGAGGAGTAGAGGTCCCTTCCCGGACGGGCTTACAGTCTCATAGGTTGGGGAATAGAGTATACAATAGGTGGGGGGGCTGTCATGGTTGTGATGTTAGAGGTGAGAGGATGGGTAGGAGAAACTGAAGTGGTGGGTTTTCAGTGCTTTTTTAAAAGGGCCAAAAGTAGGAGCAAGTCTAATGGGGCGAGGGAGAGAGTTCCAGAGGCATGAGATGATTTTATGAGTGGGGATTTCATTAGTAGGTCACTGCAGGAGCGGAGGGGGCAGTTAGGGGTTTATTTGTGTACCGGGTTGGATATGTAAGGAGGACAGGAGGTGTGGAGTGATTTGAAAGCAAGGCACAGAATTTTAAATGTAATTCTCTGGACAATTGGAAGCCAGTGTAGAGATTTGCAGAGAGGAGTAGCAGATGAGGAGTGGTTAGAGGAGTAGCAGATGAAGAGCGGTTAGAGGAGTAGATGAGTCTGGCAGTGCCATTCATGATGGACTGGAGAGGTGATAGTCAATAAGAGGAAAACCAGAGTGGATAATGTTGCAGTAGTCCAGACGAGAGATGATGAGAGCGTGTACCAGGACTTTGGTGGTCTCTGGGGAGAGGAAGGGGCGGATCTTGGAGATGTTGCGGAGATGGAAGTGGCAGGATCTAGCAATGTTTTGTATGTGGGGAGTAACAGAGAGAGTAGAGTTAGAGAGAGAGATATTATTTTACCTAGATAAGAAAGCATGGTGTTGTGTTATGGTATCACAGTCATACGTAGATGAATCACTATTTTTTCTTAGTAAAGGTGGCCTTGGTTCCCCATTGTCCAAAACTCCTGAGATGTCAATATTGCTTTTGCTTAGCCGCTTAGTTCCTCGCAGGTTAGCATTGCTTTCATCACAGAGAATAGGATTATCCTGGTAGTAGGGAATAAAAAGAAAACTTTGATAGTAAGAAGACGGTTGAAGGTTACAGTCAATTCTGACCTCCTGTAAGAAGCAATTATTATTTTCTCCATTTGCTGATGTTTTTAAAGCAAAATGTCCATAATGCCTAAACATATATCAGTGGTGCCCAAGCATCCTTCTGTGTAAACTATACAAATATATTAATTACAAAATATTAATTGATTGCCTTTTACTTACCGTACATACAACAGCATTATTAGTTCATCTCTTCCCCGATATTCCAAAGATTGTATTGTTTTTCATTTACACCTCATGAAATGCACCAACAGGCGCAAAGTTATTATGAACATAACTTTATACATCAACTTCCCCAGACTCGTTATACCGGGAAATGTAAACACTTTGTTTTTAATCTAGCAATTAAATTGTTAGCAACACACCAATGTAGAATGTGAACCCATTGTGTGAAATGAGGCATGACCTTGATGAATATTGTCTCTGTCATCAGTTTGTAATATCGAGTTGTAAATATGTTGGATTTATGCTAATGTGGTACATCAGTTGTTAAACCAAAAAAGCATGGTGCAAATTAATCACATGCGGCGTCTAGTTCTGGGAATATTTCTTTACAATAGGAAATGATCACCTACAAATGTTTCATCCAAGAGTACCGCATCACCTTGATAGAAACAAATGGAAATAGGATAAATGCTGCTCTACAACAAGGGAAACAGTGGGCCAGATTCAAAAACTTGGACAAAGTTACAGGCCAACCTTGATATTTCATAAATACATGTCTATTATTGAGGAAGCTCTACCTGCTCATCAGATATAACCTCCTGGGTGTTTGGCCCAAGTTAACTCGGGCTGAGTTTCATGATAAAATAACTATTGAAAAACCTACCTGTCCACCTGATTCTCCCGCCGATCGGGCACATCGGCATGTATGCCAATGCTTCCAGGTCTGCCCCCGATCGCGTCACTAGTGAAGCGAGGGGGGCTGGGGTAGGCGGCACCATAGACAATAATGACGCCATAGTCTTCAGTGACGCTGGAGTTATGCACGGGACATCCGAGTGGGTAGGAAATCATGGCGGAGCATGTTGTGCTGCACCACGATTGCCCGTGGTGTGGTTTAAAAAAAAACACGCCACATGCTGAACGCTCAGGTAAAACAAGCATAGTGTAATACTATAAAGCATGTGAAATCAAATGTCAAATAAAAGACACAACTGTGCTAGTTCATCTCTGAAATAATATTGTTTAAAAATCTTGCGGTGGGTATACACAGGTTGATACCCGTTTAATTGTAGAACCCTCGAGCTCAGCATGATGACATCACCATGCTGCGCTTGAGCATTTATCTATTGAACGGTGAATCGTTGCGCACCAGATTGCGTGATTGATTACTGTTTGACACTTTGGATTGGGACCAGGGTCCAGTAATGACAATCGAACAGGGATTTACCAATATGTTGGTTACCTGTATGACCGAGAGCGAAAGGGTGGCCGCAATCGATTCCCTAACAACCAATCACCGCTAATGCTCACTGTGGTTGATTGCTTGGAAATGCATTGGAAAATTGACCCACGTATGGCCACCTTAACACTGCTGGCCAGATTTGGCTCTGCTCAACCACCTTAAATGTATTGATCACTTTAAGGCGCTAATTAAGGCTCATTCCTTAAAGTGAATATCTGGCTGATGGCCTAAATTTGTATTTAAACTATGCACCCATGCTATCTACCTTAACTTTACTTCAATAACCAACCAACTTACCTATACCACTTGCTTTCCCATTCTTCTCTATACCATTCTGTTTACTTCAAGGTCATAGCAATAAAAGGTTCAAACATTTCGTTTTAGCATCTGCTCAATATATGGTAGATCCAACAAAAAATAAATAAATAAAAAGGAGAGTATTGCAGGATTACTATGTGAAAATAATGAGGAAAAAATACAATGACCATATCCAAACTATACTTTGAACTATAATTTGTCTTTATCCTAAACATTTTGCCCTAATGTGCGAACCTTAAAGCTAAAGTAGCATAAGTCCTTTAAGTAAAAATTTGTTGAAATTTTGACTTTTTCAGAGCAATTTCGACAACTGGGATTTCTGCGGGCGTGATTTGGTTTTTTTCATCTTGACTTTGAACTTAATTTATACAAAAACTCCATGTGTTAGAACAATATATTTTTTTACATGCAATTGTGGTGATAATAGCATGTTCAGGGGTTTTGCAATTAAATCACAAAGTCAGCTAGTTGAAAAAATAAATGTGATTGAATTTCGATAGGGATATTGTCATTTGTCGACGAAACACATTTTCTTAAATTCGACCATCTATATTCTCAAGTTAAACCAAGATAGAAATGACAGATCTTCATATAAATATAAGATCAACATTAAATCAATAAGTGTAAAAGAAAAATACTCACAGTGACAATGTATTTATAAAAAGCATTTATAAATATATACAATATATATATATTTGTATGAAAATACATTTTAGTTTATTAGGAATAAAGTGTCTGAATGCAGACTGGCCACTAACAAAAGAATTTAGAAGCATTACCAGTAGATGGCAAGCTAATAACTGCCATTCACACAAGTACCAGCATACTCATCTATTAGCAATTTAGAATGAAAACTCACCAGACTTCTAATTAGAAGCAACACATTTATATCTATTAACATCTTGTGTATAAATCTTTACTAAAGCATTTGCAATTCTAATTTGCCACAAAATCATTAGTATGTTTAGGAGCCATTTGTGACATGCTAGAGGTTTCTTAGTTACATTTTATTATTTCTGTATATCTGAGTACCCCTCTGACTTTATCAGTTACCCTGTTATTGTCTATCAGTAGTGATGGCCGAACATCGTCTACGTCCATTTGCAAACAGGCGGATCGCACTTTTGGAAAAGTCCGACATCTGCCTGTTCGCGGTGAACCGATAATCTAATTTGGTAAAAATACCGGAATTGATGTCGGTATTTGGAATGCACAGTTTCGTATTCCAAATACGGGAAGTGACTTTACGGACGTCACTTCCGGTATTTTTACCGTGTTAGAGACTGGAGCCTCTAGTGACGCAGCCGCGCAGGGATCTAAAACACTCTCCTGCCGACTGGATCTTTTTTGCAACTGATCCGCCCAGGGGGGGGGGGGAATACTCACACTTCTTTGAAGGGAGTGGGTCGAACATCCGTACTGTTCCCCAGCGAGAAGAAGATAGAACATACGGTGTTCACTGTGGACTGTCTGCCGTTAAAACACTGCAGCCATCTGTATCTTTCAGATTTACTATCCATTATATGTAAGAGTGTAGTACCTGATGCATGTATATAGGGTGAAGGTAAGCTGTGTCTACCCACAAAATAGAAGGATGTCCCCATGGACCAGGATTATCTTGTCTGATTAAAGTAATTATTTGCCATAATGAGAGACAGACAAGACCAGTGCAAAGTTTATAAGTTATCACTACTTAGTGAATTATAAACAAGATTCAGGAGATATATTATACTAATATACTCTTAATACATCATTTTTTATGTGTTAGCAAACAGCAATAACAATAGCAAACTGTTATGACCATATGGGAACAATCTTAAGCCAACTGAGGAAAACCTTGGATTACAGGTAGCATTTGGTAAAAGATATAAAATGGGAAAAAAATATGTCCCTCTAGGATTTGCCAGGAGATCACTGTCCAATGGGGGAAAGCTGGATGTTGACAATTCACACAGTGGGAGGGAGTATATAGGAGGGGGGGGCGCCACATGGGGGGGACTTGGAGCACTCGCCGCTGCAGTCAACTGGGTCCTTACATTCACCTATACCAGGTAAACGCTTATACTTTTCTACCAGTGTCAGCTCTCCCTTTCCTTCTTTCCCCACCAACTATTTTCACCTTTATCCTCCTTATCTATATAATGTACCTTATTTCATAGATACGATCACTGGGTTTTTACAGCTCTATGGGAAGTCCCTGCCAGGATCCTCTACCTTCCAGGTACCTCCTCTTTTAAATTTTACAATAATTTGTCTCTGTTCGGTCCTCTATCCCCTTTCCCCTTGATTCAACCGCAATTGCCTTAGCCCCTCACATGTGGTGCTCACTGCCTTCCACTTAGATATACTCCTTTGGGTTGATTGTAACACCCACTCTCCATCTGGCTGCCCCTGAGTCACCCCAGGCGAGCACCCAAGGGTGGGGATCGGTACTGGATGTGGCTGATCTCATGCTTGACCTACCCCTGTAATAGCTGTCCCCTTCAGGCTCGAGGGTGAAGTTGCCATTCAGGCCCTATCCGACACTGACCAGGTAGGACACATATATTTTCATATATATTTTTTGGTGATTTATATGTATCTTTTGACACGAACGTATATGTGGCTACTACACTTAAATTAATATCTTAGTAAATATGTGTGAACTGTCATGTCTATAGCTCCATTATATGCCACTTATCACTCATCCATCAAAACGTTATGGGATTTAGATATCCAGTATGCATATAACTGCTAATTATTTGAATAATGGTGGGAACTATCCTGCACTGATACCATGTATGTTTTGATAACTTAATTTATCTGCAACAAAAATTTTGTACTGCAACCATTGTCTTGTGACCACACTAATCAACCATGATTGTAAATGTATATACAGTATCTGTTTTTGGTTATAGATTGCATTTATATCTCCCTGAAGAAGCCACACCGGCGAAACATGTTGGAGGTGCATTTCTAGTCAGTAACTTTAACTTATCACACAAGGATGCAACATTGGCACTGTATTTGACATTGCGGCTTTTCTACTGTTTCTGGTTTTTAGGAGTCATCCTAATGTATGTTGATGGCTCTGACTCCTTTTACTGTAATTGTGACTTTTTTATCAACTTATTTAAAAAAAAAATACTTTTTTATGATATTAACTACTAGATACATTTATACACGAAGTGCCTTAAAAACCCGCTCTCTAGTGATGGCCGAACCTCGGCCATGTTCGTCCGCGGACGGGCGGAGCGGACTTTTAAAAAAGTCCACCGTCCGCCCGTTCGCGGATAGATTCAAATTCCCCGCTGCTAGGCGGGGAATTAGAATCGGAAAACCCGGATGTGACGTCAGTGACGTCACATCCGGCACCTGGAACGCATAGTTCCTGGTGTGCTTACCGGATGTGACGTCACTGACGTCACATCCGGGTGTTTGAGCCGGCTTTCCACTGAA
Source organism: Ptychadena robeensis (assembly GCA_036250615.1). Classification (NCBI taxonomy): domain Eukaryota; kingdom Metazoa; phylum Chordata; class Amphibia; order Anura; family Ptychadenidae; genus Ptychadena; species Ptychadena robeensis. The sequence goes on from CM070033.1 coordinate 169,289,072, forward strand.
AGACCGGGTTCTCTACCCGGTCTTCAGTGGAAACATTCTTCCTGCGGCGGGATCTCGCTGCGTATGATCCCACCGGAGGAAGAATAGAGGGCTCCTTCACGCCGGCGGACAGGGCGGGTCGAACACCCGTACTGTCCGCCGGCGGGAAGGAGGGCGAACATGCTTGTTCGCGGCCAAACTGTCCGCCTTGCGGGCAGTTCGGCCATCACTACCGCTCTCATATGGTCTATCTCAGGAACTGTTAGTTCTCTGAAATATTATGACCTTCGTTTGTGTTCCTTCCATTATTGAACACCTGCAATTTAAAACCTGTTATAAATATGAGACAGTTTCATGCAATACTAACCCCAAATATTGGTCACCTTGCCTGAATTCTTTTAAAGTTCTCCTTGCTTCACTACAGTCTTTAAAGATATAAGTAGCTTCCAGGAACAAGATTTGTGACAACCACATCATTTGACAATGCTGATACCCTGGTTTGCCAACCTAATCATCTTTACGCAGAGGAGCAAGTAGCTGTGAGGAAATACAGGTATGCTGACTATTGGGTTCCGTAAATGCTTTTTGCTGAACTATTACCTCTTTGGTCTAGATGGGCACTTAAAGGATCCTTTTATAAAGCACTAGATCAGGGGTCAGGAACCTATGGCTTGAAAGCCAGATGTGGCTCTTATGATGGCTGCATCTGCCTCGCTGCCAAATCTTTAACCTCCCTACCATTCATGAGGAGCCCAGCTCATCCGGAGTTTGTTAACTCTGGACAGGCTGGGTTTGAATGAACCCTGCAAACCCCTGGAAAGCTGAGGCGATTATATCTGTGGCCACAGCATTTCCAGGCTTGCGTGACCACCCTGATTAAAATTTAGCAGGGAGAGGGCATTACTCTACACATTATCAGCCCAAGCGGCGTGGGACATTTGCAGGGAGAGTAACGCCCTCTCCCTGCTAAATCAGCCAAGAACTAAAGGTCCCCACACACGTATCGAGTGGGGACCAACAGATAAGCTGTGCAGAGCAGCATGACAACTTCATTGCTTACAACGTGTGCCAGCCGTTAGTTTCAATGGGGACGCCATGGTTTAGAAAGTCCCTCATATTTCATGGTTTTGGTAAAACAAAAAGAGAGAAATCTAAAGGTTTATGGGGACCCTTAATCCGATACCGGCAGTGATGTCAGTGATGTAACTTCCTGTATTTGGAACGCGGACAAACCACATTCAAATAACGTAATTGAATACATTTTAAAATATGTGATGTTCATGGCTCTCTGAGCCAAAAAGGCTCCCTGCACTAGATGACAGCCCCAGATATTTATTCCCTAACTCCCAACAATTATATTTGAACAGTTGCAGACAATTACATATTCAGCTCCCTCATGCATTACCCCCACTATAAAATAGCTTATGACATTTGAGGACGGCAGAAGTGTATTCATTTTAAGATGAATAAAACATGTGTTTGCCACAATTTAAACCAATTATAATAACTCAGTATGACCAAAGACCATCTTAGGAATTACTTATCAATATTTAGTCAGGATTGGAACTTTCATTGACTTCTATTGTATTGTTGCATTATGTGCACAGATCCCAAGAAGATTAATCAGTATGGAATAAAGGAAGGTTCATAGGTACTGTGATCAAAAGGAGTTATTCCAGTTATTATAAAATCTGAATGGGAAGCCACATCTTCCTACCACCAGGGTGGTTCAGTACACTCAGGGTTTTTTCACATTATACACACTGTCAAATTGCAGATCAAACACGATAAGGTGTGGTTTTTCAAAATGTACACAATAATATGTTTAAAAATGCACTGCATTAGTATAAATGTTAGGATATGTGTCCACCTCATATTTGTCCCTGCTTTCAAGGTGTGCTGAAGATGAGGAAAAAGATACAAACATTCATTGCAGCAGCAATAAAACCGCACTGGGCATTGCTGTCAATTATGTGCAATGCATTGAACACTGATGAAAGTGGGATATGGAAAAACACACCCAAAAATATTTGGACATGTTCTTTCAGTACAAATATCTTGATATTTGGGCACATTGGATATTTCGAATTAGGGCACATTATCACCAATGCAAGGGTGACATGCCACAAAACGTGGGCTAACCTCCTGCAAGCCACATGCAAATCGCTGGTTTGGCATCATGGATGTGCCATACTATCGCCTCCGTGACGCTGTAGTGTCGTGCAAGTGCGATATAAAGAGCTACTCAGGACACCAGGTTCTTTGAGGTGGATGTCCTCTTGTCTGGCCAATGAACACTGTTTGCACCCCAATAAGCCAAGGTCTGCGCACGCTGGTAGGGGGCTATTTACAGTTTATTGGCAGATATATACCGACAGCTCCAACTCCCGAGGGCGGAGAAGGGGTTCAATCTTGGGAATAAATGTTCCTAATAGTTGCTACCAAGCTGCTGGAACCTTAAGGCCGGGTGTAGTGGGCTCTCTCCTAGATCCAGTGCTGAGGCTGTGGTCATCTGAAAAAGCCCAGGGATTTTAAAGGGATGACTATTTATGTCCTTAAACATGGGCTGACTTAAAGCCTGTAACTGGGCAGATTAGCTTAGATAAGGGCTTAGCCCTAAGCGTCCGTACGTCGCGGTGCCGGGCGCGTACGTCAATCAGTGACAACTGTGGGGTGCGTGCGCTCTGCGCGGCAACGGCGGGGGGCCCTCAAGAGTCCGGCTCCAACAGCAGCCGAGCAACGAACACGAGGGAGTTTAAGTCGAACGTTCCACCTGCCATCTTTATCTCTACCTCCTTTACTTTAACCTCCCTAGCGCACTGCTGAGGTCCAGATTTTTGTACCAAAAGTGCACCATAGACTTCAATGGTAAATTTTTCTTTATGTTGTAGGCCTGTAACTTCCCAAAATATGTCCGTACAAGGGTCTAATAGACATCCTGACTATAATAATGTTTGAAACAAACAATTAGGTCAAATAAAAAACATTTTTTTTTTTATAAATTTAACGAGAAAATGAGAAAACACAAAAATCAGGGCACAAAGTTTTGCTGCTATGTACTAAATCTCGCCCAAATAAAGTCTCTGGTGCCCCACATGTGCCCATTTGCAGTTAACCCTCTCTAACCTGGTGTGATAAAATCACACCAGGAAAGAAAGGGTTACAGCAAATGGGCACATCTGGGGCATCAGGGACTTTATTCTGGCGATGTTTATTACATAGGGGGAGTTTGAAAGCAGTTTTCTACATAGAAAACTGCTTTCATGCTATTTACTGTTATCCCGCCGCCTCCCCGAGTGACGTCATCACCTCACTCACGCTGTCCTGGACACCAGGACAGCGTGAGTATGCTCTCCCGGAGCCCCGATTTGTACTGGATGGCAGCATCTCGTCCAGTGCTATACTAGCAGCTGCAGCGCTGGACGAGGTGCTGCCGCCCCGAACGCTAGGGCGGTTAAAGTAAGTGCAATACTTGATGCTGACCTGCAAGGTTAAGACTGGCCGTTTCCTGTTTAGCAATATCTGATCGATAATACAACCCTTATATATGAGACCTTCTTTCACCTTCAAAGATCTAAACAGGTATTAAGCTTTTACTATTATTCCATAAACTTTGTTACTCTTACTTCACCTTAATTCTAACCTAATTTAAAATGTCCCATCACATCTATTCTTACTGGATCACCCAATTTCAACTTATTTTCACTTTTTCAATTCATCCATATACTTTCATAGGATTATTATACTACACTACTCTAGGGGGGTTAATGCGCTATCTGCATATTCACCTATGTTCACTCACATTGGGCACTTTACCCTATATTAAAAATGTACCTTGTCACCACTCAATTATCATGACTTCACATGTAATTAAACACTTTTATCGATTCCCTCACCTTTTTCACTTGTAGCATGATGGTTTTGTGCATTTGGATTTGTCACTTTGTTTTCAAACTATCCTTCCTATTTCTACACCTCTTTCGTACTAGTAATCAAATAATTCACAACCAACACTTTATTTTAGGAAGTGCACCTTTTTTAACCACTTATGGTTCTTTTTTTTGTATCATTTAAGGATGGTTCTTATGGCTTCCCACACCCTAGGTGGGATTTCCCCTCACGTCTTCAAAACTTACCGTCTGAATATACAAATAGACATGCATACTTAATATCAATATGGGTCGACTCCTTGTGCAGGTTGTGTCGGTCGATTGGCTGCCGGGCCTTTGTTTGGCCCCCCGTTCTTTACCCGTAAATGCCCCTTGTGGGGGCTGTTGGCTGCTATATCCCTTTGACTGTTTATATTTGTACATGTTAGTAAATACCTACATAAGCATAACCTTAACATATTTTTTGACCACTATACTGACTGAGATGCTAATTTACCCCCTCTGTTGTTTATGTTTGTTTTGTCTGATGTCCCTGAAAATTAATTCGGGGGGAACTTTTTGCTGGTTTTGGGATTCTTCTCTCCCATTTCCCAGTAACCATTTGTTTGACTGATATTCGGGATGTGGGCCACACTACTCCGAAAAATGCAATTTTTAGATAGATATATACAGACAGCTCCAACTCCCGAGGGCGGAGAAAGGGTTCAATTATGGGAATAAACTTTTCCAATAGTTGCTGCCAAGCTGCTGGAACCTCAAGGCCGGGTGTAGTGGGCGCTCTCCTAGATCCAGTGCTGAGGCTGTGGTCATCAGAAAAGCCCAGCGATTTTAAGGGATGACTATTTATGTCCTTAGACAGGGGCTGGCTTAAGGCCTGTAACTGGGTAGATTAGCTTTGATACTTTTTGGAGGGAAAGAGAGGAGCGAAAAACATCCAGCCATGACTCCATGACTTTCAGCAACCTGTCAACAGCAGGTGCAACCCTTAAGGGGAACACACCAACTTAGAAGCACTATACAGGCAAATATTACAGAGCATACTATACAGTTATGTGGCCCTTTCTCGTGTCGCTACAACACCAGTGGACACATGCCCTTACAAAGCCTTCTTATGGAAAAAAACAGCTTTCCTTTGGGATTGCATTGCTGAAAGTGGATAGCACATGTGAAAGAGCCGTCAGTAAAAGTGAAGTGTATATGATAAAATGGGTATGTACCAATACTTCTAAAGTTTACAAAATTTTACATTTAGAAAAAATTTACCTTCCTAAAGGCTGGAACAATTAATAGATTGAAGTAATAAAACCTCTTCCCAAGCAGACAATATGCATGGCGGTGAAGGTTGTATAACCATGACAAAACATCGTGGCCTTTCAGCTAAATGTTTCTATGCCTCAGTAACAAAAAACAGAGAACCGAAGGCAGATAATCACTGTGATTTTCCAGTGAGATTTCAGAAACTGACAACGACAAAAAGAGCAGAGCAAAATGAAGGTCAAGTTGTCTTCGCAGCATTTCATCAAACTTGGCGTACTTCTAGAAATACAGTTATTAAATATTTTGAAATCTCACAAGGCTTAAAGTAAAACGCTCAGGAATATTATGCTTTAGGTAGGGCAAATCACCGGTGCTGCCACATGCCACTGTTATTGCAAAGGGATCACTTTATCATTTTACAGAATGTAGAAAGAAAAGGAACCTACATCAGTGGACAGGAGTGATCAAGGTTCAAGGCACAGAAAGAGGATGAGATAATACCCTGTTTCTACTATGATAAGCCATCGCCATCAAATAAGCCACCCCCGATTTTTGCCCAAAACATTAAAATAAGCCAACCCCCGCAAATAAGACACCCACCGATACCTGCCCGAATCTCCCATTCGGGTGGTACAATGGGTAACTGTGTGCCTCCGTGTAACTCTGTCAGGGCTGGCTGCAGAGCGGATTAGGCAGTGACTAAAAAGGCCTGTGCATGTGCCCGCGCCTTTGCGCCAGGAAGGACAAGCAAGCTGCTGATCCCTGCCATAACGGAGTCTGTTACCCGGCCGTACCGGTTGAAACCCCCAAAAAAAGAGTCAGTAAAGGGGAAGGGGACAATGATTGGCACAGAGTGATCTAAGGGGACAATGAATGGCACAGAGTGATTAGAATAAGACATCCCCCTGAAAATATGACCTAAGGCATATTTTGGATTTTTTTAAAAATATAAGACAGTGCTTTATCATCGGGGAAACTGGGTAGCTAAAATCTACACCTACTAAAGGAAATATCCTTATTTTATATTAAAATCAGGATCACTTAAAGGACTAAGTGATTAGGCCAGAGAACTGGATTCATGTTGTACCATAGTGTTAAGTGAGAATATTCGAAATTCAAATATATTTGATGAAAATCTGACATTTGAGAATTCGCAATATTTTGCAAATGTGCGCTCGGATATTCACAATGGCGGATATTCGTCATATTATGCTTCGACATTGTTTACCGGCATACATCGCGCATATTTGTGTTCGTACTGGCTAAGATCACAGAATGAAGAAGAGAAGCTGCAAAGCTGGTTCGTGAATCATTGTGAATCATTGCAAACAGCCATGTGCGCTGAAAGGCAATAGATTACAGTTGAAATTTGCAAATTGAGTATGCTCCTTAATATATTTGTGAAAATACGTGATTTTGAATATACCATATGCCGCTCAACACTGTATTTTATTTGGTTTTGATGGATACTTGAGACATATTCTACATATCTTGTTACATTAGCCTAATCATATCACTTGCCCAGCCACTATAGATGAAAATGTAAAGGTAATACAAGTGCACAGGGAAAATATCAATTGTGTCATCAATAAATGTCTGATCCTCAGAAGGTGTACATCAGTCTTCAATATAGTCTTCAGCTTTATAATTCTTTTTTGCTTTCCCTTCCTTCCTCTAAATGTTATGAGATGCCCTGGCAGGACAAACCTGGTCTTATTAAACCATCACATCCAATTACTTATAATGTCAATATTGGGTTTGACATCGCCTAATACTTTGATTCAAGTATATAGATTTGTTCCTGACGTCAAGCCCTGACTTTATGAAATATTAAAAAAGAAGTAAATAAAAGGTTATAGGTCACAAGACAGCAATTGAAATGAAGAAAACATTTTTAAAAAAATGAAAAAGCAATTCTAATCATTCACAGCAAACTTAGCTACATAGTGGTGGCCTGTCTGAAGCTAGTTTCGATTTTTCATCAATCGATCTTTTAAACGATCGGGCATGCAATTCTGAAATAGAATCCATTTACAGAATCGATCGCACAATGCACCATATGACTTAGATTCCTGGTCGATTCCTTCCCGTGATCGATTGATCACAGATCGTGCGATCTCCAGCTGGCAGCTGTTCTAATCGGAAATTATGTAATGTGGGTTGGACACCAACAGGTCAATTGATAGGAATGATCACATGTCTCCAATAACGTTCCGGGGATTCCTGAGCAATCGACTAAATTTTACAGACAGGTCCGATTCCTGCTCGATCGATTGTACTTGCGATTTAGGGTCAAATCAATTGATTGATCACTTTGTGCATGCATCAATTTGTGATCGATCAGGCGATCGATTTCACAGAAATCGTACAGAAAACCGAGACGTCTATGCCCAGCTTGAGCCATGACATGCTGGATAATGTGATTACAGACCACAAAAATATTACACAGTATGGAAGTGGTATTCCCTACAGTTACCTGTTCAGCTCGAGATCAAGAAAGAAATTTGCAATCACCCTGTTAGGGGTTTTGCTCTGTCTGTCGTATTATATGATGTAGTGGCAAAAGATAATACTAACCCCCAGGTGTAGTAGCTATAACCTATGAACATAAAAAAAAAACTTCTGATATAAAAAAAATTGAGAAGACGTAACGACTGAGCATTAGCCTGGGGCATTAGCCTGGGCTGGTACCTCCTAGGTGCAATTACGATAGAACAGGGGGTGTCAACACAAACACACAAACAGCCAATATAAAAAATTTGGATAAAGTCACAGGCCACCCTCATGTTTATTTTTTAAAAGTACGTTATTCCTTATCATAACAATTAATCTTTTCACATGGAAACAAAATCTTAAGTTTTACTTAAAGATTGAATCTAGAACTCGTGACAAAATGTGTCAAATAAAATACACATCTGTGGAATTCACTTCTTAAAGAACATTAAAAACAATCTTGTGAACCACATGTAAGTACACCACGGACTGAATTTGGCCCCTGGGCTAAGTTGGGCACCCCTCCTAGAAGATCCGCACAATTAGTGTAATGGGCAGGTACTAGGTTGTGTACACAGGAACCTCATCTGAAAAACTTTTAAAAGAACTTTACATAAAAATACAGAGTTTGGAGTTCAAGTGATACCGTTTATTGGCTAACTGCACTCTACTATTGCTATAAAAATAAAAACAATACAGGAAAGATTCAGGGACAATAGGGCTAATGAAGAACTGCAAAAGTCCACTGCAAAAGAGGCAGAAGAAGTCCAGAGCTACCGTATTTTTGGACTATAAGATGCCCCGAACCATAAGATGCATCCAAAGAGAAAATGAAGGGAAAAACAGAAATACAGCCATTCAGATATCAAGTAAGTATACAGAATGTTCCATCAAAGAAGGCAGGACTGAACCATGCAGTATTCACTCTATATTCCTCCAGCCAAAAGAGCCTCCAGAGCTGAAACTTTTGCATGTGTTTGTACACAAGCAGGACCCATTCTCTGAACACACCCATGAGCAGCTATTTAAACATGGGAGGAGATATGAGTCTTTGTCACAAAATTTATTTATTACAATTCAGAATATTAATGTAAATACACAACTCATGCTATCTAATTGCAAAATATCTCTCCATAAGCTGGTCAGTGTGTTCAAAGAATCGGTACTGCTAGTGCTAATGCAGATAAGATCTCTTCTTGGCAGTGGCTTTTTGGCTTGGCTGGGGGGAATGTAAAAAATGTCTGCCTTCTCGGATGCAGAGCTATTGCTCCCAGGATGGTTGGGACTAAGAAAAATTTTTTACATATTCGGACCATAAGAACACTTTCCCATATAGTTTAGTGTTAAAAAAGTGTGTCTTATAGTTCTAGACATACGGTATATACTTTGTATCTAAAACCACACTTTATTTCAAGATGTTTCCTCCTCCAATCAGTACCTCAGGCACAGGAGAGCGGGCCCCAGTCCACCTCATAGTGTCCACAGCAAATGGGCCTCAGCAGAGAAGATAGGCCAAGACCAAGTCCAGAGCAGAGAGCTTAGGTACAAATGCTGTTTTGTTCTGAAGCTGCCCTCACGTGTCATAAGCAGGTGTTGTTCTTTGGCGGGAAGGGAGTCTCTAGCCCCTGCTCTCTTAACTCTTCATCCACCAAAACAGCATTGAGCACTGTACAATTGGGAATGAACAGTTTGTATGGTCTGAGGTGGAGAGCCCTATAGTGGACTCTTGTCAAATTGTTGGATCCTCTCTACCTACAATATCCTTCATCCTCCAGCATTGTCTCTTTCTCAGCCCTTCAGGGAAGTTATTATTGATACTTAATAAAATACATTGTATACTCCCCAAAAAATCTACACACTAGATTGTTTTTTTTCTGACTGGATTTATTTTTATATTTTTTACACTAGTGTTTGCTACTGTTCAGCTCCTTTATTTCCTTCCGATTCTGTTTAGATTCAAAAGTGTAGACAACATTCACCTTTAAAAGTAACATTTTTATTTGTAGTGGAATTTTCACTTATATTAGTAAAAAATACTTTGGTTTTTTTAATCATCATGTATTTTCCATGCATGTGGTTGTGGCTGGTTGAGTCAGTTCCTGAGAGATCTGTATTCAGTAGGATATTGTTAGGTTTCATTTTAATTTGCTGTGTTACAGATTCTATTTTTGTTAATGTTGAAGAAAAAAAAAAAGAGAAAAGGCTACAGGTTGATGGTGTACTTATCAACACTCTGCAGTTTACTTTTTGGCTATGACATGGGAGGTTATTTAATAATGGACAGAGATGACCTATACATAGCTCTCAACAGCAAAATATATTAGATTACCCTTTTTGTAATTCTCTAGAGTGTGGGATTAATCAAACTCCTCCACCCTTAAAAGGTTAGAATGCCTCACATCAGCACTTGATGTATTATAATAAATAGATATCACTCCCCATCAATGGTATGTTGTGCAGAATGAATCGAGGAAGTATGTTCTGTACATGTTACTCATTAATCCTTGAGTTGTGTAAAGCCCCCCATAGACAGGCAGACTCCTCCATGCAACTTCTGTACAACCAACTTTTCTTCTACCAAAACCATGTAATAGGAGGACCTTTCTACACCTTCCAATCACTATGTATTCTATCAGGGAGGTCACTATACTACATAGTTGTTGGTAGGTCTCATGAAAGTTGTATGGAGGAGTCTGCCTGTCTATGGGGGGCTTTAGTGTTACATGAGAACAACTGGCTTTGAATAGTGCTTTGTATCAATGTGAGGCTAGACTAGACTTTGATTTGTGGCCACACAATACAAAATGAATACCTACACAAGACATTTATTTTCTGGAGGAAAACTTACAAATACTTGTTGGATGTGAATTGTATGAAAGTATATGTAAACTCAATCTCTAAAATCTCATACAAGCTTCTATTTTCTCTTTCTGTAAAACTTTATATCAAATTATATCTCCTTATCCTGCACGGTCCTTTCTTAAGCCAACCAGCTGTTCCTGTCCTGACAGAATTGCAGGCACAGCGTTTTTTAACACATTGACTGTAGTCAATGGATGCGTTTATGGTGAGTTAAAAAAAAAAATGTGTAGAAGAGGCATGGTATCGGATATGCCAACTGATATGGCCAAATAGGGTCGGCACTAAAGCACCTGATATGGATAGGCATGGGTGGGCAATCGGGGGAGACACTCCTCTGCCTCAACCTTAATCAAGTGCAGGTGGGGGGCCACATTCAAGGGGGCATGCTGGCATGACTGGGGTGGGGGCTCTCCCCCCATGGTCTGCCCATAGCACCAAATCTGTGGCCAAAACAGAAAACACCCACAACCTGCACCTTTCACACTACAGTCCATTGAGTACTAATGACTCCTATGTGGACTGGTGAATGTGCCAAATGCAAAATTTCTATTTTTCTTTCTACAAATGCTAATCTTTATATTTTAGTAAATGTTAAAAAAATTTAAATAGACAACAGTTGAATTGACAAAGTGAATATGCTGATATGTGCAAAGACAACGCTCATAATTAGAAGTTTGGGGATGCTGCTTCTGTGATACTAAGGGAAGCAAAACATACAATTATAATGCCAAAAATAGAAAAAGAAATTGGAGTTATAATTACAATTTGTTTTATTGCTGAATGTATTTTTAACTGAGAATGAATAAAAAATATTGAAACATCAATGTTTAATCAATCAGAATAATTTTCATAAAGCACTGTTTAATGCTCACTTATTCCACATTCAATATGTTTTGTACACTTGGAAATAAGCATTAGGTTTACCAAGAAAAGAAAATCCTTTTTTCAATACCTTGAAATACTTTATACAAAATAATTGCAGTTCTAACAGGAAGGTTACCTGGATGCTGCTGACACTTCCTCTCCTGCTTGTGTTCTGACTCTCCCCAGGCGTCTTAGCACTGTGGCACAGGGCATCAAAACCCAAAATTCCTCCGACGCAGTCTCCAATCAGACATACCTTTAAGAACACAAAAGCACATCATGTACATTACAGTTTGTTGTTACAATTAGAACACTATAAAACAACAAGAATATGTAATATAAATAAAAGCAAAACCTTTGTACAATTGGCAGATCAAGAAAAAGATAAAGGATCACTTGGGAAATGGTTGATGTCATAAGAATACACATAACAGTACTTATCTGGGAAGTGAAGAAATAATCTGCAAATTTTTTTGATAATAGGTATTGGAAAGTTTAATTTTATTTTACCATAATTTTTATGATTACCTTTATTTATAAAGTGCCAACATATTACTGTTACTTGTCCTGTACAATAGTCAATGGTTGAAAGGCAACACAAGCTTGCATATAGGTACAGAGTATGAAACAGGAGGAGTAGTGGACCCTGCCCAATCAGGCTTACAACCTTTGAGGTTTGGGAACAAAGTATAAAATAGACGGGCGACGGGACTGATAGGGTGGTAATATTAAGAAGATGGGTATGCTAGATTGAAGAGCTTTTTCAAAATGTTAAAAGTGGAAGCAAGTCTAAAGGGACGAGGGAGATAGTTGCATAGAATAGGGGCGGCCCTAAAGAAGCCATGCAAGTGATGATGTAATAAGTGGAGATATAATAATAGATCAGGGGAAGGGCTGGCTTTGTATATGTATGCACCAGGAGATGTAAGGGGACAGGGGGTGTGGAGTGATTTAAACCAAGGTACAAAACTTTTAATTTGGTTCTCTGGACAATTGGAAGCCACTGTAGAGATTTGCAGAGAGAAGCAGCAGTTAGACGAGTAAATGAGACTAGCAGCAGCATTCATGATAGACTGAAGAGATGAAAGGAATAGGGATAGGAAAGGGCATATCTTGGAGATATTGCACAGATGGAAAAAGCTGAATCTAGTAATGTATAGTGTATTTTTTGCTACCCTGTTGCCTGCTGGCTGGCAGGCCAGGCTGCTGCCAGTGATCCTGCAAGCCACATATTGCACAGTGCCTACTGCCAGTGCTCATAGGGGATTTTTTTTCACCCTATTGTAGGGTATTAATAGATATTGCAGGGCTTTCCATCCATTACAGCCTTGTGCCAACTGTCTGTGCCCAGTGCCCAGCCACAGTTATCTGGTGGAAGGGTAATACCCAGCAATTTTTTGTACCCTATTCATAAAGGGTATTACTAAAAAGTGCACGGCTTTCCATACATTATAGCCTTGTGCCAACTGTCTGTGCCCAGTGCCCAGCCACAGTTATCTTGTGGAAGGGTAATACCCAGCAATTTTTGTACCCTATTCATAAAGGGAATTACTAAAAAGTGCAGGGCTTTCCATACATTACAGCCTTGTGCCAACTGTCTGTGCCCAGTGCCCAGCCACAGTTATCTGATGGAAGGGTAAGACCCAGCAATTTTTGTACCCTATTCATAAAGGGAATTACTAAAAAGTGCACGGCTTTCCATACATTACAGCCTTGTGCACACTGTCCAGTGCCCACCCAGAGTTATCTGCTGCCACAGGGCCTTGCACGCAAAACAGATAAAAATGACAGGCAGAGGCAGATCATCCCGCAGGGGTCGTGGTGGTGATGTTTCCTTTGGCCCTAGAATAATGGCCAGTGTTCAGAGGCCACTTACCGTCAACACAAGAAATGCTGGGGACTTAGTTGACTGGTTTACACAGGAGGACACCCAATCTTCGACATCCACCGCTCCACATCCACCGCTCACCACAGCCGCTACATTTACCCATCAGAGGAGTTGTTTTCACATCCTTTTGAAGAGGAGATGAGTGAGCGCAACATTAATTTTACCAGAGAGGTAGATGACAGCATCCTCTGACGGTGCATTACACACAGGAGGTGCGGTGTGATGACGATGTGGTATCCGCTGCTGTTCCTTGTGAGGTGTCAAAGAGTGAAGCGTTTGATATGATGATGATGACGAGTTCCTGGATGTCACGTGGTGCCCACCAAGAGAAGAGAACAGGGAAGTTCGATGGAGACAGAGAGGAGGAGGAGACGAGTTGAAGCCTCAATGACATCAGTGAGGAGGAGAGGAACGGGATATGACGGTAGCTCGGCATCACATCTCGTGCCAAATGGGGGTCTTTCATGCTGTCGGCCTGTTGAGTGATCCTTAGTATCAAAAGATGAAGGAGAGCGAACGATTGTACTGGTGGCCACAATATAGACCCGATATAAGCAGAAAAGTTGTGGAATAATTTTACGGTGTAGCGGAGGTCTGAGAGGATCAGCAGTGAGATCTTACGCTACCAAAGACTGCTTACAAGCGGTTTAAGGGAGACTGTCACAGAAAACGGGCTTACTGGGGGAAGATGTGACACTAATCCTCTGCTTCAGACCGCGCTGGCCGGACAGGGCGTTCACCGACGGCTGTTGATGGAGGTATGCGGAGCTTTTAGTCCTACGCATCGCCAACAGCGCTTCAGGATCACCCTGAGAGAAACGACTCGGAGCGACAGCTCAGATCGCAGACTACCCTCCGCCTTAATGCGGATATGACACCTGAAAGAAGCTATGTGAAAGCCCCCTGACTACTGGGGGTGTGCAGGACTTGACTCAGTGCTGCAGGCGGGGCATAGTGCCAGAGGCGAGCGGAGTCGCCTCGGGTCAAAAGTGTGGATTACATCACCTTCCTTAAAATGAACGAGGCAAGGGATTCCGAAGGGACTGACAGTGGGGGATATGTTTGCCTAGCAAAAGGCCTGATACATGCCTTGGCCTAAAGAAAATGGTCCGCCAACAATGCATACGGGATGACTTGCATGAATCCTCCGCCACCAACTGAGGTTAAAGCACGCAATGTTTTCTTTTCCATCTGCCTGGAACTAACAATAAATTTTCTGGCCGCTGCTCAAACAGCGGGCTTGCTATCATCCTAAGTTTCAGTCAAATGTACATGGACAATTTGATGGCAAGTGTATTGCCCTCATTTTCTGGGCCTTGGCGTGGTGCGATTAAATAAAAAAGGCACATATCTGTGCCAATTCCCCTTCGTGATCGCTACCTGTCGTGGGAAGGGGATTGCGTATACAAGAGCGATCACCTCTAATGAGTGTGTTGCAATGTTGGCACACCCCAGATGAGAGGCGATTGCTCATAGTGATCAGACCAAAGGCAATCGGTTTAATAATTTGTTGTATAAAAACTTGATTATTGGGATCATATAAGTTGATCTTTAACGTCAGTCGGTCAAGCAATGTGACAACACGGCAGGATTCCTGTTTAATGGGTCCCTCAACCGTTCAATGTTGCGGTGCGTTAAACGGGGAGTTGGTGTACATTGAGTTGTTGTGTGTGACTGTGAAGTGGAGTGAACTTAATCTAGCTGGCGAACGACTGTGAGAGTCTCGAGGGACACCCATCCACAGGTCAGGTGGATACCCCAAATCTCCGCTGCGGCTTCACTATAGACAACCCCGCCTGATGTAAAATATCCTCCGACTTCGGTGCCCCCAGACTAAGCACAAGTACCTCACCTGAGAATGAGACGGTGAAATCCCCAGACCCCCTCTAGGGTGATTCAGCAGTACAGATCAAAGTCCAGGTTTGGGCGGGTCATAAAAGGATAGTCCATCAAACAGGTCTAAGGGTAATCACTCATTGAACTATTTCCATGAATATCATTGTAGAATGCGGATTTATTGGGTGAAAAAAAAATTTCTTGGGAGTTTTGCCATGGATTCCACTCTCATGTCATGTACCAGGTGTTAGACCCCTTGAAACAACTTTCCCAACACTATTGTGGCCAGAAAGGGTCCCTTTGTTTTTTTAAATTCGCCTCCCATTGAAGTCAATGGTGGGTTTGCCGGGTTCGCGAACTTTTGCGCCATCACTAGTAATGTACTGTGGGAAGTAAAGGAGAGTGCAGAATTCCTTACATAAAGTTGGCCATGGAGAACATTTATCTGGCATTTACCTAAAGCAGAACATTTAATAATATGTTGTCTTTTATATATTTTCTATATTCCTCCTATATATTTTCTATATACCCCCTCTTAATAAACTATGACTGTGTTAGGTGATGTCTGGGGTGTCCAATACATATAACATACTCAGACATCTCAGGTTAAAAGTGTATATTGTAATTACAAATGTGACCAAAACAGGAGACTCATCCAATTTTTGGAGGCACCTCCAGGTACACAATTGTGGCTGCACTTCACAGTAAGAACCAAAGTAGATATTTTATAGGGTTCCTATAGGTTTTTCCATTCAGTGTTGAACAGGAATTTCCAACAAGTGGTTATATGTTGATATAAACCATCTGCAAGCATATGTTACTTTAAGATGCAAGGGACCTTTTTGAGGGTCAAAAGAGGATCTAGAGCTAAATGAGTCAGCAAAAGGGTCACCTGGCTAGTAAACACTAAAAAAAACTAACACAGACTGCTAGGAACCCTTAGTTGTAGAACTTGAGGTATCTTCTTTGTTTTTCATTGAATAATTAATACATCTAATAAATGTGTTTCTTGTTATCTGCCCTTAGTATAAATATAGATGTGAACCCTTTTTTCACCTTTAAGCCTCTTTGCAAGTGGAATCTCAGTTATATCATGTGTTTACTTCACATAAAATATCTCTGTCATAACTGAATAGAATATTATAAAAGGGCCAATTTAATCTTTTAGCTGGCATCATGTGTTGTTTTTTTGCCCTTCAACATAGACTCTCATGAAAACCTCATGTCAAGTACATAGCAAATATTTAATACCCTTCAATTAAAGTCTTAGAACTCAATGTACTTGAAAGCATGCAAAAAGATTTTCTTAAGAACGGATTATACTTTCACCTCATTCATGGTGTGAGTATAATCAAAAAATTGATCGGTGGTCAACCAAAAAAAAAATCCAGTTTAGTAAAAAAGAAAAAAAAAGAGCAAAATGACATGTTCCAGTCTATGCCCCAATCTGGTAAGGGGTACTCATTTCACTGGAACTGTTATAGTTTTTTTGTTAATAAAAAAGCTTTTATCAAAACCTTCATTCAAAACATCATAGTCCGTAGTAAATAATGCAGTGTGTCTTTTTGTTGTGTAGACTTAAACATAAGCATATATTTGACATATAATTAAAAGAAACAACTTCTTATAAAGAAAATGAACCAATGGACAGGGGGAGAAGAAGTGAAACCTGCAAAAAAGTGGAATAATAATCAAAGAAAGTATGAACGTACCAAAGAAGACCAAAAGACCAAAAGGGCCTTACATCTTTGTGCTGCTAAAGTGCATTACTGTGGGGTGCATTAGGGCAGTCTATTTACTCACAGTAGCGTATATATCAGACCAGTTTTAAGTGCGGGAAAAAAAATATTTGAAGTTTAAGCAATAATCTCAATAGGGGAGAAAATCCAGTGCTATATCAATTTTAGCCACAAGATGCCCCCAGTGAACACTTGCCGTCAGTATACATACAGATGATATCACAGCTTCCTTCTCACACATCGGAAGGAGGGATCTCTCCCCTCTACACCTGACAGCCAGACTCCGCAGATGCACGATGTAACAATAATGTAAGTATGTACTAGCATGACTATGTGTGTCTCTCCTGCCATGATGAGCTCCTTGCCTGCCTTTCAGGCCACTGTGCAGCATCACATAGTCCCGGCCAGTCATCAAGAGGCTGACTGGACGAACCCATGCAGGCGCATGAGACCCCAAAAAAGTATTCTTTTACCACACCTTCTGACTATAAGACACACCCTAATCCCCCCCCCCCCCACTTTTGGGGGGAAAAGTATGCCTTATGGTCCGAACAATATCCATAAACCGTTTACATTACAGAACATTGTCTTTTTTTATGTGCCGTTCTTTTAATTTTAAGCACCTACTATACAGAGAGACTTATTGGTAATTCTGCAATCTCTTTTTCATTCCTTATTCCCAATGTGCAAATTCCAATTAAATTTTTTTTGCTTACTGAGGTCATGTGACTAAATGCTCCAACCCTAATTGCAGCAATAACATCCACTTGACCTGCTAGCCAGTTAGAGAAGGATAAATGTCATAGGACCAGAATAAAACCATTTAAAAAAGGTATGTATACATTTAAATTTGTGATAGGCTTTTCAACCTCTATGGCAGGAGGGGGGCAGATGGGTTCACTGACACTTTTGGGTTTCTTTAAATGAGAAGTAACATCTGAAGAAACATTTGTTAGGGTTGTCGGGACGAAAAAGTCCTTTTTTTTTATTTAGTACTTCTTATGATTTATATTTTAAGATGGCAAAAATAGGCTGTAACACGCCCTGTGTTATAGTAGTATATCATGCACAATATTGGCCCCCAAATTGTATCTAAAGACAACTAAGTTGTTTCGTTATTTTATTTATCCATGTCCAATTACTTCCACAGTAGTTCCCGTCTTTATCCTTAAATATCAGCCCTGGTGACAGCAGTCAACAGAACACAGAAGAGGATCTTGTTAACGGGGCACAGAACACAGAAAAACATCTGAAAATGGTTTGTCTTTAGCTATAGTCTAGTGTTGAGCAGCATATGGTATATTCGATTTTGCGTAATTTTGCGAATATATTAGGGAACATTTGAAATTCGTAAAAATCTATTTGACTGTATTCTATTCACATCAGTGTTCTCAATTATTTGCAAAGATTCGCAAATCATCTTTACAACTTCTCTTCCTTATTCTGTGATCTTAGCCAGTACGAGCACAGTGTGTATTGCGCGTATCCATTTGCAATGCGCACAAATATGCGCAATGTATGCCTGTAAACAATGTTGAAGCATAAAATGACAAATATCCGCCATTGCAAATATCCGAGTGCACATTCGTGAAATATTGCAAATTCTCAAATGTCAGATGTTTGTCGAATATATTCATCTATGAGTAGATCTTTAGTAGTAGCCCAATATAGTTGTATTTGCTGACTGATGCCTAAGAAAATCATAATAACAATATTTTCAAGAAGTATATTTCTAATTGGTATAATGTTTCTCCGCCTAATCTAGCTATTCAGAGCTCTCTGCAGGCTCCCCATGTTAGTGCTTATTAAAGTGGCTTAAAGCCAGAGTCATATTAGAAATTCGGATATCCTCCAGAATAAATCACATTATTGTTATTAAACAAACAGATTACAGTGTGGGCAATGTGGGTGTTTTTCCAGTCTAATTGCAGAGTTATTGAGGGGCTGCTGTGCTTTCATATTGCTGAATGATGAAACTGTCCATATTTTTCAAAATGTAATCCCATTAAGCTCCATATTTCCCTGTCCTGTGGACAGGTAAAACATTATAAAGACAAAGCCACTGCTGTGGTAATAAATTCATACAAATGGCTGTCCCATGCTGTATACTAGTCAGATACTACAGCAGCCTTACACCAAGGCAATTATCAGCAAGAAATAATGACTTCCAAAACAAAGAAACTGGGAAATCCTTTGTAACAGAAGCCACCCACAATAGCATTAGACAAACTGTGGGATCTGCATGTTAAATTAACCTCCCTAGCGATATGCCCGAACCCAGTTCGGGCAAAACGAAGCTGCAACTAACGCCCGAACTGTGGTTCGGGTTCAACATCGTGGGAAGCTTCACCTGCTCCGCCGCCGCCGTCCGTATCCGTCCATCTTCCTGCTGGTCTTGCATTTCCGGGTTTCCTGAGTGACGTGTGACGTTCACTGGAGGCGGGACGACCGGTCGCGCTGGTCTTTTTTTTAATAAATCTTTTTTTTTTATAACTTTTTGGGGGGGGGGGGGGGGGGGGGGGGAAAAGCTGGGATTAAATAGAAATGTCTTTCTATAATCCATGCTCAAAGTTGATGCCCGCTATCAGAAACGCTCGCTGCTGAGCGTGTCCTGATAGTGGGGATCTTGTGTCACCGGCTGCACAACGGAGCCGTTTCCGGAAATAGCCGAGGTCTCCTGGACTATCTCACGATTGAAACGAGCTCTCCCATCTCTCCTCCTGCCGGTGACGTCATCCGGCGGCGGGAAGATTTTAAAAGGTACGAACCTTTTTTTTTTTTTCTTAGATTTTTTTTATTGTTGTCAGTTTTTTTTTTAATTTTTTTTTTTTTTGTATTATTTATTTTTTTGATTGGAGTTGGATAAATGTTTTTGATCCATATCTCAAATCAAAAGAAACCCAATAATGTATCACCATTCTAAAAAAAAAAAAAAAAAAAAAATAATTTTTTTGTCCCAAAAATTTTTTTTTTTTGTATCTGTGTACCAGATCTAATAGAACGCGTGCCATAGACAGCGGGTTTTATTTTTCTGATTTTGGCGAACATGATCACTCATGCGGCATGTGTTGTGGTAAATGCGCTTGTGTTTGATTCAATTGTCAAAATGAACCTGCCCACCTGAAGCAAGTGACTGGCGCAGTCTGAGATCGTACAATCCAAACTGCGCCCCCGGCCCGTTGCCGGAATCAGGCGCAACAACCGCTGGCCTCTCTGTGTGCCTGCAGCATTTCTACACAAAGCTGCAGGCACACAAAGTCCTTTTTCCGCCGCCCATCGGCGGTCACCGGTGACCCGATGGGGGCGGAAGCAAAACACTGTATCACTTTTGGTACAGAATCTGCACCTCAGTGAACACCGCCAGGGAGGTTAAGCTATCCTGCTTCTCTACTCTAGAGTTTCATTTTTTTTTTTCATATCTTACTAATCTAGCACAAAATTTCACAATAATGTTACTCTCTCGCCTTCTATTTATATTTTTTATGAAGAAGATAATATTCCGCTAAGCAGTGTGTAGGTGTACCCCCTATGGGTGCTAGTTTAAGTGAGGTAAGGGGTTAACTTGGTGAGTTGAGGTTAACTTGGTTTTCCTTTTGGCGGTGCAGCTTGTGCAGTTTTCCCTCCAGAATTTAGGGCGGGAAATGTACAAGTCTTGTTCTGCCTAGAAATACCATGGGGTGGGGGGGGGCCAGAAGGTAATGGTCCATCCACCCACCTGTTTTTTCCTTCCCTTGTGGCGAACAGGCGGGGGACTTTGACTTGACGGGGCTCCCCTATATTTACTTAAATACCTCTCTGATAGAGGATTTTGATGGGTTATAATAAAACAGTAACGCATAGGGTCAGGAGGGAAACATAAACGGTGACATAAATATCTAACATGCTTAATAATGTAGTTGAAATAAGCATACCTCATCATTGAGGCTCAAACACAGGTGATTAAAATTCATATGCATTCAAGTTCGTAAAAAATAACACCTGGTTAAAAAGAAGGTCCATCTTTATTTCCAAAGTCAACCTGCTTGTGAGGAATGTCGGGGCCCACATGTGGGAGATCCCTAGTCGGACAGCGGCCCTATCCAGAAGATGTGTATGTCCAGGAGTAACGAATGTATTAGAACACCTTACGTACGTTTCAGTCAAGTCTTCATCAGGATAGGTATCTTAGAATGCTCTCAGTAGGCCCCAAAGAGAATAGGGAGGGGGTATGAGTTTTTTCGAACCACTGCCGGGGGTCACAGGAGGAACAGGGGGCAATCCACTGTAAGGGTTGGTCAGTAATAGGTAGTGTTCTCATGGATCAATGTCCTGAGATCATGGTGTCGTTGCTGTAAAATGAGTAGGTCTGCCTCATGTCTCCCTTGCTACCTGCTAGCCTACCCTACACTGAGGCAGACCTACTGGCAATTACAGCAACGACACCATGATCTCCGGATCAGTGTTAGTGCTATCAGCACCTATATAATGAGGTAGACGACTATTTACCTCAGCAACTGAAACATGATTAGGACATCTGATCATGAAGAAGCCCGCCCACTACACTATTTTTACTGTGTCAAGACCACCCTTCCCACGTACGGGCAGTGGATTGCACCCCTGTTCCTCCTATGTGACGCCCGTGCAAGTGGTGTCGATAAAAACTCAATTACCCCCTCCCATCTGTCTCTTGTGGGTCCTACTTGAGAGCATTCTTAATGAATACCGTCCGTGATGAAGACTTGATTTGAAACGTACGTTGTGAGGTGATGTCTGAATCATTCGTTAATCTCCTGGACATAACTCTTCTGGATAAGGGCCGCTGTCCGACTAATAGGGAATCTCCCACATGTGGGCGACCGACATCCTCAAAAGACATGTGTTGAAACTTTTGGACAATAAAGATGGAACCTTCTTTTTTTAACCAAGGATGTTTATCTTTTTATTTTTAACGAACTTTGATATGCATATGAATTTTTAACACCCTATCTCCCTCTGTTGTGTCCGATTTTTTTAGCCCCGCGTCCTCACATGTGCCTATTTAGTAATGAAAGTCTGCAGGTATTGTGCTTATTTCAACCTCTCCATTAGCACTCCTCTCCTACCTCTCCTACCAGCTTCACTATGTCGGTTCTGCTATCTGACCATAGTCCTTCTTATACTTGCTCACCCAGTCCTGTCATGTTTCCCTCCCTTTGACCCCTATTCGTACGTTACTGTTTATTCTAAACCATCATAACAATATCGCTCTATCAGAGGTCTAATTTAAGTATAATATAGGGGAGCCCCGTCAAAGTCCCCCGCCTTGTTCGACCACAAGGAAAAAACAGGTGGGTGGATGACCATTACCTTCTGGCCCTTCCCCCCACCCCACTGTTATTTCTAGAATTATTTGGGATGGGGCTATTCCCTCTTTAGGATATAGGTGGCACGACATCTTTTCTAAAGTCTGTTCTGACCTGAGGATGACCTTTCAGCTAGAGACAACAACACACCTGCCATCTACTTTGCAACATTTTGGAGGGAACATGAGTCATGCCCTCTGGAATGTTGGGTGTTGTCCAAAAGTTTTAAAAGGTGTTCAGTCTCCTCTCTCAGCTCTTGACAGGGTTCACCTCCTCCTGGTCCCTGTAGTGGTACCTGCAGGTGTCCCCCCATCCTGGGGCCTGTAGGGTTGAAGCATTGCCAGTGTTCCTGTGTTTCCAGTTTCCTGAGGGCCAGAGCTCCCTCTCTGAGGCCTCTTCGATCCCTAGGGTAGAGTACTTTGAAAGTCTGCCCTGAGCAAAGAGCTGAACTCCTGCTGTCAAGAGGGATGCACTACAAGGCCCAGCAGCCTTCTGCCTACTGAGAGCTGTGACTAGAGATGTGCCGGAGGACTGATTCTGGAGACCTTCTGCCTGAGGTTCAGTTACTACCAGGGGAAGGTGAGAATCAGGCACCAGCGTCCAGTTCAGAGTCAAGCTAACCCTGTCTACTACCTGAGGTGAGGGCTACCAGGGGAAGGTTAGGAAGAAAGGCAAAGCTGTCAGCTGAGAGTCAGGGGCAGGAGAAGTCTATACGAGGAGTGTGTCCAGAGGAATCTGTTCAGGAGAAGTCCAGTATAGCAAAGTCGGTCCAAGAGAAGAGTGTCATACCTGCTCCCTTACCCTCTCACCATCCCTACCCTCTCCCCATAGAAGAACTGCCAAGTTCCTAAAAGTTCAACAGCATCTACACTTCTGTCTCCAAGACTTTCATTGCTGTGTGCCCAGTCCCATCATCACACTCAGCAGGACCAGTCGGTCTCATTGCTACATTGGCAATAAAAGTGATTATAGCTGATATTTTCTTGACCTTCAAAAACGAATTCAAATTAAAATACAATATTATATGTAATACATGTATGAACTATTAGGAAACGTAAAGAGGATGTAAACTCTAGTAGTAAGTCATGTTTTATCACCTTCTATATTGTGTTACCTCCAATAACATAAATTCTCTCCACAGGTTGCTGAATGTTTTTTCTTGAAATGAGTAATGACATACTTGTAGTCTCCACCATAAATAACAAAACAAAATCCCAGATCGGTAAACAAGGATGGAGGACCTTACATGGACCTCAATTGAAATATTACCTGTTACCATGTTATTCTAATGGAATTTGTGGTTTTCGCAAGATCAAAAATTCCTATTGAAATTATATTTGCATTACATGAGCCAGAACTTAACGATAATGATGTTTTCAGAGATTTCAGTTGGGTTTGTGTAGATCATAGAAAGTAGAAAGTATGTGCTTCTTTAAATGGTACCAACAGTCAGATCTTAAAGGTAAATGAAGGAAGCAGGAAAAATGGGGAACCCTAAGGATCTTAATGTCTTGTGATTGCTAGATCGCTGGTACTGAGTAATTGTGATTTACCAGAACTTGGGCACTAGCGGGTTTATACTGTGAGGATGCCAAGAAACCTCAACAAACCTGGAGCATCACAAAAAAAAGCGGTGCTGGCTGCTAGGCAAGTGATTTTAATATTTATAGTGAGGGGCCAACCTACTTCAATAATAATTGTGAAACGTACCCAAACTACAGCATTAGGCTGAAGCTCTCATACATTTTGCTGAAACTTTTTTTGCAAAACTTAGTGGGCGCATTTTCAGTATGCATCCCCTTCATTTTTAACAAGTCCATTTAAAATAAATAGGATGTGTACAGAAGTGCACACTATGATTTTTACACCTTTTGGCAAAATGTAGTGGAGCCTCAGTCTTAATTGCAGCTGCTTAGCAAAACCTAAGGCTATGGCAACGTGGCAAAATTGTAGTGGCCTCTTCTTCTGTATGCATCCCCTGACTTACCGCATTCTAAAAATCTTGTGATCCCATCCCATCCTGGGTACACGCCCATTCAGAATTATTTCACTGAAGATCAGGTATAAAAGCCAATATTAACATAAAATAAATGAGATAAAAAGATTAAGAACAGTATCAATAAGTACGATATTGTCCTTTATAGCATTTGTAAGACCAAATCTTGATTACACGGTAAGTCCGTTAAACTGAAGATTAAAGCTAGCCATACACGGCACGGATTCCCTGGCTGATCGATTCAGCACCCGATGGATTCCGGCGATTCCGCCGGCATCCACAGATGAGAACGATCAGCCAATTAGGGAATCCGATCGTGGCAGCCCACCTTGTACGGCCGAATCCGGGAGGGATCTGTGTCCGATGGATCGCCTCCCTGACCGCAACGCCCCCTGATCAGAGCAGAATCGGACCCGAAAAGACCAACAGGTTCTTCCTCGGATCCGATTCTGTGCCCCTGATCCATCGGATGCGATCGGACGGGCAAGGTGGGCTGCAGGGGATTCCGGCACGATGGATCCGCGTGCACGTGCCCGGAATCCATCGCGCCAGAATCCGGCACGAATCCGTGCCGTGTATGGCAGCCTTAAGGGAAAACCTTTTGCCCAATTAAAAGAATTTTATGAAGAAATATGTTGTAGCGTCTTCATTTCCATACTACATCCAATATGAAAATATGACAATTAATAAGTTAAATATTTATGTTACCCATGAAAATTTCATACCCAGCAAGAAGAAAGAAGCTCCACATGACATCAACAGCTCTATTTTTCGGATTTCACAGCTTTACTGTGAAACTGAAGCGAAAAAAAGATCAGATTATACAGGCTGCCCAGCCTTTAACCTAATAAAGATTGGATCAGTCAAGCCTACTTTGTCGGACATACGCTGCCAAAAATATTTATTGTACTATATAAAATAAGTGATTCAATTTCATATTAAAAATCAAGAGGTGGCTTCCAAGCCCACTGTTGTAATATACAAATAGTTAAAAAAATTAAGAAGAATATTTTAGAAAGTTAAGGTTAAACAATCAAGCATTCGGTCCAATAAGATTTGGAGAGGGTTCAAAGGCAGGCTAAGAAATAAATAAAAGTATGCCGAAGTCTGGATAAAGGAAAAGAAATGATCTTTTCTTTTTAAATAAAGTGTTTGAAAAGATGTGGCTTGTTAAGTCTGATTAATCAGTATTATTAGAAGGCCACTATGAAGAGTTTGGTAGAGTAACAAATTCCAAGTACAGTGCAAAAGACAATGGGACATCAATCAGCACAAAAAGAAGAGATGATTTTAGTGGAGTATAAAATTGGTTCTTTACAGCAAAAATGTTAAACTGTAATGTCATGCCAAATGAAGTAATAATAGCAACATTAATAATTCATATTCAGGCCTAAAATGTTTCTAACAGCTTAAGATATCAGTGAAAAGGATAATATAATCTGGGGAACTGATCTGACCACCTTTTCTAGATCTGCAAGGAGTTTTATTTCTCACATTAGGCAAAGTTGCCCACAACTGCCCTGAGGTTTCATAGAAAGCACAATGATCGAAAGCACAATGATTTTTATAGATTTTTATGTAAGCTGTGCAATTTTGGGAAACAGACAATGGGGAATGAGGTACCATATATTTCACAAGTTATCATTAGATTTTGAGGAGAAAAAAACAAAAGAACAAATCTTTGGAACTAAAACAAAATCTTAAATAAAATATATATAATAATCATTTAACAATAATGTATCTTTTAGGCATGATAGGGATAACTTCCTGCACACTGTGTGCAGTGCCAGCATACAGAGATGGGCATGTGCTTTCTGGGGTGTTGCTTACTTAACTACAAGCCTGTATTTCTGCCTACACCACCCCACATGCAGACACATACATACAATACACATAGAAATACACACAGACATGTACATACATACAACACATCCAGAAAAGCACACAGACAGGCACATACACAAATGCATACAATCTAGTAACTGACATTTTCTCTTCCATTCTGGACGATCCTTGTCACTCCCCAGCGTCATGATTAGCTGTGCTACACCAAGGCTTGGATGCATAGGAAATAGGTGTATACAGAGACTAGCCTACTTCAGCATATTCTGCCGGGACAGGTTCTCTGTCTGTTTGTTTTTACTTTACAAGGCAGCCAGACTTTTTCCATGATTCTGGTGGAAAAACTGCATTTTTGACAAGATGGTAATCCTGTTGCTAACACTAAACCTTAACCCTCTGGGCGGTTTGAGCTTTTCGCACCATTTTTTATGGCACGAAAAGCTGTTTTACCTGCAATTGTGGCGGAGTACACTGTACTCCGCCGTGCTTGCCGGCTCTCCGCCCAGCCCTCTACACACCTCCGACGTCAAATAGACGCCGGCGGTGTGTGGAGAGGAGAGCGGCGGGCGCCCCTCCATTAACATGGAGGTCTATGGCGACGCCCCCCCCCGCCCTCTTCGGCGTCACAGATGACGGCGTGTAGAAGAGCCGCCGGCACACAGAGAGACGGCGGTTGTGCCCGATCCCGGCACGAAATTAGCCGCCCCTCTATTTAGTAACTTCACACAGTATCGGTTGCCAGAATAACATAATGATTCGATTGGGGGGGGGGGGGGGCATAGCGACTAATAACTCCGCTCGGTTGCGGTGGTATTAAAGCTTTCACTCGTTTGTCGGTTTTCAGTGCAGTTATAGTTTCTTTGGTAATGTGTCGAAAGTATTTACAGGCATCGCGCGCTAGCGGATCCACGTGTGGTCCTGTATCCTCTACGTAGACGTAGACCGTCTACTTCCTACGTGACTAGGATACAGGACACAACACAGACGCTGATACTCTTTTTTTTCCTTACGTCTACGGTAGACGTAGAAAAAAGAGTCGCAGAGTTCTATTGTCCAAAGAAAGTTCACAACTTTTACCTCAACGAAGCTGCAATGTACTCACCTAGATTTATACCTATATTTTTTTAAATGAAATATCATGGTGAATTGCCGCCGCCCCTTTTGATACGCCGCCCGGGGCCATGGCCCCCTCGGCACCCCCCTCGCTACGCCACTGATACACGGGTAGATAGACCGGCGATCAAATCACAGCGTTACGTCATCAAGGTTATCGATGTGCACCACATGGGCACATCAATTTCCGTTCAATGGGGACCCGGTTTCCCCGTGGTCCCCTGGTTCTCTTCTTCTGCCCAGCCGGAGGAGCAGAGAGAGTCAGCCAGCCTGCGCCCCCCCCCCTCCTGTGCCTGTGCTGGCCACGCCCCTTCACAGTCCCACAGCAGCTAGCTGATCACAGCCGCCTGTGTGTTGTAAAGCTGGCAGCCGTCTATTACATTGGATGGAGACCCGCTGTCCCCATTCAAAATGGATTTCGACCATGGTTTTCCAACATGTTGAAAACCTGTTTTGTTGAGTTCCATCGAGCAGGATCCATTGTTCCTGCTTGAAGAATTGTGGATGGCTCAAATCTTGTAATAGATGAGAGCAACAGCGGCATGCCGTGAGCGCACATGGTGCCCGATGTTGCTGTAATCTGTTTCTTCATCAAGCCATGAATGCCCAGCTTTAATGTCTGATTCAAACATAAATAGCCACACAGCTCTAGTAATATTATCTATTTATTTAAATTAATAAACATAAAAACCCTAACTCAGACTAACTAATACTTTAAAGCTGAATTCCACCCTTACCCTTTTTTCTAACACACTTGTATAGTGTCCTCTCCTGTTAGAAAGTGAATAAAACCACTTTCACTTTTACTTTAACACATGAACCCTTAAGAAGCATTAGTGGGTTCCTTTACTGCACCTCATTTGCTGTTTAATGGACTAACAGCATACCAAGTTCTATTGTCCCCTTCTATGTGGTCCATGCCCCTCCCCTTTCATTTATTTTATTTTCTCACCTATTAATATATTTCTCAAGCATGTTATTGAAGGAGCTGTGCATTTTTCATTTGGATCTCAAAGTTACATGAAAAGACTCTCTTCTTTCTATTTTTGTTGACAATTATCATTGATAGGGACCTATAAAGAGTCTGGTTACATAGTCAATTGACATACCTTGAGAACCAGGTCTTATTTACCTGAATACCAGACATTGCGTAGTTTCTGGCCTGCCCTGGAACGCTCTGGTTGAGCCTTAGTCAGTGATTAAGTTTTGCTGTTTAAAGCCCCGTTTAGTGGTTCAGGTGGGAAGATTAGATATGTCTTTATCCCCCCCCCCCCCCCAGGGATATAGTTTGGATAGTATTTTTTTTGGCAGTGTTAGGCGTCTCATATTCATTAACCTGCAAGAAAGCACCTCTTCCACAGAAGTTCCAGAGAAATATTTGCAGCATGTTGGCTCAGTTGTTAGCTGTGATCAGGGGTGGCCTTGGGGCACTCCTGTCCCGGGGCTGCCTGGTCTTTTCATGACATTATTGTCTGGTGGGATCCAAAGAATTTATGGGGCCCCGAGATTTCTGATGGTGGCCCTGGCTGTGACCTTCAAGGCATTGGGGTTCACGTGTATAAACAGATTGTGTTTACTAAGGGTTTCCCTTTTGACCCTTTGGTTACCTCCTGCTTTGCAATAAAATTTATATTTAAGACAAATTAGGTTTACCACCAAATAAAATGGCCATAGACTATGTAGTGTCTTTGAATGGGTCGTGTTTGCCAAGGTTTTCCCTTTTTACTTTTAGGTTAGCTCCTGCTGTACAAAAAAAATATATTTTAGGCAAATTAGGTTTACCACCAAATAAAATGGCAATGGACTATGTAGCCTAAATATATTGATAGTGCCTCTGAATGACAGATGTTGAGCATGAATATTCGAATTGAGAATATATTTGATGAGTATCATCTATATGGGAATTCACAAATTTCGCGAATATGGGGGGCGATATTCGAAATTTTAAATATTTGCAATATTATGCATTGGGAAGCTTATGGCCTGATGCATTGCAATTATATATTCACAATGCAAAAATAAATACCACATTTGAACATTCATTTTAAAGGTAATCGCGATGCAATTATAAATGCGAATATATTTTTGCAATTCATAGCCATACACTCAAATTGTGAATATCAAATTGAATATAAGTATAATTATTCGCGAACTATCGCAAATTGGAATATTGCCTATGCCGCTACTAATAGGGACATGATTATATATAGAGCATTGCAATTTCTATACATGATATAAAAACTGGACAATTTTAATACGTATTGAATTTGAAATTAAAGTTGAATCATAATTTTCCTATTTTTCAAATAAAATCAATTATCGATTTATATATGTCGATTTTGGTTGTCACTCAATAGTGATGGCCGAACATCCGCCCTGTCCATCCGCGAACAGGCAGATGGGACCTTTAAAAAAGTCCGCCATCCGCCTGTTTGTGCAGAACTTCAAATTCCCCACCTGTTGGCAGGGAATTTGAATGGGAAATATACCGGTAATGACACAGCGACGTCACTTCCGCTACATGGAACACACAGTTCCTGGTTCCAGAAGCAGAAGTGACGTCGGTAGGACATCACATCCGGCCCGTGCCCGGCACAATACTAGAGATTGGGTGTCTCTACCCGATCTCTAGTAAAAATTCTTCCTCCAGCCGAACTGGGCGTGGAAAGGTCTGGCCAGAAGAAAAATTATAGACTTCTTCTAGCTGGCGAAGGGGGCGGGTTGAACACCTGTACTGTTCGCCAGCAAGAAGAAGAACGAACATTCAATGTCGGCCATCACTATCACTCAATGAGCTCAGGTTCATCGGTATCAGCATTAAACAAAATCTCTTCATACTTTACAAGTAGGACAGCTCCTATCTTTCACTCCAATGAAACACATTGTCCCTCTAAATCAACACATTCACACACAGTCTACATCGAAAAATTCAAAAAGAATATTCCAGCAGCTCATACCTAGTGTTGAGCTTCAATATTCGAATTTCAAATATATTCGGCGAATACCGGCTATTCGAGAATTCGCAAATTTCGCAAATACCTTCGGCAATTCCTTTTAAAGGTAATTACAAGGCGATTATAATTGTGAATCATGCGCGATTGCAAATATTCGCGAATTTAGAATCGAATATTAGTAAAATTATTCGCGAAATATCGCAAATTCGAATATTGCCTTTGCCGCTCATCACTACTCATACCATGAGCTTTTTATTAATGTTTCCTGGTGAGAACTACAAATGAAATTGTATTTACCTTGATAACCTTCCTTCTGTACTTCATTTCCGATGTTATTTCACTGAGCAGAAATCCGAGCAGGTGTGCAAACTTTCATGACTAGAATGCTCAACACAAAACTAAATTAAAAAAGGTCTTAACAGGACATGGAGATGTGCCAAATCTCATTAAAAATCTGCTATATTTAAGGTTTGCACTGCTAAAGACCTTTGGGATTGCAGATAATTAACTGTGCTCATGCATATGCCAGACTATACAACAAACATTTCTCCATGGCTTTGACTGTTTCAGTTGCCAGTTATTACAGAGCAAACACAAATAAACAGAAATTTATTTGTTCACAGTCCTCGGCACTGATAGTCTTTGGTATTTATGTAACTATATTCGGTGAATCTTCCATGTGGTCCTCTAGCGAAAGGGCAAAGAGAACCTGCAACCAGGACAGATGCTTAATAAAATAGGCTTCATAATGTCAATGACTAGTAAAGGCAATACTCTGAAGACAATCCATAATCTCTAATGAGAGTCCCTGTCTACTAAAATGCCATTGTAACATCTGCCTTGGTGGTGTGTGCGACATTCAATGGTGATGTAATCGACCAAAGGTTGATGCTTACACTCTAAACAACACGGATATTCTCCTCATTACACAGATTTTTGGAGGTCCATGGGTGACACTTTAACTTGAATTATAGTGACACTTTTGCTAGTTTAGTGTCAGGTTGACTCTAGCTTTAATACATTGAGTTACTAGTCCAAAACTAGTATGCAGATAAAAACCTAGTGTTGAGCAAGAATATCCGACATTCGAGAATTCACAATATTTCGTGAATGTGCGCTCGGATATTCACAATGGCGGGTATTCGTCATATTATGATTCAACATTGTTTACCTGCATACATTGCTCATATATGTGCACATTGCGAATGGAGACGTGCAATACGCACAGTGCTCATATAGGCTATGATCACAGAATGAAGAAGAGAAGCTGTAAAGCTGGTTCGCGAATCTTTGCGAAATAATGCAAACAGCCACACGCAATGTAAGGCAATAGAATACAGTCGAATCAAATTTTACGTATTTCAAATGTTCATTAATATATTTGCGAAATTATGATTAATCGAATATACCACATGCCGCTCAACACCAATAAAGACTTCTGAGTTTCTGAGACCTCACAGAGAGTATGAGGATACATAGAGGTATGAAAGGCAGACATCATGGTAACTACAATAATTAACAGAAGGTCACAAATGGCAGCTTCTATGTTCCTCTTACATTGTTTTTAACAAAACTATCGGAAGAAAATGTATTGCATCTCCCAGTACCTTCCTCCTTTTAAAAGCTGCACCACACGAGTAGGTGGACATCCTCTACCACCTGGTATCACCTGGGCTGTTGACATGGGCTGAACATACTGGCATCAGCAAGTCAATGTCCAGTTCAAACCAGGAGCAGGTATCCTAGGGTCACTCCCTTCTTGAATGTGAATGGATTCATTTCTCACGAGGTCCAAGGACACAGAAAGGAAGGTATAATCACCCAATACTTTCACCATCATCTACTCTTCTGGTGGTACAAGCAGAGCATGGCCATTATCTTCTTCCCTCTGCAGTATAAAGTCCTAAACTATACAATGCAGCAGAAAGGAGTTAACTATAAGCTGACAACTAGTCTTCTCCATTTCTGTGCACCCTAGACCCAAATGAGCAAAAGGATTTATGTGCCCTACACACTCAAAATTATACCTTTCATCAAATTGTAGAGAATAAGAAAAGTCTACTGCCTATATATGATGTCCATCCACCGACAAGATTCCCTGACCATCCTATGTGATCTGTAGGCTACAGGGGGTGTTAATGACTTCTGCAGATTTCTCTGTCAAATTCCATACTGCTAAATTCGTCTGGATATGTATCAAGTGTGCTGCACTGCTCCTCCATTATTGAATTGAAAGTTCAAGAATTTATTTGCAGCCGTTCTTATGTTGATCCACTGGGGTCTGTTTAATCAGACGAACTGTACTGTTATGTAACATCTTGATAAATGAAATACTCAATGAAATATCTCCAATGGCTACCCTCTCCTTCCTGTTCACACTGAATCCTTGGGCTCAGACTAAAGTATAGCAAGTTGTTGCAGCTGCTCTGACTGGTGTCTTATGCTGAGCAGAGAGATTTGGACTGTAAAAACTGCACACATCAGATAGTTTACAGATATATCTTGTTTGCCATATCTGGAAAAAGTTGTGTATTTGTATATATATGTCTAGTTGCCATACGTGTTGAGAGTGAATACTGCAATCACAAACCGGCACTTAAAGGATTTGCGAAGATCTCGGATATAGTGCTATATCTTCATGATCTCAAATATTCGAGATTCTTGGGAAAGTACCATGCATTCCATTTACAATATTCGCATGTACAAGTGCCGATTTTCATTATGAAATACTTCTATGCAGCTGACAACACATTGTGTTCACAATATTCGCATGCACCAGTGCCAATTTTCGCATTAAGTAAATGACCTAACTCGAACTTTCTAATTTACTCAGAATATTTGGAGAAGAGAGAGTTTGTGAATATGAACCTGGATTTCTATATTTTATCAGGGCATTCCCATCCCTGTAAATATGAGAAAAAAGAAATTCCCATCCCTGTAAATATGAGGAGAAAAAAGAATATTTGGAGAATAATTTGTGAAATGTTGTGAATTTGAATATTGCCTATGCTGCTCATCACTAGTTGCCATTAACTCTCCACCTTTTGTATATAACAATGTGCCAATATCCCATAACTATACATATAAAAAAAGTTGTGTATTTGGTCAGATAGGCACAATGTAAAATGTCTGAAATATGCTGGCTCCAGGTGACTATTCCCACCAGTCCATGCATGGTAGAAAGAAAACAATAATATAATAAGATGGAGTAGGGTATACAATCTAAATGTTGGCAGCCTCAAGTTCTTTTTTTATCTCCTTTAGCTTTACAGCCAAATTAGTTTTCCTGGCTTATACCTCATGTCAGCCCACCACGGGTCACTCCTCCCCTTGACCCCCTAGGACATCCCATAACAAGCTCTATAAAATCCCCTCACCTCCAGCCGTTCGGATGTTCTTTTTTTTTGTCCTCGCTAGGCATTCCCAGATGTTGATACGTGTGGAGGGGGTGAGGGGTAAAGCTTCTCCTCCCCGTCAGCATTCTCACTCGTGCAGTGGGTGATTGTCAGCACGGCTTCCGGACTTCCGGGTTCACGCGCCCTTGCGTGTGGCGGCGCAATGGCGGCGGTTTGCTGTGGCTGGCGCCCGATGCATCCAGGATGGCTGAGAGACAGGCGGGACGCCGGCTTCGGCAGACACCTCAGCTGGTGAGTGGCTTGGTAGGTAGCATTGGCTAAGGGAATGGCGTTGGCAGCATTGTGGGCTGAGTCAAGGCTGCAGGAGTAGGCAGTTTGGTGCAGTGGGTCCAGGCTGTCAGAAGCGTGAGTAGCTTTTTGCTGAAGGGTAATGTGAAATGGCGTTTCCTTCATGGTGGTCCATTCTGTCTGGACGTGTCAGTGTTTGTTGCCTCATGATGTCTTCCCCACCACAGTCGCCCCAGACTGGGAACGCTTCAGATTGAAGGTATGATGGTGGGGGTGAATTAGGTGGCGCACATGATGGTAGTGTCATAAGGCCTTGTGTTAGTTCAGGAAGGTGCCTCGGCTACCGCCAGGAAAGCAGGGCTGTATCTCCGGTGGTGCCTGGGCCAGCACGGCAGTGTACTGTGCGTACAGGGCAGGACTTCCCCTCCCCAATTGGTGTCGGGCTAAAGGCCGGACAGGTCACAGACCGTTGGGTCGCGGGTAAGGGGATGGATCTTCATCGCCTGAGAGGGCGCAAGTCGCTTGTTGGGCATGTTTGGGCATGGCTATGCCGGGCCGGAATCTCTGCAAGATCTGCTTTAAAGAGGCAGCTCAGGATGCGGGGGCGTGCGAGCCCTGATTAAGCGGGCAATGGATGAAAGTATGGCAGAGCTAAAAGCCAGCCAGGCCAAAGGCCGTCCCAGGAAAGAGGAGTGGGCGGTTGGAGACAATGTCTCTGTGTGTCCCCTTCAGAGCTGGTGGACAGTTCAGGTCCTCCCCAGAGAATTGGAGTATGACCAGGATTTGGGAGTTGCTTGATTTTTGCACCGGTCCCGGTGTTTGTGAATTCGGTTGGACAAGCGATTGATAGGGAGGAGGACTTCGTCCCCTCCATCCAAACGGAAGCTTTATCCTGGGCTAAAGAACTCTTTCCCTTGTTTTCCTGTGGTGTTGGAGATCCGGGAGATCATCGAAGATGAGTGGGCATGCCTG
>CM070033.1:169324235-169345113 GCA_036250615.1 Ptychadena robeensis
AGGTGTAAGCCAGGAAAGGAAATTTACAGGTAAGTATGAAAACAAATTTCCATATTCACAGCATATCTCCAACTAAAACTTCAAGTAGCTGGAAAGCCACACGCGGCTTTACAGTATATTTTTATTTATGAATAAACCTATGAGTATAATGAAAAGCTGTTTTCTCTCAATTGACCGGTGTCCTTTACCTACCACATCCATTTCCGCAGCTCCTGCATCTGAGAGAACTTTTAGAACAATAACAATTTGCTGGAAGTCAGTAATAATGATATTTTTCTGCCGTCTATCTGTAAATGGAAGAGAACACTGGGATTTCTGTAAAATCTTACATTTCTGCTGGGTTTTTTTCACACTGCATCTAATGGAGGAAAGATGAAATATTTGTGTCGTTCCTTTTGAGCCCATGATTAGAAGCCTCATTTCAACATGAACAGCCGCTCTGTAAAAAGGTGTTTTTACAGCTAAGGACAAATTATGTCGTTCTGCAACGGACGTACAGTATATATAGCTTCCAACTGAGACATTACAATCAATCTCTTTTTGGAGCTGACTGAATGATCACACGATATCATTCCAGTTTTGACATTAGATATACGTCATACATCTAACAAAAAACAGGGAGGGGAAGGGGGAATGGCCCCCACCCATCCCCAGCCTCAGATTGGAGCCTAGAACTCAGGGACGTTTAAGGCACCGATAATTATATAATACATGTAATGCATATTCATGTTCTATATTTTCTTCCCATTAGCAAAATATGTTATAAAGATAAATTATGCCTACAAACTCGTGTAGATTAAATGTGTTTGTGTAAAGGTGGGTTTACTCGTGTCGATTTTTTCTTAAATCAACTGCCAATTACATTTTTTGTTAAATGTCGTTGTTTAACATCGCCCGTTCATTTATCGAATGTAACATTTGATTTTTTGTTAGTTCATCGCTGATATCAAATGAAAATACATTCGAAATGACAACAACAGATAAAAATTTAACAACATGTTCGATAACCTTTTAAACTATTTTTTGTTTGAGGTCGAACAAAATGTATCCATTAAACAAATTGGCCATTCTCGATTTTTGTTCAATCAACCAAAAAATCGTTTGTTCTTTGTTGATCGAACAAAAAAATCTGCACATGTAAACCCACCTTTAGGCTTAGGCTCCACTGCGTTTTCCGCAGCTAACACGCGGTGCTTTTTTTAAAGGCTTATGGCTTAAGGCCTTGTTTTAGTCCATTCATGTGAAAACTGCATCTGTGTAGCTTACAATAGACGCAGCTGGACGCACTGTGCATATATGTATATTATACAATACTCTGTGCAATGTACAGTCAAGGTGCTAGGGAAGAAAACTTATGGTATCTCTATGATTAAGCTCCAACGGGAGTGAAACATGTAAGAGAGGAAAGACCCCCAAGGTAGAGGGTGGTATCCATGTTATATTGTCAAATAAAGATATTAGACTTTATGGATATTGTGGATTGTAAAGCTAAAGCAGGGTACAGGTTCTAAGATATGGGCCAAATCGATGGCCGTTTCAAGCGCCGTGCGCACTTATGGCCGTCTATCTGACCCATATAATTTGCCACCATTGATGTTTTCAAGCGGGGAAAATTCGCTCGAAAATAGCAATATCGGACATGACCATAAATACGGCCGATGTCTGATGCTTTGCATAGAGACTGCTGGTCTCCAGGAAAAGCTTCAGCTGAGCCGGGGAGAGCAGAGCTCAATATCTGACAGCAGCATGATGACGTCATCGCGCTGCTGCAGGGTACATCGGACGACTCGAGTATCGAGCTGTCTGTACCCTGCTTTATGCTATATGTATGGGCAATCCTCTACTTGCCTAGAGATCAGCTTTAAGCGGAAACCATTGTGATTGAAACTGCTTCTTCTATCAGTTAAGCCCCCCATACACTTTAAGATCGATCCATACAATTTCCATTAGATCTACCAACAACTGTGTAGTAAAGTGTCCTCCCTGATAAAATACATAGTGATTGGAAGCTTTAGAATGGTCCTCATATTACATGTTTTTGGTAGGACAAAAGTTGATTGTACAGAAATTGTATGGAAAGATTGTAAGGTGTATGGGGGCCTTAAGTTACTTCAAGACAAGTTCCCTGTAATACTCATTTAATTATTTCCAATTTTCTCTATAAACTGAGCACAAAAGTGCATACCAGCACTGTTTATGCTGTTTTTCCCAGACAGACAGATGGTGAACCTAATTAGAGATGAGCAGCTTGGATCTGTTTTATCAGAGTTGGGATTTAGTCAATGATCTGAGCAGAGCGCATGGGCTTTATAAGAGGATAACCTCAGCTGAAAACATTTATCCAATATATGTCTGACAGCTGCAGTTATAGAAATCATGTAGGTAACAAGAACATGCGTTCAGACTCCAACTGCACAAGTCACACACGGAGAACGCTGTATAGGATAATGGCGAGAGAAGGCAGATCTGGACAGACACACATAAGTACTGGGAAATAGAAAAGAGCCTCAAAAGTCAATATTAGCTTTTTATTACTTAATATTATATACAAAGTCTTCATTAAAACCCATGGTAGAAGCTTCTATTAATCCAAGGCTTAACTGTCAGTGATGGAAACTGCTGCTAAATGTCTCTCAATGTGATTTATATTTTTGAGAATAAAACTAGTAGCACCATGCCGAAGGAGAAAAAGCCAATTATAATTTGTTTTATAAGATTTACTCTGGTTATCAAAGCTCCTGCATATCTACCAAACACCTGAGAAACAGGAGGTCCAAGAGCATAATTTGTAAACCCAACATAAAAACATGAATGCAAATATAGACAGAGAGATGCTGCAACAGATTCTAGGCTTTGTCCTACTGTACAAGTAGCCTACATATATCTTAAATGGCCCTCTATAGGATGACTATCCCTCTTTTGGAACCAAGTCCACTTTCCTCAATTTTCGAAGTATTATGTTTACTGTATGGATGTATAACTACCAGATATATTGTCTTTATTTTATTTACTTTATTATTGCTATTTGTAAATGGGAGTATAAATGAACATTGTGAACAATTAGTAAACCCAATAATGGGAGGAAATGGCAAGTCTCTAGGGCCCAGGTGCCCAACCTGCGGCCCTTTGGGCATTCTTCAGCGGCCCTCCTAGGTCCGGTTAATGCATAAGGCATAGAAGCTTACCTATCCACCGATCCCCTGCTAAAGCGTCTATGCCTAGGATCTTCTTAGAGCAGGAAGAGGAGGAGAGGGAAGAGACTTACTTAGGAGCTGTGTGGGTCGCTGATTGACTTCCATGTACGCCAATCAGCATGCACAGCCAGAGCAGTTGGCAGTCAGGTGAGTGCCTATGCTACCACTATTCCACTAACCAACGGGGGATGATTGTAAAATATATATGGTGGTTCATGACCTCAGTATAGGGGCAAATGTGCATTACCATGCTACAGTGTTCCCTAATGCTTGAAGTAGAATTTAAAACAAGTTTATTGTTATTAAAAGAAATTAAAATAACATCTTCTAGCTATGCCTGCTGTCCTCTTTTCATTAAAAAATGCTTATACAAGTTAGTATAGATTGAAAATATAATGTGCGGCCCTGATGCCGAGGGCCGCACTTGTGCAAGTAACATATTAGTACCGGGATATTAGATTGCCAGTAAGCCTGAAATCTGTGACATTGTGTGTGTAAGAAGACCCAACAAACCAAGTGTCAACGTTCAGTCAAAATTCTCAAACTTTCACAATATCTCCATCTATTGCTTCCCAAACATCACTTACATGCTAGTTGTTTACATTAGAAATAAATCAGATTAAATATACAAGTATATTAAAAAAATCTTGACACAAATCTAGTGAGCTAACAACATGCAGTGCCCTCTGTGGTGAGTGTTATCATCATTGCTTCTAGTTTTATATTACAGAGACTTGGGTGGTATTCTGTAGTCCAAAATCCTATGTAAAGATGGGTATCCATAGATGTATTATAACGCAAAAGCATTAGCACCCTTTGTTACTGGCAGGATCAGTAGGTGTAAAAAGGAAAGAAAGAAAACAATTGCAGCCACCACATCTAAGGATCGATAAGTTGCAATATATTTTATTTGTATGCCTGGGTTTAAATACAATTTATCCCACCATAGCTATCTGAATAAAATAAATGAGCACAAGAGATGCAGAATGTCTGTACTTTTTTGTGTGAAATCACGTCTTGATGATAAGATTATAATATCTCTGTTGACTTGGAAATATTGAAGTTCTCTGAGATGAACTTTTTTACTGAGAGAACTTTCTTACTATACTGAGAGAAATATCAGTATATCGAGATCTGCGCCAAACAGAGCCTTCAGCAACCTATACACACAATTTATGATAAAATTACGTTGAATATTTGCCATGGATTTCTACCTGTCCATTAAAGCCAGCCCCATCTGGAGACTTCAGGAATTCATTGTAAACTTGATTGGCTCGACTGATCACCATGGCAACAGCATCTTGGTACTGAGGAGAGGAGATGGCCAGCAGTGGCAAGGCAGCTAGTGGAATATGATCTTCGCTTATGTTTAGGCAGTTCTCGTCGTAGCTGTAAGGGTTAAGGCTGGAGAAGAAAAAGAGAAAGACAAGCTATTTACTAACCTTTCTATAACCTATAGTACATTCATCAGAGCATACAGAGAAAAGTAATTACGCAGAGAGTCAATAACCAGTATTTCAGTCCATCAGTCGAAACAGGAAACTCCTTTATATATCGTTTTCTATATCAGTACTTACAGAGCGGGTCTTCGCAAATTGATGCAATATACTGTATATACATACACACAGAGAATATACCAAATGTATGTTGTATCACTCCTGTATAGTCAGGAAAGTAAACAATATTACATATGACATTTTTATATTTACTCGTCTGCCTTCTTCTATTGAATGCAGGTTGTCAACATGCATGCAAATAAACCCATTTATGTCTGTAATTCAAACATTTTTGATTATATGATTTTTTTTTATACATTTTCACAATTTAAATAACAATAGTGCAATAGAAAGAACTTAACATAACTCATTGCCTTGTTCCAGTCTGAAGACGGATATGTAAAAAGTTCCTCAATCCCAGGTAATAGAGGCTTATGAGAGCTGAAGAACAAGGAATTAGTTTACTGTAAAGTCGGCAGAATAAGGAGTAATACACCTTATTAAAGCGGACCTACCCCCAGAAATCTATGTTTTTATGAATAGCACTAGAAGTGCCAATAATAAGGAGGAATGCAGTAAAAAAAACCTCAAAAACTTACCTGTATTTACCATTTTAACAAGATTACCACACACAGCTCCCCTCACTTCCTGGTTCACTGAAGGCAACACATGGAACTGGGGGTGCAATATCGCGGGTGGCCACTGGGGGGCGTTCAGTGATCTTCTATGGGAATTTTCAAAGCAGATCACAGATGTAGAAAAGGGTTGTGGGAACATTTGAAAAAATTTTTTTTGCTCAAAATTTTGGCTTAATTAATACAAAAACTATTTGTGTTAGAGCAATACTATTTTTAGTACTACACCCCCAACCCTTCTCTACATCTCCAGCAAGTTTGGTGATTATACCATGTTCAGTGGCTTTGCAATTAACTCAAAATCGTTGCAATGATAACATTTTTAAAAAAAAAGTTTGACCATCTCTAGTAGAGAGCAAGAAAAAGGGAAAGGAGAAAGGATAGCGAGAGAAGAGTAGGAAAGAGTGGTGAGTAGAGATGGTCACATTTTTTTCGAAAATTTTACAATTTCCACAAATTCGAGTTAATTGTTGAGCCCCTGAACATGGTATCATC
Source organism: Ptychadena robeensis (assembly GCA_036250615.1). Classification (NCBI taxonomy): domain Eukaryota; kingdom Metazoa; phylum Chordata; class Amphibia; order Anura; family Ptychadenidae; genus Ptychadena; species Ptychadena robeensis. Next base: position 169,330,056 of record CM070033.1, read on the forward strand.
ACCAAACATGCTGGAGATGTAGAGAAGGGTTGGGGGTGTACTACAAAAAAGAATGGCTGTAACACAAATAGTTTTTGTATAAATGAAGTTTAAAGTCAGGTAAAAATCTTGAAATTTCAACTTTGACCTTAATTTATGCAAAAACTACATGTGCAAGAGCAAAAAAAAATTTCCAATGTTCCCACAACCCTTCTCTACATCTCCAACAATTTAGGTGATGATACCATTTTTAGAGGCTTTGCAATCAGCTCACAAAGTCAGCTAGTCGAAAAATTCAACCATCTCTAGTGGAGTCCTAGGGGGAGGTATGCGAGGGGACAGGGTAGACTGGACCTCCTTATCCAGTAGCTGTTGAGCATTTTCAAACATTTTCACAAGTGGTTTTTGTATATTTCTTTCTGATCCTGAAGAATAACACAACCATTTTTAACTTATACATGTAAAAACATAAAGAAGAAAAAGAGAGATCAAAAATAACCATAGATTTGCTTTTTATTGTTTACAAAATTGTGTTTTGTAGAGATAAAAAGTAACATCTTTCAAAACAGAAAAAGGTCAACACAACCATAAATATTTCATATGTCATATTATAAAAGATTTCTTTCCAAATTTAAGTACCTAAAGTGTAGGAAAGTGAAATATGACACATAGCCCTATTCTGTCATTTCCAATGACACAGCAGCTCTTGTTTTTCTGAGACATGTTACATGTTACAGTTTAATTTCATGTTGATCCTGCCAGTTTGAATGACAGGATGCAGTTAGTTCTGCAAAGAAGTATCAAATCAGCATTGTCATAAAGTTTTACATTTTTATGTTACAACAGCATACAGTGTTTTTCTTTTGTCCAGGCAAATATTCATTAAGTTGGTTACAGAGTTGCTGCTGCTGTAACTGCAATCACACTATGTATAGATAATGTGAATATTGTGAGCAGTTAATCACATGCCAAGTGACCCCATTGATCCCTATGGCCAACCACTAAACAGTTGTGCTCCACAAGCAGTCAGGAGTAGCAGGTTGCTCCTGGCCAACCTTGTTATATCATATGATTTAACTCTGTTACTTTTGCTTGGGAGCTCAGGTGTTGAGGGAGATTTCCCACTCTATGTGCAGCAGCCCATTTACCGTTAACGCAGGGTACACAGGTTTGATTTCCATTCACACTGTGCTACATTGTGGTTTTGTCTTAATGCGCTAATATTCACATCGTCACTGGGCTAGATAAAAGCAGAGCCAGGCTATGGGAAATGCTCAGCAGATCCACCAGTCTATAGGTTACCTGTAGACAGGAGGCCGTATATAAGATACGTTACCCTATGAGCTGTACTGCTAGTACTGCCTAGATATGAAAAAGGTACTCAAAAAAGGCCATGTTTTAAAAATTTACATTATTTGTTGCAATTACATTACATTATTTAACCTCATCTTTCAAAAGAGTGGGGAAAAAAGTTCATCATTCAAAGAAGTGGGAAAATACGCTAACATGATTAACAGCTTAACAATGTTACAGGGGGAACCTTTACAATTCCTAAATTAATATCACAAGAGGCGGATATGTTAGCGTAGGCTCAAGTTGCCACTGTTGTTCACATGGTTGGCAGGTAGCCATCAACAGCCCCTGACATCACCAACTGAGATTATTTGCATGCCCTAAAGGCCTGGCAAAGCTTCACGGGTGGTATGAAAGAGTGGCCTTGCAGCTTCTGTCCCTATGAAAATATATCTACCTCTCTCAGCATTATGTAGTAGTAATGCCCAACAGAGACAAACAAAGATTCCATATTGCACTTCATGGAGGCAACATAAAGCAACCCTGGGGTCTCCTTTCTTGCTTACTTTGCCATAAACACGGTACCCCCATACAAGATCCACAACCTTTCTTATAAAACATATGGCAGGTATTTTTTTATATTGTAGAACTGCTTTTATACATTCTCTCTTGCTTCGCTCATTATTTTGTTGATGCGCCCTGGATGTTTTCTTACACATTAAATCATCAATTATGTATATGCACACAGCTTGTTCCTCAGGAAGCTCATGGGTTTGGTTATTGATCATCTCTACTACGGAACCTTGCATCTGAAAGCTCACATTCAAAGTCTTGCTTTAAACCTTGACTTATCACAGTGTTCTACATCTGTTTACATTTTCAGCAGCTACATTAACTAGAGACTCTGGTCGTCATTAATGCTCAACACCGACCAAAGAGAAATACACAACCGATACACAGATGAAAGTTTGTTCCTGCCAAAATAATGCCACTTTGTCATTAATATACTGTATTCCCCATCACCCCATTACATATTCAGAGGGGTGACACATCTCTCTCTGGTCTACTCAAGTCAGTTGTAAAAATGTTAGTTTGTTATTAACAAACTAATTTAAAATGCAACTGGTGTATGAACTTTGAATATTTTATTATATCAACCTACATATTAAGACAAGGTAGAAGTATGAGATAGTAGTAGTACTGTATCAAGTTACTGCCTGAGGCCTGTTTCACACCTTTTAGATTTTTAAGAATGTTGGGAAATGTTTCTTAAATATGAGGCTAATGTTAAATAGTCAACAGGCCAATATTTTATTTCCTATAAATGTGTAAGTGTTCATTTTACATTCATGCTTTAATTTATTTTTTGTCTGTGACCCCATGAATCATAAAACTCTGTTGGAGTGGAAGTCCCCATTCCAAGTAATGTCTGGCACACAAAGGGTGCCCACCGATCAGCTGAGGGTTTTGGCTGCAGCGGGAGGAAGTCATCCCGCTACAGTCGATCCCTCATCTATCAAAGCAGAATTGCCTCGTGTATGGGCATCTTTAGTGCCCAAGCAGAAGTTTAAAAGCGTATTGGTCAATGACATGCCAAAATTGTGACATCAGCATGCACATTGCATGCAGACTAAACACTCAAACTCTGCAGCTTCTGTGTTTGATTGGCATAGTACTCTTCTGCTCACAGTTTGCATGCTTATGTTATGGAACCCCCTTGATCATAATCACTTGTGGTATAGTGCGTGTGAAATATATTGGTGGGTACACCAATAGTAGAACTGCAGAGCTGCCCCTGCATCCAACTCTGAGCTCTCAATCTTAGAAATAAATAAATATATATATATGGCATTGGTATGATATGATAGTTATGGAGCCAACTATTTTGTATCCATTCAAGGGGTGCAATTCTTGCGGTGTCCACCTGACAGTGTAACCCCATTCCTTTTCATATCATCTTTTTACTTTGTAGATTGGTTTATGTGGAATAAATATATTTGCTTAAATATATTTGTATAGTAATTTGCCCATTCATGGAAATTAATTTGTATTCATTGATGGTAACTTACTGATGAGAAGCTTCTATTGAAGAAATTAATAGGGATGGACCGAACTGTTCGCCGGAGAACAGTTCGGCCACGAACTCGGCATGTTCGCCGATCCTCTCGCCGGCGGACAGTACGGGTGTTCGACCCGTCCTGTTCGCCGGCCAGAAGAAGATCTAAATTCTTCCTCCGGCAGGATCAGAACCTGCGAGATCGTGCCGGAGGAAGAATCTCTTCACTACAAGACCGGGCATGAAGCCGGTCTTGTAGTGAAGATTCCGGCTCAGAGTAGGAAGTGACGTCAGTGACGTCACATCCGGCTCCCGCAACCAGGAACGATGCTTTCCAGGATGCGTTCCATGGACCGGATGTGACGTCACTGACGTCACATCCGGTTTTTCCGATTCAAATTCCCCGCCTAGAGGCGGGGAATTTGAATGTGTCCGCGAACAGGGCGGACGGCGGACATCTTTAAAAGTTCGACCCGCCCTGTTCGCGGACACTCCGGGCTGGTGTTCGCCCATCTCTAGAAATTAATAGCGGAATGCATCAAGGACTCTTCAGTTACCTATTGATTATGTGTTCTTAATAAATAGCGTATAACATGTTTTTAACTTATATTGTTCTAATAAATATTCATGCAAAAGTTGTGTTTTGTAAATGTGGTGTCTGGTAATTGGCCTATAAAGATCATGAGGCTCCACATAAGACACAGCAGGCTATAGGTCTACACCATGGTGTGCTTTTATGTATAGGTTTGAAAATACTTTATGAGTGTAGTAGATAGAGAAAGCTCCTCTCTCCTCTGAATGCAGTTTTTCCAGTATTTCCAAATAAATGGTTGTATGAAAGCCGTATATATAAAATACATGAGCACATGCAGTGTTGCCTATTCAACCATATATTCTGCTTATTCTGCGTTTCTCTGCATGTGATCCTTCCCTTACTGCCATTTCATAAATGTCTTTGACTTATGGTGCTGAACATGAAAGAGATGTTTGCACTATAACTTTAATTATCTGCACAGCATAATGATTTGCAAGTAAGCCAAGATGATCAAAACAATGTTTTTCATCTTGAGATAATTAAGTCATTGATAAACTGCTCTATGATCAGGTACTTTAATCTCTGCTGCCCATATTCTTATGGTGTATCAGAGTACCAGCGATAGCAACCAAAATAAGAAATTATTTTCCATCATAAAGGTTAAGCAGAACAGCCAAGATGTATCTTTAAACTAATCCCTATTGGATAATAGTTTCACACCCCAGCAGTGGAGAATGGCTTCCTGATTAGGGGACCTGCTGCATGTTCTGTGACCGGGAAAAGGACCACAAGGACGATTACTAGTTCCATTATACTCAACGCAGTAACATAGCATCACAATTATGGGGTTTATGCCCACAAATCATTATGTGCTAAGTATCTTGCTCACCTCTTTCATACAACATAAACATTGGGTTTAGTTCACTACACTAAACTGAAATAGCTAATCATGTAGAAAGGGGGCTTGGGCACCATCCTCTGGCTGGATAGAAGACTACATCAATTCCATATAGATCTAACTAAAAAGAGGTAGCAAATAGTAAGGAGTTACATGGGCAATATTCGTATTTGTGAACCATCCTGCATTTTGGCCTACTATTCAAAAGAAATTTGTAAATTTAAGAATTCATGATCTCCAGTCATTATTACCTTCATTGCGCAAATCAGCACTTGTACATGCGCATATTGCAAACACAATGCACAGTAGTTCTGGTAAAAAATCTAAAATATTCGCAATTATGAAGATATGCGCATTAAAAAAAAAATACTAGCGGCAAAAAAAATTATGTACAAAACCAGGGTCACTTAAGAATTAAACTTAAACTCCATCTCCAAAATGTCCCCTTATAGAGTGTCTGATGACTTGTTTAGTGATTATATAAGCTAATTACATTAGTCCCCATAGCCATGCACAGGGTATAGGGACACTTCAATTTTCATGCTCAATGTAAAAATGAAAGGAGGGTTTCTTAACTTTTTACTTACTTTTACTTTTTACATTGTGATGGGGAGAGTTAGGAACAGGGACTAAAATAGGGGGAATTTAGAGTTGTGCCCATAAGCGTACATGCCCTGACATAATTGATTAATTCTTAACCCATATTAAGAGAATGTAAATGACAATACAAAAAACGCTTTTTTCACTCGTGGTTAGTGGTTGGCTAAAGCCATTTGTCAAACAACTGTGTTAACTTTTTTTATGATATCATAATCCCAACACAAGCTACCCAAATGATTATTATCAAAAGTTTACTTACACTGTTGATTTGGCCTGATAATTTGCACGCAACTTGACACAAATGGTTAGAATGACTATTAAAGAAAACCATCTTTGCATGTGACCTGTTTGCTTGTAATTAGTGAGCATATATAAAAGATCAATGACTTTCTGGAATATCCTGAGAGACCCCTGCATCTCCTTTCTAAAGCTGGCCATAGATGGTTCGATTTGTGGGCGATTTGTCCACAGATAGACCACTGTGCATGCTCACGGTGGTCGATCTGCCGCGAAATTGGACGAAAATCGAACGTGCAAACCCTAAATTCAGCCATTAATCGCCCAGGTAATCGAACAAATTACAGGCATGTCCGTAATTTGTTAGATTACCTGGGCGTTCCCCATCAAAAGTTCTGTTAAAATCAAACCAGTCAGGTAGACAAACATTAATTTCAGCAAAAATGCCAGAAGCATTTGAGAAGCAGGGAAACCCCACAAATAACTTCAGGTGAATGACAGAACTTGATGCACAATAAGGAGGCACTTGAAGAAAGATGGGCTGCATGGTCGAGTTGCCAGAAGAAAGCCATTACTATGCAAATACCACAAAGTATCCTTGGTACAATGTGCCAAACAGCACAGAGACAGATCCCTGATCACATTTTGGGATGTGTGAACTACAAAGGGTTGATTGCAATATCAGTTTTCAAAAGTTTAAAAATACTGGAGACCCAAGAATTTACCGGAACTGGTGACCTTTTGCCAGGAAGAACAGGCAGCTTTACCATCTAAGCAGCTAAAGAACCTCATCCACAACTTCCACAAAAGACTTTAAGCTGTAATTGATGTTAAAGGGGACAATACACTGTGATATATAATTTTCAGATCAGGGTCATTTGGGTAGTTTGAGTTGTGCTTATGATTTAAAAACACAGAAAACAAAGTTGTTTGACAATAAATGGCTTCAACCAACCACTAACCAAGAGAGAAAGAAAAGTTTTTGTGTTATCATTCATATTCTCCAAAAAATGGTGAGTAGACGTATGAGCACAACTACCGTATTTTTCGCCATATAAGACACACCCAGTTTTTAGGAGAGGAAAACCAGAAAAAAAAGATTTAATAAGTTTTCACATCAATTGGATAAATGCAATATTTTCAGTGAATGCAATTTCCAATTCAGCCAGCAGGTGTCACTAGCAGCAGTAAACTCTCAGCTACACAACGTCATCTCTACACTGTACACAGGAGGAGGGGGGGCAGGCTGTCACATCTCTTCTCACTGTGCTGTGTCCGTGGGGAGTGAATGCTGTTCCCACGGACAGAAGAGAAAAGGTAGATGCAAGTTCATCTATACTTTTCTCTTCATTTCCTAAAAGTATAGATGAACTTGCATCTACCTGTTAGGAAATTAGACAGTTCAGATGTGAGAGTCGGCAGTAGCCGGCATCTCACATCTGATAGCTTCTCCAGCTCCCCCAGCTAATTTCCAAGCCGCAGCCAAGGTGCGACCACCGGCGGCCGAGTGGCCGCGGGGGTCGCGCATTCGGCGTATAAGACGCAGGCACTTTTTGCCCCCAATTTTGAGGGTGAAAAAGTGCGTCTTATATGCTGAAAAAATACAGTATATGTCCAGTAAATGTTAAAAGTTAACTTGTACTTTACATTTATTCACATCTGTATTTCTCAAACTGGGTTCTGCGGTCCCCAAGGGGACTGTAAAGGGGGACTATTTGCGATTATTGCTACTGGTCTCTACACCAATTTCATCGTCTCCAATTTCAGCTATCCATACATGCATTAAATTCTGAACAATAGTTAACGCTGCAACTGATGAACAATCATTCAACGATCATACAGCTAATCAATCATCACTTTGGGTGACCGGTCCCTGACCAATACTTTGGATTTACCAACCATTACAAAGAAATGGTGATCGAACAGGGATTTATCAACACGAGTTGCTTTTGCCTATATGTTATTGTAGTTCATTTAAAAAGTTCAATGTGGGATCTAAAAAAAATAAATAACAAAGTAAAGAGACTGCTCTTTGATAACCACTGATTTAGACCCAAAAACATAAAGAGAAAATTTTTATTCTAGACATATCTATAGTTGGAACAAATTCAGATAGCTAAACTCCTTACAAAATCACAGTATGTCCTCAAATAACACATAGCTTCAACATTAAGCATAACGATCAGTATTTTAGCCAGCTTCCCCACAGGACTCAACTAAAAAACAATTCTCACTTTTTATCCTCATCCTGTTGTGCTTTCAGAAGTGAGCCTTATGTACACGGGGAACTATCCTAAAGATTGCTGGGGCATAGGAAACACTGCAAAGATATGATTTGGTTGTTGAAGCACGTACGATATGCCAGCATACGTCCATATTCATTAGTAAGTCACTGTGGGTGTCTGGTATCTTTGATTCATTCTGCCAAGTCAGAGAATCTAGAGCATTAGCCTACAGCAGCTGAGGTTCTGTGCCGTGAATGTTCTCTGTAGCATAAAACTGAGTCCAAATGAAAAGAGTTCAATAATTCATTCATTGCTTCAAACTATACATTTTGAGGAAACTTTGGTTTAAATCTATTGAGAAACTACATCCTGGAAAGAAAATTAGAATAAAAAAGAAGCCACATCTTTTGAAATACCTCTCCTTTTGGTGCCAAACCAAGAACTGAATCTTGATGGACAAAGTTTCAGAGAGTTTCTTTCATGTAGTTTGTTACAGGAGAAGTTTAAGCCCTGTGTTTTTCAGCACATGGACATTGCATCACTTCCCATATCACAGACCCCGCCCCTTCCTGTTCAGGCCAACAATGGAATGAGCAAGGGTTGGAGAGACAGTCTGAAACTTGGAACCGGGCTGAGAGGATGTGAGCTGAGGACCTTGTGGCATGATCTTACAATCTTGGCTAAGTATCCTTTTGTCTATATTATATATATAGGCCAGTTACATTGTGTGTGCACTTACATGACCATGAAATATATGTAATGTGTTAATTGTTATTGTAACAAAGTAAAGGTGTCTTTTATGTTATATCTGCATAGTTTCAAGTGATTCCTGATAATACCTATTATAACTGAGAGTCCTATACCACCACCTAGGAGGAAAAAGCTGAATATTGACCACTGTCTTATGATATGTGGCAATATCCGGCCTTGTTACACTAATAAGGAAAGATATTGCTGTCGGCATAAGATCGAAACAGTAATAAGCAATATTTTCCCCTTTTTCATATTTTTAGTTTTCTCTCTTTTTATTATTTTAGTTTAGTACTTAACCCAACCATGGCCAATCTTGACAGTGTTTTTGGTGGCCCCAAAAGAGAGTTTTTCCTGTTATGTTACATTGTAGTGAGATAAGTTGGCCTATTAAAAGACCTTCAGCTGGTAAAGGTTAAAACCAGTAGAACTTTTATGCTGCAATCACAAGGGCAGTCTGTAAACGCACAAAAAGGGCTGCTTTCCCCAGGCGCTTTTTGGGCATTTGTCCATAGGGTTAATATGTAGGTGATTGTCATATTTGATAAACACATGCTCATTGACAGTGATTTATAAACCACATCTTATAAATCTGTAGGAACCATTAAAAAAAAAAACTAGCAACAGGGAAATTTTAGTTCCTAGAGATGTGACGATTTAATCACCTCACAAGAATTCTATCGGTAACATAGTCATATTTTGCAGACCATAAAACAGGGCAAGCAATTATGCAAAAATATATAATTTATTTACATACACTGAATGATAAAAGCACTGAAAATCAATTGAAACGAATAATCAATAACATGAAATGTAACACCAGAAAACTACCATGAGGTGTCTCCAACACACCTTTACATGAGGTTATATTACACACAAAACACACAGGAATTTGTTGAATGGGGTTAGCAAAAAAAAAACACACTGGCTATACACAGGCAAAGCGTAATATGGATGTCACTTCTACAAAACTATGCCAAGATTCTCAGATAGGAAGATAATTTCTCCAACTACAAATTTCAGATGTTTCAGAGCGGCTCAAACACACACGCTGGACAGTTCGGACATCACTAGTGATGAGCAACATAGACAACATTTTTTAACCTCCCTAGCGCACTGCTGAGGTCCAGATTTCTGTACCAAAAGTGCACCATAGACTTCAATGGTAAATTTTTCTTTATGTTGTAGGCCTGTAACTTCCCAAAATATGTCCGTACAAGGGTCTAATAGACATCCTGAATATAATAATGTTTGAAACAAACAATTATGTAAAAGACATTTTTTTTTAAATAAAATTTATGAGAAAACACAAAAATCAGGGAACAAAGCTATGCTGCTATGTACTAAACATTGCCCAAATAAAGTCTCTGGTGCCCCAGATGTGCCCATTTGCAGTTAACCCTCACACCAGGGAAGAGAGGGTTACTGCAAATAGGCGCATCTGGGGCACCAGTGACTTTATTTGGGCGATGTTTAGTACATAGGTGCACATTGAAAGCAGTATTCTTCATAGAAAACTGCTTTCATGCAATTTATTTTCAAATCTCCCGCCGCCTCCTCGAGTGAAGTCACTCGGAGGGGGGGGGGAAGAGACAGAGGAGCTGGCTGCATGTCGCATCGGGGACACCGGGACAGCGCAAAACCATAAGTATGCACTGCCGGAGCCCCGATGTGTACTGGACGGCACCATCTTGTCCAGTGCTAGCGCTGGTAGCAGCGCTGGACAAGATGGTGCCGTCGCGACGGCTAGGGCGGTTAAATATCACAAATTTTTCACCTAATATTCCCAACAAATACAAATTCGTGATCTCCAGTCATTATTACCTTCATTGCAAAAAAGATTTTCGCAATAAAAAGTGCAGATATTTGCATATTTTTGCAATCAATGCTACTGATGTAAAAATCTTGAATATTCATAATTATAAAGATATAGCACTTTATTTGAGATCGTTGCAAATTCTCAAAGTGCTGATATTGAAATAAACGTTTGTTATTCGGAAATTCAACTCTAGTGATGACTAGGATATTTTTAACAACCCGACCCTGACTTTTAAACAACTTTGGCCCTGACATTTTTGGAGCGCTCCTTGAACTTCATGGTGTGATGCATCTTGCATATTGGGTTGAAGCCCCTAGGTGACACTTTGATTGCACACAGTTGGACTTCATTTCATTTATTCTGTGACTTTAAATAATAGGTAATTGGTTACATCTTTTTAGGCGCTTCATGGTTAAGAAGATGAATGCATACGCACATGGCAATTTGCAGTTTTTTTCTAATTCTTTTTTTTTTTCTAATTTCAGATCCATTACATAAAGAGAGTAGAGATGGTCGAATTTTTTTAAAAAATTTGTCGATTTCGAGTTAATTGCATAGCCCCTGAACATGGTATCATCACCAAACTTGCTGGAGATGTACATAAGGGTTGGGGTGTACTACTAAAAAAAAATATGTCACAAATCGTTTTTGCACAAATTAAGTTCAAAATCAAGTCAAAATTTCGAAAATCTGAATTTTGACTTATTACCTAATTTATGCAAAAATTACATGTGCTAGAGCAAAACTTTTTTTTCAAGTGTACCCACAACCCTTCTCTACATCTGAAGCAATTTTGGTGATGATACCATTGTCAGAGGCTTTGCAATCAGCTCACAAAATTAGCAAGTCGATAAATTCGACCATCTCTTAAAGAGAGATATAAGAAGGTTGGAATGTAACAAAATAGGTAAAAAGCGAAGGGGTTGAATAGTTTTGTAATACACTGTATAATGCATTTTTGATAGCTGATTCCGTTGATATTAAAAAAATAATGATTTGTTAGTAATTCAACATGCTTCAACCCATTGGAAGGTTTTTGATATGTGACTGTACATCATGTTTACTTTCATGTCATTGAAAAGCAGCATGCATTGATATAGTTCAGAGAAAACCTAAGTAGTAGAAGCCGCCTGGTCTTTTCATCCTTTGTATCTGCTCTTTGATCATACAATACAGACAGGCATTAACAGAAATCTACTACGAACTGACACGGATGAAGTGAAGAAAGGAGTGTAACACACGAGAGGATCATCTGTGCAGAACCATATTAAATCAGTTTGGTTTTCATTCATTTCATTTGTAGCTTGATTGATTGAGAAACTATCTTGTTTTCTGCAGATAAAATAAATGAGAGTATTTATAACTTTAGCTTCAGTGTTGAGCTGTATTAGAGGTGTAATTCAGTCAAATGTGACATTTTACCTTTAAATTCAGAGGACACTACCTATGGGGTGAATGGCTTTGTATGGTTATCCTTTTATTTAGGTTGTGAAGCCTACTCTACTGGTCTATGCCTACTATTATCTTATCTATGTGCTTGGGATTTGACCTCGGCTTCTTCAAATAAAGACCAGATCATGGATTGCAAGAGCAACTATTTGTAATTCTCAGGTATGGAAGTGACATGATACATAGTTGCCATGCCTGGGATGTGGCCCACAACATGGAATGTGGCCTGCAACCTTCATATTTTTGGAGAAGCAAAAATATCCAGGAACACCTCTAAACATTATAAGCATTATGGCTTAGCTTGGTTTTAATTTCCTAGGGACGTCCTAGGGAGATCGGGGCCCTGTGTACCCCCTGTGACGCCCCCTAGACCCCTATCGAATCTCACCTGACTTACAGACTCTATTTCCCTTTCTATATACGGACGGGTATGTGGATAAGTGGGAGCACTGTGGGGGAGACATCTGGCCATGGGAAAAAATTTTAGATGCCCAGATGCTGCCCCCCAGCATGATGCCGGCCTGGGCAAATGCCCAGGTTGCCTGTGCCTAAAACCATCACTGCTTCCAGTTGTACATGGAGCTGTACATATGTGGTTCACTGTATGTTCTCAGCACACCTTGGGTGCCAGGATTACATCATTTTGAATCATGAAGAAACCCAAGTAAAAATGTCCACAGCAGCAACAGAGACATTTAGGTCTGCCATAATGTGCAAATATTTGTAAACACCAAGGGGATAAAAAATAGACTTTAGACCCCTTTTAAGTGGTATGGGATAGGTTTTCATAGAAATATAAGTGACTAGATAAAAGCACTGCCGAAAGATACCAGTGGTTTACCTTTTTTGACAAATATATTCTGCCTGCTCCAGACAAACTTACCTTTTTTGTGCTTTGACTTCTTCATAGTGCTTTTGAAAGGAACCAAACAGAGCTTTAACTGGTAACTTTATTTGCAACAAGTGGCCAAAAATTCTTAATATCCGCCAGAAAGCCTCAGAGCCATTTCCTACTAGCCTGCTGCAGGTGCAGTAGAGAACAGTCCTGCAATACATCATGGCTGGTGTTGTAGCAAGGTACTTTAACACTGACCCTATGCTTGCATTACAAAAAATGTCCTGCTGCACGCATGATACAGAGCAAGCATAAAATCACAGGGTTTTGCCAATCGCAGATGCATTATGACTGTCCAGCCATTAATTATAAGATACTATTACTGCTTTGCAAATCCCAGAGGAATGGGGACTGCTAAGCCACTCCTTAACTTATCTCAACCAAAGTTTCAATTTATGACCAAATTTACGTCCAGAATTCAGTGTACAGTATGGGTACATTTACATGTGTGAATTAATGTATGGTTTCCAGGGGCCCTCATATAGCAGAAAGGGTTAATGACACTTTAACAATTACAGACAGTACAAACGCTATTGCCTCGTGTTGCACCCAAGGACCCCAGAGGTGTTCAGAAACTTGCCTCTGTCTCCAGATATATGAGCATACATGGGGGTGTAAGCAAGGACCCCATAGGTGTCTAGGAATTTCCCTCTGTGCTGAGGACGATCAGTGCATTTTCAGTGCATCATGGCACCAAAAAAATTAGGACAAATGGTAAAAAAGAATAAAATTTAAACGGCAATTACAATAGAGCAAAAAAAAAGAGATTTAAACTTGAATGGTGTGTATAGTCCTAAATTGTTGTGTCTGGTAGACTAGGAACATGTTAGAACTTTAATTGCTATAAAAGTAGGAATATTATTGGTGTTTATTGTATGTTACACATATTTTACAAACTTTTTTTATTATGAAAAGGTAAAGTAAGTGGTAATTTGGGAGGTATGGTATGGATTATTGTCATTTCCTTTATTTCCTATGGAAAAAATGGGTTTGACTTACAACCAACCCTTCGGAATGAATTAAGGGTCAACTGAAAAGGGGTTGTTTTACATTTTGGCGTTTCTATTCAAGTAGGGTGCATTTAGGTATTAGGTAGAGGAAGCTATATTATATATTGGACTGTTGAACAAATGTACTGAATGATACAAATTAAATAATCTGAATGCAATTGAAATCTCTCATTGCAAAGCATTAAGCCCCCCATACACCTTCAGATTCCTCCATACAACTTCCATGAGACCTACCAACAACTATGTAGTATAGTGACCTCCCTGATAGAATACATAGTGATTGGAAGGTGTAGAAAAGTCCTCATATTACATGGTTTTGGTAGAAGAAAAGTTGGTTGTAGAGAAGTTGCATGGTAATTGTATGTGGTGTATGGGGGGCTTTAACAATAGTTTTTGCAGCTGTTGTTACAATATCTTTGCAATGGAATCTTATTATTGCCATAGCTTCATTATTGGTGTACTTACTGTATATAGTAACACTGACTTTGCAGTGGATGTTAACAGTATTTCTTTAGTTTTTTTTGCTGTTTTAAGTCATCATCTGACTACCTCGTTCAGGATAATATCCAAAGGCTAATTCATTATTTATTTCCCACTGTGGATCCATTATTGTAGTATATAAAATCTTAATTTCCCCAGAGTTTAACAGGATGACAATGAATGTTGTCACATAATATGTTTCAATACTAGGTGAGAATTATATTTAAAGAAATAATAAAACCACTCAAGATTTCTAATACAATATGTGGATAGTTATGTGATATTGGATCATCTCATCTTGTTTAAATTGTCTATTTTCTCACTTAAAGTTTGGACAGTGTGTACCTGCATGATGATATTCAATTATGAACAGGCAAGCATGGTGGTCGGGGAGGAAAGATTGCAGGTGCCTACTGTCTTTCCTCCTACAACCATTTAGTAATAAGGTATGACATATTAGATGTCAATTACGCTAAATTGCATTTAAACATATTTAACATTTAAGAAAAAACTAAAAGGTTTGAATTTTCCTTTTTTGAAATAAAATAATTGATCTTGACAAGGTAGCATGAAAGAGGAGGCAATGTGTGGTCAACTTTCTACCTTCTATAGAGTCACTGATTTCCTCGAATGTAGACAATAAATTTTAGTTTATTTGAATTAGCAAACATTAGACTTTTATCCAAACAATACCTTCAGATATACTGTATTTTTCAGACTATAAGACGCACCAGACCATAAGATGCACCCTGTTTTTAGAACAGAAAAACTGTAAAAAAAATGTGAAAGGTTCCTGCAGTACCCAATTTCAGCCACAAAATGGTGTCACTAG
>CM070033.1:169351105-169362789 GCA_036250615.1 Ptychadena robeensis
CATGCGATGTTCGCCGCGAATAGTTCGCCGGCGAACAGTTCGGGCCATCACTACTCAGCACTGGAATTATCCTCCACTACCCCAGGGTCTATCCAAAGCCAGTCTTTCCATATGAAATAGAACCTTTTCAGTATCTCTAGGATTTTTTTCCTTCTATATATTTTTTTCTATTTACTAAAAAATAAACCACAGTTTGGGCTTTAGGTGTACCGGAGATTGGTGGTAGGATAAGAATAAAAAAAGTAGGACTTCAAGTTGCCTCTCCCCAAGCACTTTATACGTTGTTCCAGAGTACAGACAGTATTATAGAGGTCCAACGCTGTAGTGTTTGACCCAACATTCCAGTTTCTTTAGAACGTAGGCTCTCTCAGTGCTAACTCAGGCCCTTTATTAAATAAAGTGAGTTTTGCACCACTGTAGGTTCTTTCATGTTCTATCCAAGCACACCTTTCACACTTTAGGGCAGGATGTTGTAGTTTGCAGATACTTTTGAATGCACTATGTAAGCTCAGAAGCTCTGGCTTAATAATACGTGCTGTAATATAACATCCATAATCTGACCACAATTACAAATGCAAGCTGTGGGCTATTGGGGGACCAGATTTATTACTTAAGCATCCCTGGTTCCTACTGGGTATATGGGAACATTACATTTTAGCTGTCAGTAACTTTAGTAGGATTGCATACCTATTAGAACATTTATCATTCAAAAGCCTGCACAAGTATAACAAAACAAGACAAGAAATGAATACTATGCACAAATGCTATTTCATTTTATGCCTCACATTATTAAATTCCCAAGAAATGGAAGGTTACATTTTTAAGGTTAGTTATAGCAAGAGGTAATTTTTCTAGTTCAGAGACAGTTTAAAAGCTCAACCGTGAACAGCTTCTACTGTATGGTGTTTTTTTTTTATTTTAAAAGTGCTCTTGGATCCTTTTAAAGACAGATTGCTCTACTAAAGTACAACAATATAATGATAGGCAGAGAAAAATCCTGGTGAGAAGAGTACCCGATCATCATCTACTTTTAATGACAGTTTGAGACACCATGGGGATGCCTGTTATGTACAATGATTGCTTTCAAGATCTTGGAGTCCATAGTGGAAAACCACAGGTTGTCTTTCTATGTAATATGGCATATTAGCCGGCCTACAGCCAGATTCATACATGGCCATGGTCTACTACATTAAAGGTTTATAACAGCAGGGAATAAATCAGTCTGTGTGGTGTTTATCCGTGTCTTTTTTTGCCTCTCTGCTGGTTTGATAGTCTGCCCATATGAGTACATAGAATCAGCTTAAATTTTATTAAATAGGTATTCCTTAAAGTAATCCACCAGCCTTAAAAAATGTCAAACATACCCTTAATATTACCTATAAATCTTTTTTTTTCTAAATTTTTATTTTAAAGATTTTCAGTACAAATAGTAACAATAAAGTACAGTGTACAAAAGATACAAAATACCTAATACAAGCTTTCCATTATCTTGGACATAAAGACAATTTATACAATGTACTTATTAGTCTCGGTTTTATTTACAACAAAATAATATCAACTTATCAATTAGGGCATTCATAATACCAAATATCTATCAAACAAAAATGAATGGGTATTTAGAAATTGAGCCCAAGGAGAGTGTAAATAATAATACTCCTAAGTCAAAAGTGTGTTTGAGGTAGCAAAGGCTCCCCCCACAATAAAGAAGAGGTGGTCCTTGGGTTGGTTATAAACAATATTAATTGTAATTGTAAAGCCCCCCATATACATTTAGATTTTTCCATCATCACGCACGGTCAATCGGTCGCAAAATCGGGTCACAATCAGCCGAGCACTTTTTGTGTGGCAGTACTTTGGTAGTTTCTCCCTGGCGTTGTTGGCTCCCCCTGCGCTAAGCGAGTTCCTTTGGCGGGTACACGATCCACATTATGTGTCTCATGGGTATGATCGGCTAGGGGTACTTGGTGGACAGCATATAGGGACCCCGGCCGATCGGCTTGGCAGCCTTGGCAGCCCCCCCCCCCCACACACCTGCAGACAGGTACTGTACATCAGCTCTGTTGGATCCCCGCAAAAGAGGTAAAGGTCTTTCATTTCTCTCATAGCATCTAGTTTTCCAGAACTGTAAAGTGGTCAAGGAGGAATCTTTTCATTTCATGGCGATACATGATTTAGCTGCGTTTAAGATTTTTTATAATTAGGTGTTGCCATAAAGGATTGGACTTGGGGCATGAAGAACACATGAAACCACCAAGTCAGTATACCCTCTGTAGAAACAAAGGCAAGGGGACTTTACGGCTACAATTAGATCTATAGAAGTATAAAAGATAGTCACACTAGTCTTGTCTAAAATATCACAATGTAAAACATCTTTATTAAAAAGTGACATCTTTGTAAAAAAAATTACGGCCAGGTCTTGAGGGCGCACACGCGGAAGCTTCAGCACGCTATTACCAGCCTTAACCTATATACCTAATTATACTGCCGACATCTTTAACTTACTTACTAGATACTGATGTTACTTGAACTAATGGTTGCCCCTGTTGGGCTGGGCCTCGGTCCTTGCGTGTCTGGGCTCCTTGTTCGCCCGCTGAATCTGGTCGCCGCTGCTTTAGTGTGTGGGTTATTTCTGGTACACTCATATGATTTTATACATATTATTGCTTTGCCCTCTTAGCATCATCCCCTGAGGAAGTCTAGTTTGTGACGAAACGTACGTCGGGATGATCAAATCTATCGATGCATCTTTATAATCCGGTGGATAGGTGGCACTAACACCTCACAAGTGACTCCAGGGCGCCGTGTCAACCTGTATTATGGTGTACCTAAACGGACACACAACGTGTCTTTTTAATAAAGATGTTTTACATTGTGATATTTTAGACAAGACTAGTGTGACTATCTTTTATACTTCTAAAGATCTAATTGTAGCCGTAAAGTCCCTTGCCTTTGTTTCTACAGAGGGTATAGTGACTTGGTGGTTTGATGTGTTCTTCATGCCCCAAGTCCAATCCTTTATTTCAATTTATTATAGGATGTTGGCTACACTACTCGTAGAGCGAGACCTCATTTATGAATAGGTGTTGCCATAGTATTATTATGGAGGAGGTAACATGAGGGATCATCCAGTAGAGTGTGATGTGAATTTATTGAAGATTGATTTACCGTATTTTTCGCCTTATAAGACGCACTTTTTCACCCCCCCACTCGGCCGCCGGTGGTCACACCTTGGCTTCACACCAGCTCTCCCGGCACAAAGATTAGCCGGGGAGCTGAAGGAGCTTTCAGATGTGAGATGCCGGCCAATGTCCGGCTCTCCCATCTGAACTGTGTAATTGCCTATGCCAGCCCTGAACTGGCATTGGCAATGAAGAGAGAAGTATAGATGAACTTGCATCTATACCTCTCCTGTCCGTGGGAACAGAAATCACTCCCCACGGACACAGTGAGAGGAGACAGCCCACCCCCCCCCCCTTCCTCCTGCAGATCAGTGTAGAGATGTCATGTTTAGCTGAGAGTGTACTGCTGCTAGTGACACCTGCTGGCTGAATTGAATAATGCATTCACTGAATATATTGCATTAACCCTAATGATGTGAAAACTTAAATCTTTTTTTTACGGTTTTCCTGCCCTAAAAACTGGGTGCGTCTTATGTGCTGGTGCGTCTTATACGGTGAAAAATACGGTAACGTCTGTCAAAAATGTTTCTATCTTTGGACACGACCAAAAGGTGTGTACAAAAGAACCGGCAGTGCCGACACATCTATAAACATTTTACTTATTAATCTTATCATAAGAATAAACTTATAGAACGCCATAACATTATCTGATCTTATCTAACACAATAACATTATCTGAAATCCTTCTATTATATTATCCTATAATAGTCTAAGGCTGACCAGACAAGGCAAAACATATCAGAAAGAAAAGTTAATAAACTTAATAAATCATATGATTCACGTTTGCCCTATGCAGTTACCTTTTCACAACAGCATCAAAGGAGCAAAAAATACTTTAAAGCGCTTATCTTTACCTTGAAAGTCCTGCCGCCTGTGGGTATTCAACACTTCTTCTACCTGTTTAATGTTCTGCCCACCAGGTCACGCATCACTAGAAGATGTAAAGGCTGGCAGAAAGCTGTGTGCACTGGGGGAGCAGACATTTGACACATTGGCCAGGTGAAGCCGAGATCAGTATCAAGATAGAATTACAAGACACCGGCTACTGTAACTGTAAATACAATGTAGTGCAAACTCCATAGGGTCCATGAATATCTTTTTGCTGTTTGTTATGTAGTGATCAGGTCACTTTGAGCTATAAAGTCAAACTGCAGAACTTAAACTAAGAAGATGTAACCCCTAGGCATAGTGGCATGATAGCAACCGCTCTGTCCATACAGCGCTAAGTTGAAAGGTTCCTAATTTTTGACAGGACACTATCTACAAGGAGCTTGTATGTTCTCCCCATGCTTTTGTGGGTTTCCTGTAGGCACTGCTGGCCCTTCTCAACTCCAAAGACATACTGGTAGGTTAATAAGCTTCCATCAGATATTGTCCATCGACTGTCAGTGAAGTACAATTAGATTGTGAGCTCCTCTGAGAGACAATTAGTAATATGCAGTGGCGGCGCCAGAGGGGTGCTTGGGTGTGCTTAGCACCCCCAAAATCCTCGTCCAGCACCCATGTTGTACATGGAAATCTAATTTTTTGGGAGGGCAAGCTCTCCTAGCACCCAGGTAGCACCTTCAAAAAAAAGTGGCTGGAGCCACCCCTGGTAATATGACTCTGTAAGGGACATATAATAGGTCAGCTCTATATAAATACGAATTAATTATATCCCTAACTGGATGATATTTAATTTGCGATCGATGTGTGTCCAAGAAGAGCAGTTGCATTTGATTGATCTGGGATTAGTTTCCTTATAGTAATAGTGGACCATGTCTACACTGATACAGACTTTTTTATTGCCAACTTTTGATCTATGCTACAGGTTGTCTATTATTATTAGCTTTTATTTATATAGCGCCAACATATTATCTAGGAAGCTATACACTGTATAGCTTCCTTGTTATTAAAGCAGAACTACTACCTGAAATTCTTTATTGCATTATAGGCACTAGAATTGCCGATAATAGGGAGGAATGCACTCAACAAAAAACAAAATGTACTTGTAATGAGTGATTTAAGATGGTCCCCTTTGCAGCCCCATATAGTGTTTACATGGTGATACAGACTTTTTTTGCCAACTACTGATCTATGTTACAGGTTGTTTATTATTAAAAGCTTTATTTATAAAGCACCAACATATTATGTAGCACTGTATATTAAATTAGAGTTGGGATACAGCACACTCACTCAACAACCTGGTATACCTAAACACCTAGTCCTGGAGATAAATACTTTTTTCAAATTGTACAAAAAACTGTATAGCTTCCTTGTTATTAAAGCAAACTTACTACTAGAAATTCTTCATTACATGAACGGCACTAGAACTGCAGATAATAGGGAGGAATGCATACCCCCCCCCCCCAAAAAAACGTACTTAAGATCCCTCGCAGCCCATTCTTTCTCCCTGGCTCACACCGAGAGGCAAGAAGAACACAGCACAGTGGTTGACAGGTAAATATCTAATCTTGGCTCTGCATTAAAATAAATAATACGTATTTTCCCATAGATAACCATTACATATGCCCCTAGTGGTCAGCATTATACCCTGTGTTAATCTCCTGGAAGCCTGGCAGATAAAGATGAAATTTCTCATATGATTCCAGGGAACAGCAGGTTTAGGATAGTGGAGCACTATACCACCATCATACCAGCTAAGAGGAGAGTCAAACCTAAATTTTACATATATATTATTTAGATTTTGAGTATACGTCCTCTTAAACTACCTAAAGACCTATTTCCAAAATAAATCAAAAAGACCAACATGCACAAAATGTAATTCCTTAAAAACCACAAGGAAATGTATGAGAAGCATGGGATTAGTGTAAAGCCTATATGCATAACAAAGAGCTAAATTAAAACTGATTTTGCTTTAAAAAAAGAGAAGAAAATGGTTCCCATTATCAGAAAATTCTAAAATTTGCATGAATAATGTTCGCAGCAGAAAACTTGCATTTTTTCTTTCACTTTGAAGCACAGCGTGTGATAAGACAGCAAAATAAAAGGCAAGAAAGCTTTGTACTATTTAAAGAAGAGCTGGAATGCCTTGGCTATGGGAAGTAAGCTGAAACAGGGTGTTAGGACACTAGATGTACAATAGAATTAAAGAAGACTAAAAACCCATTCAATTTCTTTATGAAGTCACTGTCATAGACTGTATATATTGCATAGAAATGTGTAAAAAAGGAATGATAAGGTGTGTTTCGTTTTGGCACAGTTAAGGGTTGTTAAATAAAAGCATTGAGTCCTATCTCCAATGTTCACATAGGGAATAGACAAAAGCATGATGCGGCCATTAGAAGAAAAGCTAGCCATTGACTAGCTTGAATACCTTCAACGCTAAGGACATGGAAGACTTGTTCAGAAGAATGTATTCAAGTAATTATTGTTATACTATGGTTTATTTCTAGACTGCAGCAATGGCACTAAGTTCAGGAAGTGCTTCATAGTGCATACATTGTATACAGTGTTGGGCTAAAGCAGGGGTCGGGAACCTCTTTGGCTTTGAGAGCCATAAACGCCATATATTTTAAAATTTAATTCTGCAAGAGTCTTTGCGAGAGTATTTTAAATTAATTTCTTCTGCGTTCCAACTGCCACTGACATCACTGCTGGTATCAGATTTTGTTCGAGGCTGAGTATCGCCCTCTTCCTGCTAAATTATTCCAATTTCAAGAATCTGGGAAACATCCGGGAGTCTAAGGAACCAACACCGTATAGCAAAACATTTCTGGAGTTATACGTTTCGCAGTTCCCAGAATGTGACCCTTTTTAAAAACTGGACTTGCAACATAAGAAAGCTAGCAAACTATAGTAAGTTATAAAAACCAAAAGTGAAGTTGTAGTCAAACAAGTGAAAGGTTGGGACAGGCAGTTCATTACACAGGGAGTGGTTAGAATCAAGGTACATCATATACAGGAGTCATGAGTAGGATCTAAAGATCAGTCAAAAGAACGAGCGCCAAGTTATAGGAAGAGATTTTTGTTTGGAAATCTAATGCTTAATTTTGAAATCTCTTATTGCATTAAAGCGGTTTTAAACTAAAACAAAAAAACACACACATACATGAAATAAGCACATCTATAACTAAGGGCTTGTTTCTACTGCTGATGTCACTCATCCCAGTTGAGTAATGAACAAAGTGGCAGCGATACTGAGGGTCACTATAAATGACGGCTGGATGCAGGGAAAGCCACGCTTTCTCGCTAAATGAAACCATGGGCAAGTCCCCTGCAAATTGGCAAACAGTGAGCAATCAGCTGTCTAGGTGGCCGCCCAATGGAAACATACCCTGGCTACTGAGATGAGAAATTAGTCCTATAACAAATGTGTTGTCTTCAGTTGGTCATCAAATCCACAGACACCAAAGTATGTAAATATATCTAATTACAAACCAAAGCCATACCTAAAGCTTCCTAAATAAACCCTAAGAGTGAAAGATTAAACGATTGACAAGTATTAAGTATGGAATATGAAATGCTAAAACAGGCAAAGCAGAAAAAGCAAATCTACAGCTATAGTTACTATTAACTCCCTAAACTTCCAAATGTGTCTCTATACCCATCTATAAAGCCTATGACGTGTCACCTTCATACAGAAACCGAAGGTTTCAGTGTTACATAATCTGATTTTCAGAGAATAACATCAACAAGTCAAATACATGCAATTGCCCCTCGCGTTTATCGCTTTATGTATGCTATTTATCACAGCTCATCTTTGGCTCTTTGTAATGGACTAAATATGTCCAGTTGTGGTGCTGTGTAACCATGGTAACAAGCCATTAAATCCAGAGGTTAAGCATTATTTCATATAGTGTCTAGAGGAAATTCTCGCTAATCTTTCATGGTTTATTCTCATGTTAAACATCTTAGAAATAAACAGGAGTGTATGATAATATTGTGCCATGTGTAATCATTGTTTTCATGCTGATTTATGCCGACATGTGGGCTTCATGCTGTTATTTTAATTATGTTACGTGGTTGGTCTGAAGGAACAGTTCCATAGATACATCATTACCTCTTGTTATAGGACATTATTAAAGAGGTCAATTTATTTATTTACACAAGACGTTTATCAGCTCTAGATGGCATAGCTGCATTGGTTTTCTGTTGTCAAGGCTTTTCCTTTTATTTTCCTGATAATAAGTAGAGATGGTAACTGGATATTTGGGGAGTTAATTGCACAGCTCCTGAACATGATATCATCACTATAGATGGTCTAATTTGTTTTAAAAAATTTGACCATTTCGACGATTTCGAGTTAATTGCAAAGACCCTGAATATGGTATAATCACCAAACTTGCTGGAGATGTAGTAAAGGGTTGGGGGTATACTACAAAGAAGTATTGCTCTAACACAAATAGTTTTTGCACAAACTAAGTTCAAAGTCAAGTTGAAATTTCAAAAATCTGAATTTCGACTTAAAATTTGAACTTAATTTATGCAAAAACTACATGTGCTAGAGCAAAAAAAACAATTTTAAAATGTTCCCACAACCCTTCTCTACACCTCCAGAAAGTTTGGTGATTATACCATATTCAGGGTCTTTGCAATTAACTCGAAATCGTCGAAATGGTAAAAAATTTTAAAACAAATTCGACCATCTCTAGTGATGATACCATTTTCACAGGCTTTGCAATCAGTTCACAAAGTTAGCAAGTCGAAAAATTCAACCATCTCTAATCATCACCAACATTTCTGGAGATGTATGGACGAGTTGTAGGAGCATTACACAAATTGCATATTTAGTTTTTAAATGAATTCTACCCTGTAGAAGTCTTGGACTCAGGGCCCCGGGAGAGACTTCAGTATAAAGAATAACACAGAAACGGCATGCAAAATAAGGCAAAATTAAACAAAGGCAGAGTATTTCTAAAACAATATAAAACGATTGGCTCAGATTATACGACGAGGCTAAACCCCCCCCCCCCCCCTACATAATTCCAGGGAATTCAAAGTTTCGTTTTACAGATAAATAGAAACTACACAAGGAAATAGAAACTGATAATAATGCATAACACAAAGCTTATAAAAAGGCTGTAATAAACAAAATGGAGTCATATAACAAGTATTGATGGCACCCCTCAGTAAACCTTCCTCACATTAATTTTAAAGCTGGATATTGGTATAATGAGTAATATTGATCGTGAATATTCGAATCCCAATTTTTTTTTTCTAATATCGGCACTTTGAGAATTCACAAAGATCTTGAATATAATGCTATATCTTTGTAATCACAAATATTCAAGATTTTTACATCAGTAGTGTTGATCGCGAAAAATTTGCAGTTTACAT
The DNA here is from genome assembly GCA_036250615.1 of Ptychadena robeensis. Lineage (NCBI taxonomy): Eukaryota > Metazoa > Chordata > Amphibia > Anura > Ptychadenidae > Ptychadena > Ptychadena robeensis. The sequence continues at coordinate 169,360,564 of CM070033.1, forward strand.
GCTATGAATAGTGATGAGCGGCATAGGCAATATTCAAATTTGCGAATATTTGCAATTTAAGTGTATGGTATTGCATTGTGAATATGTACTCCCTTCACAATTACCTTTAAAATGAATGGTCACATGTGCATGGCCATAAGCCTCCCAATGCAGAATATTGCGAATATCCGCTGCCATATTCGCAAATTTTGGAAATTCTCGAATAGCCGATATTCACCGAATATATTCGCAATACGAATATTCGAGCTCAACACTAGCTATGAATACATTTTCATATTATAACTTTTTAACCTCATCCTCAAAGCTAGGTGCTTACCATTTCAGAATTACCTTTCACGATGTTTTTTGTATTATAAAGTAATGTAACATAAAGTACAATTTTACAGCAGCTATTTGTCTTTTTTTATATTGCAATTGTGTTTCTTGGATACTATAACTCTTGTTGAAAACTGTAAAATGTTTGCCAGCGTATATAAAGTTTTTTTAAGTTTATAAAAAGCCAAAGAAAATGTCTTTTTAAAATATTATTGTCCGATCAAAAAATCAGCAAACCTTGTATAAAACTTACTTGTAAACCAGTGAGAAGGCTTCAGAGCATATTGCAGGACAAGGAACCAGTTTAATCAAGAGGTGTCCAAGGGCTGCTGGGAAATGGGCTTTGGTTACTTTCTCAAATACAGAGCTGAAGGTGTTGACGTCGGCCACCTTGCTGTTGACGTCGCCTCCTCCTGTATCTAGTATACTGCCTCCATGGAGGACAAGGACAAGGACGTGTGTTTTGCAGGTGCTTTGTGATGCCAGATCCTGTAAGTGAAAAACAGCATGTTATTTACTGGTGATGATCAGACATACAAGTAGATGGACATTTCTTGATAAACATTTTAATCATTGTAGAGTAGAGTTATCCTACTATTGAGGGTGTTCAATAATAGGTGCACTTCAATATAAAGTGTAGATATCATGTTTACCTCCTTCTCATAGCTATGGTTGAATTTTTTTTTTAAAAATGCAACCATTTCGACAGTTTTGAGTTAATAGCAAAGCCTCTGAACATGGTATCATCACCAAACTAGCTGGAGATGTAGATGTGGATGGGGGTATACTACAAAAAAAAGTATGTCTCTAACACAAATAGTTTTTGCATAAATGATGTTAAAAGTTAAGTAAAAATGTCAAAAATCGCAATTTCGACTTTAAATTAGAACTTAATTTATGCAAAAACTAGATGTGCTAGAGCAAAACGTCTTTTTTTTTTAGTTATTCCCACAGCCCTTCTCTACATCTCCAACAATTTTGCTAAGGATACAATTTTCAGAGGTTTTGCAATCAGCTCACAAAGTCAGCTAGGATGTCCGTGCCTGAGGTAAACGTACAACTTTGCAAAGTAAGATTTGCTGGTCATCAGAAAATCCCTGTAGATTTAATGAACTTTGGTTTAAAGTATGCTACAGATCAAGGGTTATTCTTATTTTTGATATTTTTCTGTTAACTTCTAGTTAGCATTGAGTTAAAATGTATATTAAGTTATGTTTTTAAATATACATTTCAACATTTTAGAGACAAAAAGGCTTGCTCCTTAAATGTATCTATAGTAGAGTGACCGTAACCACCCATTAATGTGAAATGTGCCATTCCCGGGCTGGACTATAAACTTAAGTCTAAAGGTAGCCATACACCAGTGGTTCCCAAACTTTCCTTCCCTTTTCTATTTAGTAACATTATCAAGCCTCTCTATTTAAACACAGGTTAAGAATGAGGGCCCGCGCCCCCTGCCATACACAGTTCGATATTTTCATTTAATCAACAAAAACAATCACCCTGTTTACGGCGGTCAAAAGGCAAATCGTTTCCTGCTCAACTGGTTTGGCTGACCCAATGCGATCGATATCAAACAGAACATCGATGGAAAAGTCATCAGACATGTGGTAAATTTCCATTAATTGACATGACTCTTTTTGATTTTCAGGCGTCCTCTTGCAGCAGAAAGCAGTAATGATGCCTTCAAAATAGCATTTGAGAACACTGTGTGGTGGTACAATTGATGAATGTGTTACTGGCTATTGATTTTTTAATGCCCAATATGATCAGATTGCAAAATAATCAACCCATCTATGGCTACCCTAACAAAAAAATCTAAAACAGCCACCTAATTTTTAGTCTCAACCGTTAAAGCGGACCTACCACGTTGTAGGTCACTTAGCACTATCGGCATCAGGCTGCCAATAG
>CM070033.1:169362889-169373883 GCA_036250615.1 Ptychadena robeensis
CCATCACCTCCTATCTACCTAACCTCATCCTCAGCCTACCTGTGTGCCCCCCCAAATCCACCTGCACACTGAACCCCTTCACCACCACTTCAGTCTCAATTCAGTCTCCTACAGTGTCCTCCTTCAGCTTCACTCCTGTCTCCTATGCAAACTGCAGCACATAGATCTTTGGAAGGACCAGAACTGTCCTCCCATACCAAACCCTTTGAGATTGGTAAATATGTCTGCAGGGGAGGGGCGCCTTAGTAATGTTCAACAGAATGGGTGGAAGTGGCTTCAGGTGCCAGTACTTAAGATGGTGCCTTAGGGAATGAGGAAGTGAAGCAGTTTTCACAGCAGTGTAGCAGTTTTCACAGATGTATACTGCTGACAGGTGTGCAATATGTCCATGTAATGTATGTGGGGGATTTTTTTTTTGAGTTTACAACCGCTTTAAGTTAGGGTGAGGTAAGGAAAAACTTTTAAGCCTTTTAGTCTTTAAAATCTCCGCAGCAAAACCAGTTCTGGTTCCTAACAACAAAGTATTGGGCCGCTAGAAAGACATTACTCTTATAAATGTCTCCTGCTCATAATAACATTGTGCAAAGATCAGCAGTATGCATCCGTAGAATGCAATCACATCCCAACTGTCATTAAACAGCTCAGCATAAGCCGCTAAATAAGGCAACGAGCTAAAGATTTTGCCTGCTGACAGTATCAGACAATGTTTTATGAAGACCAGGAGCCCCAGAGAACTGCTGATTGTCTAGAGGCCCTGCTGCTAGTTGCTTACTTACAAATAAATACATTTGCCATCGTCTTTTAGTGAGACACATTCACATGTAGTGGTTTCAGCATAAATGAAACAAGAAATAATTTAAAGTATAATATAAAGGGAAATCGATCTTACCTCATTGTCCTCGTGTATCTCAAAACTACTCTGCCTGGGGCATCTGTGTTTTCTCCCATGTACTCGGTAAAGTTCAGCTACCCAAAGAAAAGAGAAAATGGGTTAGTGTGCTGACCAGACCAGCAAGTGGTTACAATAAACACAGTTTAAGCTAATATACATATTGCTTTTCACAAGAGCTCATACAGATGAGTGTGTCATCGCAAAGAGCTTTTTGTTTGTGTTGACCTGAACTTCTCGGAGTTGAAGCACAAGAACCTCTTGGTGAAAAGACAGGAGATATACAGGAGTAATCCATAGCACCAGCTTCTCATACTGGTAAAAGTAAATACAACATTTATGTGTAAAAGTAGATGCATATAACCATATTTACAGACTCCTGGCATGTATTATGCCTTGTATCCATTTTGAGTTCCTGGACACATTGTTATGCTTACTATGGTAAACCCCATTGAAAATGCGCACATAGCATAGCATTTAATGCAATGCAAATGGACGGGTTTTTGCGTCTATGCACACATCGCACCAATGTCAGCTCAGATGACAGGGTTGATTTTGACCTGATGCGGGGATGACATGTCTATGCATACATTGGACCCATGTCAAATACTGGTATTTTAACATAATGGATATTAGGCCTAAGGCTCAGAGTTTACTACATTTTAAAGGGCGTCATGGATGTGTTGGCATTAAGTCTATATTGTGCTCAACCTGGCCTTCCATGTTAACGGAGGGGCGTCGGTCTCCCAGCTTCCTCTGTGTCATTGGCCAGCAACACAGACAGGGGAAGGTGGGAAATTTGAGTACAATGTACTTTGCTGCAATCACCCATACCACGCCATAAAAAAAATGTGCGTCTGTGACCTGTATTCCTTCCCTTCGGTATTCAAGGTTTCTATGAGTTAGAGTTGTTTATTGACCCTTCTCTACATCTTCATTTTTTGTGTAGATACCTTTTTCAGGTGCTTTGGAATTACCACCTAAATAACCAAGTGAAAATGTTGGGAACATTATTATTATTATCACTATGCATACTGGGTTGCCAAGGGGGTAAGAGGGGGGTAGCAGTCAGGCTTTGAGTATTGCAAGAGTCAAACAAGTAATTAAAAAATAAATATAGATGTACATAGTCAGCAATAGTGATGATTACGAATATTCGGATTCCGAATATTAATCGCAAATATCGGCAATTCGGAAATTCGCGAAGATGGTGAATATATTGCCGAATATTCGCAATTCCAGATATTCTGTATTTTTTATCCATTACACATACATCTCAATGCAAGTGGACAAATGGGAAGGCTGCAACAAGAGCTTAGCAACACCATCAACAGTTTTTTAAATGAATATTGGGGTGATGCGAATATTGCGAAAATCGTCGCATAAAAATTCGCGCCATGTTAAACATATATCGCGCGTGCGAAATTCGCAATAAAAACTGCCGATATTCGCGATAAAAAAAACCTGAATATTGCCAAATGCAAATATTTTCCGAATGTTTTCCATAAAATTCGCAGCATGCCGCGAATACGAATGTTGTCTATGCCGCTCATCACTAGTCAGCAAAAACTATAGTCAACTGATCATTATGTTCATGGTTATACTAGCAGTATCTATTTCAAGTATAAAAAACTATCTGAATAAAAATTCATGAAAGCAAAGAATTCTATATAGGAAACAAATATGGTTTGCCTGTATTCACTTAGATTTATTACCTCAAAGAGCAAACTTTCATGTATCGTTTGAAAACAAACCACATCACACATTTGAATAATTTTTCAATCAAATATTTGAAGATTTTTTATCAACAGAAATATAAGAGGATAAAGCAAGAATCAATCCACGTCTTTCAGAATTTCCATACATTTTGAAATGTGAGGATGAATCTATTCACTCAATGCCATCACTGGTAAGGCAGCTTCCTACAGCTGCTTCTAATATGTGCCAAAAACCAGTATCTGTCAACATGGGACTTCATGGAAGAATGTAGGGACTCGCAATGGTACAACTTGGCAAGAACACACATGAAATAAAATCTGACAATTGAAATTCCATGAACAGCTCTGTCAGGTCTCAGCATTGGAGGAAACTCAGATACACTTTCCATGTAGCTGTAAAGTTGGATCTTGTCTAAATTATGAAAACGTAGGTCACATGACCTGAGCATATTCAAGTATTTGAAATAAAATGACACACATCAGCATGCCCAACAAGTCACTGTGAAATATTTGAAGACTTCAAGAATGGTGGAACAAACACGGTATGTATAGACACTTGGCAGGAAATCTAACCAACAACATCAGAAATGTTAGGTCATCATCACCGTACTGACAGAATTCTGCTTTGGTGGTTGGATTAAATTGCAAATGTGTATGTACTGGAAGTATTTCCCCATGTATAACAAAGAGTTCTATTCCTGAGCACTGTGCTGTGAAATGGATTTTCTTTCACAATGCACCATTTAAGGTATACAGATTTTATGCTATAAAGGAAATGTATTAAACCATTTTTTTTATCCTGAGGTCCTACACATTAGCCTATTACTGATTCAGCATCCGAAAAAATGTCGCTTCCCGTATAACTCCAGCTCGGAGAATTTAAAAACATAGTTGGCACAACATCTTAGGTTTGGACACAGTAGCTGAGCATCTGCTTCCTAAATATAACCTGCAAATCACACATCTTTTCCTTGATATCTCTTGTTTCCCTTAATTTTTTAATTTTAACATTAATAACATTTCCTATTTGACCACTTTCAAATTTAAACCAGCCCCTTTGGCTACTTTTACCAATGTTTTTCGCATTTACATAAATAGAAAAACTTAATACACCTACTATACTACTACCCTGTTTCCCGGAAAATAAGGCATCACCCAAAAATAAGGCACCCTTATGTCTCATGCTGAAATATAAGGCATCCCCCTGCAAATAAGGCACCCCCGAAGATACAGTACTGTAACTCTGGACAGGGGGGATCAGATGGGGCTATCGAAATGACACAGGAGGATCAGAAGGGGTTACTAAAATGGTTATCCCCCCTTCTGAGTCTCCTGTGCCATTTTGATTACCTCCTCTGATCCCCGTGTGTCATTTTAAGTGATCCCCTCACTCTGATACCCCAGTGCCAACGCTGGCATTACAATCGGCTGCTCAGAACACTACAGTGAAAGAAGGTTAATTAGCGCCTGCCCCGCGGTGAATCAATACTTTAATCCATTAAATCATAATTAATGCGCTTTTCTCAACAGCAAGTTGCCGGATTCTGTATTGACTGTAAAAACACTGACTGTAGAGGCTTCTCATAATAAAGCTTATCATTCACTTTTCGTTTTAAATTTACAATGTGAAAATATTTAGGAAGACAGTAATAAAAAAGGAAAAAGTAAATATGAAGCTTATATAGAAAAAGGAAAATAATACAAATGTGAAAAGCATTCTTTCCATTGAACTATTGTTTTGAGCATATGATACCAATTTTGAGCATATGATACCAATGTACCAGTCCTTAGATGTGTTTGCTGTATTATATTTTTTGGGGGGCGCGAAACAGCACTGTACTGGAGATCGCGGCAGAGTACACTGTACTCTGCCGTGCTTCCCTCCCCTTCCTTCTACACATCACCAGCGTCATCAAGATGCTGGCGATGTGGCCTGGGAATAGTGATGCCCCTCCATTAGCATGGAAGTCTATGGCACCACAACACCGCCCTCTTCCGATGACGCTAAAGACGTGGTACCAGAAGGGATCAGCGAGCCTGCAGACTCATCGAACACGGGTGAGTGTGCCCAGTCCTGGAGTGGGCAGTGACCATACTGGTTCAGGCATAAAGCCCATGAGGTTAAAGAGATGGTTGGAAGATTTCGATTAGTACATGGTATTATCAACAAAAGTGCTTAAATTAAGACTTGAAAACTTTTGATTTGACTTGAAAAAACTACATGTGCTATAACTATACTTTATTTTGTAATGCTCCCACACACCTTCCCTACATTTTCAACAACTTGGAAAAATAAAGGACTTTGACATTAACTCTCAAAATCATCTAGTAAAAATTTCACAAAAAGTTCACTACCATCTCCAGCCTTTTATATTCATATTCATTTCACCCAAACCCCGTTCTGGCATAATTGGTATGACTGCCTTTGCTTGACAAGCCTGCTGCGATTATGCATCACTGCTGGCCTGCTGATCACTTCAGCCATAGACTTCTGTGTTAATGGAGGGCTATCACTTTCCCGGCCCACATCGATGATGCGGGCAATGTGTAGAGGGGAGGAGGGAGGGCAGGGAATCACGGAAGAGATTCAGGTATACTGCTAGGGAGGTTAATAAACTTCCTGTCCAAGGGTGACAACATTCCTCCCCTCAGGAGAAATGGTAGGACATTTCCCCTACTTTCTCACCTCCATGCCACTGCAGCCTCCTTACTTACTGCAGATCTGGGTGCCCGGTGATTCTGTTATTTCTACACACTTCCTTAAACACCAGCGCATGTCATTTCCTGGGATTTAAGGTATTCGTCATGTGACCTGGCTGGCCAATAGTGGACCTCCTGCAGCTAAATAAAGAGCCCTGCCCTTTCAGCCTTGCCTCAGTATTAAGGTCTCTATGTTATGCTAAGCACTGACTGCCTTTGCTGTTCCTGTGATATAGATTCCTGCCTGTGTTCTAAGACTGATTCCTGTTAACCCTTACCTGCCTGCTGAATTCTCCTGCTACCTGATCTGTACCTGCGCTGCCCGCCCGGTTACACTGTCTGGCTGATGACACCTGTGTCCCTGGAGCCTTCCCTGGTGTCCCCTGGACCAGCTGCCTCATGTTCCTACCCACCCTCCAGAGGTAGCGACCTGGTGTTCCCCTCGGGAAAGTCTATCCCCACCATCAGGGGTATTGTGAAGAATGAGTGGGTTCACTTAGACAACGCCCTTAGAGGAGGTAGGACACGTGGCACAGTGGGTCCACAACCACAACAAACAATACTGAATTCTAAAAGTATGCACAGTAGTGAATAGAATATCAGCCCACAAGATCTTAGCGGGATCAACAGGTATTTTGTGAACAGGGGTAACAAGGCACATCCAATTGTATTTTGAGTAGACCAAACATAGCATGTAATATAGACGTAAAAGGTTTATATCCACTAAACTCAATGTACACACAAAGTTGAACAACAAGCCGGCTGACTGTGACTGGTAGAGTTTGTCTGAATCTTTCCTGATCTCCCCAGATAAAAATGAGTTATTCTGCTGTAATAAATCCCTGAGAGTAACTTTTGTGGCAGCAGAATCTGTAATTCTGTTTTGTATAAAGAGGTCAGTTAAGGTCGGAATCTGGAGGATGCTGATAGCCGTATGTTTTGTAATGCATTTTATCTCATTACAGGTTCATGTAACGAACCACATTAGACGAGTGAACTGATCTGCATGGATCAATATGTGACCTATATCCAGGAGGTTGGCAGATATTAGATATGTTTGAATGTTGCTGCAAGCAACTGGACTTTTCAGTGGATTATTGAAGTTGTGTTTTTTTTTTTCTTTTTTAAAACTATTGTCTTCCTGAAAATTTAAACAGTAAACCGACAATGTGAAACATTACTGTTCTGTCTATTGGAAACAGTAACTGCAATTTTACAAGAATCAATGGACCCTTAAAATGACCTCTCCTTCTATGATCTGTATGTTTATTAATTACAACATCTGTATTCTGGGAGTGATAAAGCCCAAAAACAACAGAAAATAATATAATGGATTGAGGTAAGTCTAGGAAATATTTACCACAATTTGTGAATATGCCCAATAGATTGTAACTATTGAGTGTGTAACTATGTGAGAACCCCGGCTGTACCAGGTACTGCCTGCTGGTGCTTGCCCTTCCCTGGGTTGTTTCCACAGTCACCAGCAGGTGGCTCGCTGCCAGCGGGGGCTGGGTTGAGGTCACCTGCCTCATTACCTTGAAGGCTATATAGGTGTGCCTCACCTGGCTAAGCATTTTTACTCCTCTGATTTTGAAGCCTGGACCATGAACACCTGAATCTGAACACTGGACTATTTTTGTTCCTGAAAGTGCACAATAAACCATTTTGGTTCACCAAAGCCCCGTCTGGTAGTCAGTGTGTGCTGCCTGTCTGGTCACTCCTTCTGATCTGGATCCTGACACCTCAAAGTTAAGAACTGCTCAAAAACAAAATGATAAATGTTTAGTTTCTACCACAGACAATTTAATGAATTAACCATGAAAAATTAAGGTGGCTTCAAACACCTCTACATTGCCCTTTCCTGAGAGGGATAACCTTCACAGCTCCAGTGCCATTGAAAAACAGCCCAGGAACTGTCCTAAAGCTTTATTCACACATATAATGCCAAGATCTACTTTTTTTTCAAGACAAAAACAATGATCTCTTATGCAGTTGGTATTGATGCCCTATCCACAAACAATTTTCATCTACTTTTAACCCATACTGGCATTGCATAGAACACCAAGGCAATCACTTACACAAATGGTACAGCTGGCCGATTGATAATTTCTATCTATAACAAAATGCAGAGGTCCACCAACAGCTTCCCAAAAATATTTGTCCTCTCCATACTAGCAGGCCCTTTAAAATCAATTAAGAGAAATGCTCTCAGAAACTGTTGGTTGGATGAAAGCACTGCAATAGTAAGATCATTGAAATCTATGACCCCCTTTATCATCTTCATGGACTGTTATCATGTATTACATTTGCACATGGCTGTTGATTAGAATGGCATTGAATTTTTCTCCTGTGACCGGCTGGTATTACTAGAACCTACTACTGCTACTACCTATAACTTCTACCTAAGCATTCCCACTGCATGGATAGCCATTGCATATCTACTAGCTAACCTTTCCCTTTTCCCTTTACATCTTTCCCTGTTCTCTTCCTCCTATTTCCTATTCTAAGTCCTACCCAATCTCCCCCCCCCCCCCACCTTATTTTCAGAAATTATATTTTTTTGTTTAATTAAAATTGTTCAACACTGTAGTTTGGTCTCATTTAATGGTTACCTGTAGTTGGACAGTCTGACCTCATAGTACCTGTACCTCATAGCCCTTTGCAATAAACGTCTTAATTCTTTTTAATATTATATTTTCTCTTTTTGAATATCTAATTAGTTACTCTCAAAAAGTCCTGAATACCTTCATTTGATTGATTTTTTTTTACCACATTCACTGTCTTATTTTAACTTATTTACCTAAAATTCGTGGTGGAATTAGCTGGCACTTATCATTTATCTATTAAATTAAATAGTGTCATAAAAATGGACTTTAACATGACTCAATTAGCTGAATGGCTACTAAAGCTGATTTACAAGGTGCTTGTTTTTGCCTAGGGAACAATCAAATATAGTTTTACTTGGGTCATCATGTGTTCTAGGAGTCTTCCTCCTCTTCATGTGACCAGTGAACTAAATGACAATTCTATTTATCACACTACAGGCACATTAAGTCATCTCATATAGTGCTGAAGTCCGGAAAAGTCCTGAAATGTAAGTGAGGACACCAAAGGACCGGCCCGCAACTCAAAACATCAAAGAGAAGAGGAGAATGATGATTGCCAGGGGGAGGAGAATTAAAAATGCAAAAATTTTATTAAAGTAAACATACTGTATTGTAAAAATAAAAAAAAACTCTCTCTCTAACATTTACAGTATGTCAATCAATCTCCTTTTTTAACAGGCAAATGTAGACTTTTTCCAGAGTTCTCCTTCCATCCGAGAGTTCTCCTTAAGAACAATACCTTTAGATAACTTCTTTGAAGCTTTTAAACTTCTAAACACTTGCTTACACAGATAACAAATATATTGCAAAGTCTACATAACACAGAACATTCATAGATATTCATTCAAGATAAATGACTCTGAAGTATGAAATGAGGTAAAGTTGGGGACATCTGTAGAAGTTCAGGAATCAACTGATGACAAGAGGCGGCTTAAATATCAGCAAACTTTATTTCACACAAGACCTAACAGGGACTCGCAGGTAACAGGGGTAGTTATACCAAACTACAAAATAATACGAACAGCTGAGGCAGGGTAACTCCTTTCAACCTATGGCACCCTCACAGCTCAGACTACACTGGCTAAATGCAGCCAAGGGAAGTAGGGCCAGCACCAACTAGTACTTGCGTGCCCAAGGGGTGAAGGCGGCAAGTTGGAGGGATCTCAGCCCCTGCAGTACCCCCAGTGATAACCAAGTCTGCTTCTCAAAATGAGGGACACACACCACCCCACTGGAAACCTAGCACTGGTCTGTGGCAGGAGAAGCAGTGGCTCCTTGTAACTGGGTCTTATATAAAGTTTGCATGCTATTGTGCTCCCCGTCCACCCACACGCCGGACAAGACTGTGTCTGAAAACTGGTCTCAGAGTGGTCAACATGCCCAGGTACTCTTACAACATCAGACCCTTCCCCACTGAGCAGCATCCTGGGAGCAGAACCCTCCCTTATATTTGCTTGGGGACCAGGGGCATCATAGAATCTTAAAGGGGACACCACCCTCATTCTGTAGGTGCATGACACTACATATCTGTATGTATTTCATTAATCCAAACACTCACAAACAGAAAATATAAATATGTTAGGCACATCAGTATGGGGCAGGTGCCCAAAAAATGACAGGGGACAACTTATGTTGCATCTTCACAGCTTTATCCCTTTTCGGGCGCATGGGGCACGTGTAATGCACCTTTCCAGATGCTAATCCCTTTTCTGAAAATTGAAATATGCATATAACTACAATTTCCTTCACCTTACATTATAACACAATAGTTTCCAAACTATGGCTTATAGGTCAGATTCCACCCAATGACCCAATGACAGAGTGACATGGAACATTCTCCCTTGGACACCAATGATTTCTTCAACTGTCACTATTGATGTGGCATCAGTTCTTCAGTTGAATTCTTCCTACTGATACCAATGATGAGGCACCGATACTTTAAAATCCTCAATATTGGCTACTATTCCTTTTATTGTCTCCAAATATGGGGCATAACTGCTACCACTGACATGAATGTGAAGATATTTCCTACTTTTTCTACTACTTTATTAACTGCAATTATTTTTGACAAATATTTTCTCATTTTCCAACATAACCATAGTGTACCAAACATTTAGAATTCAACATCCCCAATTATTTTGTGGACAAGGGCGTGCTTTACTGAATTGAGAAGATTTGTTGATAAATGGTCATAATTCTAAGTGCTCAATTTTTAAAAACTGGTTTGTTATAGTGAATACACAAAGACTAGTGATGAGCGGTATAGGCAATATTCGAATTCGCAATATTTCGCAATTATAATCGCCTTGCAATTACCTTCAACATGAATGGTCACATGTGTTATTTAATTTCGCATTGCGAATATATATATTTGGGCAATCCATTGCCATAAGCATCCAAATGCCGAATATCGCGAATCGAAATTGTGAATATTAGCCGCCATATTCTCGAAATTTGTACATTTTCGAATAGCCGATATTCGCTGAATATATTCACAATTCGAATATTCAAGCTCAACACTAACAAAGACATGAAAGAGTACAACTAACCTTTTCATCACCTAAATAGAGAGGCTCATACACAGACAGTAGTAAACTGCACAAAGCATTGCCAACCCAAGCTGAGGAAAGTAGCAGAGCTGAGACAAGATAAATTGTCCTTCAATTAGAGCATGAAGTACACGTCTTAGAAGCAAATCTGGCTTTGCCTGAAACAGGGCTCTGTGGTACATTGTGAATTTCACAAGTTATGAGTTGCTGTAATTCGACAAATACCTTGGGAAAGCAAGAAACATTCTAGAAGTACAAAAATATCTGAAGGACACTATTTTTTTTATAACTACTATTTTTTATTTTTGGCTACATGGAAGAAAATACATTTGTGGAAATGGTGCCGGTTGTTTCACAGATAAAAGTCCCATATCAGCCGAAGTTTGTATAATTTTTCTTTAGTTTCTTTCATTTCACTTCTTCAAATCAACCAAAATCCCAGAATAATAAGACATACTTTTTACAGCTCTTAGCTGTCAGGATCCCGGGCCATCCAGGCTTGCGGGGTCTGCCCCACCTGTGTTAGACCCCC
>CM070033.1:169376465-169399197 GCA_036250615.1 Ptychadena robeensis
AACCATTCTGCTTTCTGAGCTGAGCCAGGCATCGAAAAACAAGAATTTTCCTTCAAGTTACTTCAGATTACCTTTACTACAAAACATGATTTTGGCTGGTGGATACGCAGTTCATTCTGAACATCCTGTCCTGACATTTCTGTGCCTAGGTCCATTATAGAATGATTACCTGATACAACACCTGAAAAACACCAGAGCCGTTCATTTTTAAAATGTCCTTTTCCTCGTCAAATGGCCCGAAAGATGGAAGACCGCGAGCGCTTCCATCTATAAATACCCAGGAGCAAGATCCTGCTAAGTATGAGTCTGTTTTCAGAAGAATTCTGATAATTCATTTTTGAAAGGACACAACTTTTTTTCTGAAGCCATAGGTAGATAAATGTCAGATAAAAGAGCTTTTCCAGAACTCTGACTACAGAAAAAAAGGAAAGCTGCTCTGGCACATTTTCTTATTTTTATGCTTTGAAGCCTGATATTGTGCTACCGGGATATACTGTAAGCGTGAAAAGGAATAAAATACATAATAAATTGGATTAATTACCTTTCATTTTACATTTTAAACCACATGACTATATATAAAAGAATGTATAGTAAGAACACTATCAGTTTAAGATAGGACACACTGAGAACTGAAAGCTGCTATTGGAGAAAACGATTTAAATAATGTTCATTGCCTGGATGTAAGGCTGCTCTTTTGGCTTCAGTAGTTTCAGAATACAATTTCAAACAAAGAAAAAGCTACATGATCAAAACCTGAACCAATACATGATGGCTAGCCCCGGGACTTTAATGGCACGATATATTAAGGTAGCCATACACTACCTGCCATGTGCACTTCTGCCAATCACCCGACGGTTGCTCGGCCAAAAATTGAGTCACACAAATCTATCCAACAGGTCATACATATCTATGGACTCAATGGGGCAGGTCATACAAGTTTGTGTAGTAGGTAATACATGCCTATGGGTCAGTTTACACAGGTCTATGTAGCAGGTCATTCAAAAATGTCACCTCAACTTTGCACTTAATTTATGCAAAAGCTACATGTGCCAGAACAATACTTTCTTATTAAGAAGAATTCAGTTCTACTGCAGGAGAACACATGATCAATATAATCAGAAGAAACAGTTTTTTATTAACTGATTCACTGATAACAATTATTTGATCATCATTTATTTTTCCTATGACCAGCCAATCATTGGAGTAATAATTGATGAGCTGCTTCTCCATGAGTTCTCTTGCAGGAGAATTTCTAGAGTAACATGCTCCTTCTGTATATCTCCAGCTATTTGAATGATAGTGATGATAATTTGAATTGGATGAATTTGGTGATGATACCTTGTTTAGGGGCTTTGCGACCATCTCTATATACAATGTCATGAAACTATTCTGCTTTTCAGAGCTGAGCCAGGCATCAAAAACAAGAACCAAGAAAAATCTTGATTGGTCAGGAAAACCTGAACCAATACATGGGGTGGCTAGCCCCCCAGACTTTAATGGTACGTGTGACAGACCGGTGGTCTGTCATAGGGTAAGTGGTCCATGTGTGGCAGTGATGGGGTGGGCCTTCCCACTCCACCAAGATACACCTGCTGGACCCTAACGAGATGGCCGGGTGTGTCTCCACAAAAGGAGCTGGGACCACTCAGTCAGGGCTTCTGAGAGAGGTTGGAGACAGTGCTGCTGGGTGCAGCAAACACAGGGCACACAAGGAGTGTGTGGCCCCATGCTGATGGCTTCTAGGAGTCTTGGCATTTTCAGGGCTTTTGCTGGCTTATGTTAACCCCTGTGAGGGTGATTTTGTGTTGGGACTTTGGAGTGCTGCCAATAAATAAGGGCAGGAGCCCTAAAAAGAATCCTGTTCTTGTGGATTTACTTTATTTACGGACGCCGTTTGAGCTGAACCCCCACATACGGTATATTAAGGTAGCCATACACTGCCCAATTTGCACCCGCAGTGTGCGCTTCCGCGGTTGCTCTGCCGAAAATTGGCTGGTGAAATAGACCAGGAATTTCCCGCAGTGATCCGACATTACGGTAAATTCCCGGCCGATCCCATTACTTTTTTTGCCAGATTGTCCCAATAATGGGGTGTTTGCCAGTGAGAGACTTAGTATGTTACACAGTATGTTAGGCAAGTATAGGGGCCCTAAACTTATGCTGAGCCTCTTTACAGAGCCACAGAGATTGATTTGAATGGACAAAAAGAGTAGTAGTAGTAGTAATTGTGTCAATGTATGAAGCACCCAAACGTCCTTATAGGAACATGGCAAGGATGTTTCTAGACATTATTGCATACTTAAAGTTGTATTTGCACCCACATTTTTTGGGGGGGGGGGGGTGGTAACGCAGTATTTTGGGGTAGGTCTTATAGTTTGAGCATTCCCACAAATCATGAAAAATCAGGCCTTATATTCAGGGACACAGGGTAGTACTGATTTCACAGAATGCTTGATTAGAATTAAATTGTTGTACTCTTCTGAGATTGTGTGAAGTATTTCTTGAATTATTAACCATAAAACCAGTTATTAATGTATTTAACTTGGTATGTAATGGCGTCTCAGCAGGGAGGGTGTTAAAAGGACTTCTTATTGACTTAAAATAAATCTTTTTGACTAGACATACAGCTAAACCTCATCTATAACTAAACTACAGCTACACAATTTTGGCAATAATAAGGGTGATATAAGGTACCCCTGGTCTATTAGAATTCTCATGTGTGTTATATTTAAAAAGATTCTGATGCCTGACATTCTCAAACTTTCTGGTTAGAGAGACACAATAGGCTGGAACGTAAGACTAGACTCCTCATTCCTGCTGCTTATGACCTTTTGTACACTTTGATAAAAGGCATCACACAATTATTTTCCGCTCCTTGCCTTCCTGCTGGCTGACGGAATATTTTTTTCCCTTGGCACAGATACCATATTAATGTAGTACAATTAAAATGAAATGCTCTAAATAATTTCGGAGGGGAGGATTTTTTTTTTTGCAGCTTAAGGCACTGTGAGGGCACTCTGGGGAATTAGCATTCCAAAGGCAAGTCAGCTGCCATAATACCTAACACAGCTATCTCCGTGCCGACCTCTTCTTTAGCTTATCAAGAGCTGCACACTCTGGTTTAGCCTGTGTCAATCCTGTCAAGTAAACTGCTATTAGCCAGGCGTATCTCTCATCGCTCACATGTGACAGGCTGCATTATAAAAAACAAAATACAAGAGGTTTTATTTTTCTATTTATTAGGGACATTGTGTATTATTGCATTGTGCTACATTTATTTGTACATGATTTTTATTGTTGATTGACACAGGTACACCAGTAAACACTGAGTTAATAGCGCTGACAGCGCCATCGCTTCAGGCGGATAATGGGGGGCCAGGCCTGCCCAGTTAGGTTCATGTTCCTGCTCAGTTAGGACCACCTACCTATGAAGGCTTACCTGCGAGATGTAGGTGTGCCCCCTCGATCAGCCGCCTGCGTCTGGGCACTCCTGAATCAGTCTGTTGGGCTGTTTGAACCTCCTTAGTGGTGGTTCAGGCACAATTTGTTTACAAAACATATTCCTCCCCAAGCTGACATCAGGCATATTTACCTATCTTTGGCAAGCCCGCTGCAATTCTGAGTCGTGGTGGACCCGTTGATCGTAGAGGGGAGGGCGGGCCAACAAAGTACTCTGTACTCCACTGTCAGGAACTGAACCCAGAGACGCTCCAGTGTCTGGCTGCGGCTCTTTCCCCTGAGCCACCAGAATGTTTGCTTTAGTAGCTATCGTATACCTTGTACATAGACACCATGTTACCTAGTTCTCGTTGAACCCTTGGCCCCTCTACTATGGACTTCCTATGAAAGCCAGGTCCTTGCTTCAATGCCAGATTTTTGCGCTTCCAGCTAGTATCTTGCTTCCTGCTTTTCCCTGCTGTGCCTTCATCATCTTCCTTCGTGTACCGACCCTTGGCTTCGAAAACCTGACTACTCTTCGTCTTGCTCCCTTGTGATTTGACACCATTGGCTTTCAACCTTTCATACTATATGTGTGTAGAATGCTTACGCAGGTGGATAGGTTACCATTAATGCAAATGCCCTGAGGTGCGCATTTTTGTGCTGGAGCGCAAGCATCTTGAGCAGCAATATGCGCTAACACAGGCTTTATTTACCTGCAATGGATGTGTAGGCAAAAAAGCGACGACACCTACATAACATGGAAGTTAATGGCGCCACCCACCCCAGCCTCTCTGAAGGGTCCCTTGATACAGATTACTGCCACAGTCTCCCGCCATACAAGTGAGTATGCTCAATGTTAGCTTGAGGTCAGTAAACAAACTCCACCTAAATTTACTCAGTAGAAACGTCCAGGAGGTTACAGAAGGAAATATTGAAATATTGAATCTAATCTGTGTGTGATATAACAAAAAGTAAAAAAAATATAAAAGAAAACAACTGGTGACGTAAATAGCAGTGGATTGAAACTGAATATTTTTAGCAATTTCAATTTTCCTCACAGGTCTGGTGGTGCGGCAGTTGTGGGTCGTTTGTCTGAAAGTTTTCCTCTTTATTATTGGGAGGTATGTATGTAGAATATCATGTAGAAATTATACAAGAAAAATGTGTTTCTATGTAGTGTATTGAAAATGGAAGCACACAGATGTGTCCTTCTTCTGGCCACCTTTCCTTGGGCTTTCTATCGAGGGCCTAGTAATCCTCTGGAAAGGCGGAGCTGAAGCGGCAGTTACATTCATTTGGATGTAAATGCAGTTTGGCTTGGTGTGTGTATGTTGTTATTGAACGCATTATAGACAGTGAATTTGTGCTTACAGTCAATTTTCTATACCGGCTTTGCAATATAATTTCCCTCTACTAAAGTGCCATTCCGAAAGTCACACAGGGTCTTCATCGCCAATTTTCATTTGCTTTCTTTATGTACAATGCCATGCTACTTTTTCCAGGTCATAAGTAAGAAAAGGGGGGGGGGTACATTCTACCTGGCAGCCTGTAATGTCACTGCGTTTTCCCAAAAGGAATTCTTCAGCCTGAAGCTATCTGCTGCAAAGCTATTACAAGAAGTTAATCTGTCAAGATAAATATCTTCCCACAGCAAGCATGACATATGCTCTTAGTTTCTCCAATCAAAGGAACTATTAGGTGAGAAAATGGAAGAGGCTGACCTCCCTTTTCAAGATAGCAGTCTTTTTTTTTTAATATGGCAGCTTACATCTCTGGCAGATCAGACCTACATTGCTAACATGTCCAAAGACAATGGCGAAAAATCCCTATGAAGGATGGGTAGTACAAAGACAATGCAGAAAAATCCCTATGAAGGATAGGTAGTACAATGACAATGCTGAAAAATCCCAATGAAGTATAGGTAGTACAAAGACAATGCTGAAAAATCGCTATGAAGGATAGGTAGTACAAAGACAATGCTGAAAAATCCCTATGAAGGATAGGTAGTACAAAGACAATGCTGAAAAATCCCTATGAAGGATGGGTAGAACAAAGACAATGCAGAAAAATCCCTATGAAGGATGGGTAGAACAAAGACAATGGAAGTATGCTCTCCAACAATATAGTAAAACCTTTTGTTATTATTATGTATTGGAAATATTTGATGAGTATTATTTAACTTCCTGGGCGTATGGCCTGAGTAACCTCAGGGTGAGTTTGTTTCCAACAATACCCACCCTAAGCTAACCTTGGGCACCTGTCCGGTGGGAACCCATGGTTTGTCTTTATCAATGACCTTTCTCGGTTCACCTCGATAAGATCATTGATGATGCCGGAGAGGCTAGGGCGCCATTGATCTCCATGTAATGGAGGCAGCGTCACTTTTTTACAGCACATAACCGGCATCAACGATGACACCGGTGATGTGAAGGGGGGAGGATGCAGAAGCGCGGCAGATTGCCCGTGGCATGGTTTTAAAAAAAATCAGTCTGAAAGACTGTAACCAGACAAGGGACATTTATATTCTAGATATAAGCAGCATTCATCCAGCTTTAAAAAATGGGCAATTGCATTGTGCCCTCCTATACAGCCCTGCCGTCATCATTGATGAAGGGAGACATAACACTTAGGGCTTCTCTCCACTGGTGAAACAAAGCTCATGAGCGGTCGTGGGTGCTCGTGCAAGTGGAGACAACCCCATTAAAATTAATGGAAGCGGCTTCCCACGGCTCAGAACCGTGCCGCCGCGCGACCAATTTTGCCTGTGTGGACCAGCCCTATATGGCATTATATTTCTGATCAGTGTTCAGCATTAAAAACTATTATCTAGCGCCATCTAGAGACCATTTGTGGTACTGCTGGAAGATGGATACAGGAAGACTGGCAATGAATGAATCATGTAAATTTAGGTGAGCACATTTTCCATTCAATATCTTCTTTAAATTGACTTGTTCTTTCAACTCTTCTTTACTGTACTCAGCAGGTACCCAGTTCTTGCTGTGTACAATTTTAATCTCACTGTTGATTGTCAGCCACCAGGGAATTTCTCTTTTTTTTCTTCCAGAGAAGGAATAGCACATTGTTATTCTTGCTCAAGTGAACTTTTGTTTCCTTCAAACATAAAATACTGCTCAAAGAAGTTTTTGTTTTACTTTTAATGCAACGAAATGTTAGATTGTTTGAACTGAACAACACTTCACTTTGTCAAATAATTAAAATGACTCTTCCAGTAAAGCATCCAAATCAGCCCTGTTCCTATAGTCATATATTGTCTTGAAGTGTTTTGGCTTGTACACTGAAAATGAATTAATGCAAAACTTGATTATTTTAAGACTGAAGATAAAGATTTAAGTGGAAAAAATCTGGATAATAAGATGTACTTATGTGAAACATTTGAATAGATGTAATTATGATCAACTGATGACTTAATGGTGGAGTGATCAACCATCAATGACATAGGATATGGAGGACATGAGAAGCCCATACTGAAAAAGGATTGAGAGTTTCATAATGTACTTACCATTCATATATGACAACCACAAAGAGTTTCACTTTGTGCCTTTTTTGCACAGAAAACTACAGTAAAGTTATAGCATTTTTTAGATAAATATATTTATATGTATTGTGGGGGTTCAGCTTCAACCGGCGACTGTTAATGAGGTATGCCCACAAAAACAGTATTCGTCTTAGCCTTAGCCTGGCTTGCATATGGTCCAACAAATGTTTTCTCCTTTATGTTTTGGAGAACCTAAATGGCCTGACTACTAGCAGTCACAAGCCTGGGCCACACACTCTCTGTGTGCTCTCTATAGCTGCTGCTCCAGCAACCAGCTCCATTTCTCCAACTTCCATTAGGAGCCCTGACTCAATGGTCTTAGCTTGTTTGAAGGAGACACACCCAGTTCCATTGCTGAATTTCGCCTGGATGTGTTCCTGGATAAAATGGGAAGGTCTACCCAGTTTCTTCTTTCCCATTCCAGAGTCTGGGACCCTGTAGCTGAACTAAACAACCTACTGTTGCTGTTTAACCACCCAAACTCCTTTTCAGGACACACATCATGGAACTCTTTCATTGCTGGCCATGGTCAATTCACACAGTGACAAATGAACAGTCTGTCATAATATATTTATTTATTTTTGACACTGGTGTAGAACTTGGTAGTTCCAAAGTTTCATGATCGTTATTGTAAGAGTGTTCAGTTCACTGTCACTTTTGGAAGTGTAACTTATTAGCTTCACTTTATAAAGTTTTTCTCTCTTTTACTTCTATAAAATATTTTGACTGCACAGACACCTTAAAGACTTCCACACCAAGTGCCATCACTGGTGTTGACATTTTCTCAATGGCTTCTTCCTGGTTGGCGATCTACACCCATATTGATTGGCCTAGTCAACTTGACTCCTGTTGCAGTTAAAGAGACATAGGTATATATTTTATAGTGATTTTATGGATTTTAAAGGAATGTTTGTAATACTTGTAATGTAATACTTCCCTCTGTGCATCACATTGTACTTCTGCGGTATTAGGCAAAGCAACTGTACTTGCTTGTTTTCTTGAAGATATTTTACTCTCAGTCATCAATGTTTTGTATTTAACAATCTCCTTAAAGGAGCGTATGGTCTCCTCTATTACTAGATTGGGATCTGCACTCTATGGGATCATTTATTGATGAATGTAACTGACCTTAATACTTACCACTACGCCTACTTGCCTTAAGAGTCCCAGAGGATGGCCACCTCATTTGGGTTGTTCACCCATTTCCTAACTCTTACTTTACTATGGATGTGGCAAGTGGCTACTAGCCTTAGGACCTGATATTTTCAATTTTGATATTGTATTTAACATTACCAAGACTGGGGTCTTCATGTAGACATGTACGTTCACAGTTTGTTCTTAAAACACCGTAAAACACAGCCATGCTAAACAACCCACAGCTATTCTACATTGCTGCAGGCTCACTGATCTCTTCCGGTGCCATAGACCTCATCGTGATGCCGAAGGGGCGGGGGGTGGTGACATAGACCTTGATGTTCATGGAGGCGGCGTCTCTTTTCCTGGGCCATGACACAGGTGATTGAAGGGGAGTGCAGGGAAGCACACTGTAACTTGTACGCGATCTCTAATGTGGCGCCGTTTCGTGCCAAATTTTTTTTTGCAAAGTGGCTATAATGCCAGGGAGGCTAACGGACTAGGAAAAAAAAAAAGTAATACAGCCAACACATCTAAGTACATTGGTACATTGGTATCATGTGCCCAATACAATTGTTATTTAAAGAATGCTTTTCACATTTTTATTATTTTCCGTTTTCTACATCGTGTAGAGAGGAGGGCGGGGAGTCATGAAAGATTACAGTCTACTCTGCTGCGATCTCCCATACAGCGGCGTGTTGCGCCGGAAAAAAACACCTATAGCGCCAGGGAGGTTAATAAATGCACCTGAATGTTACATTTTTACTAATGTATTAAAGCATAATATATTTGAACCAATTAAAATAATATACCTAAATAACATTAATGAAAAAAGAAAAAAAATATGTCATTTACCTCTGTAATCAGTGATGGGTTAAATGAGCTTTCCAATAGAAGTCACTGCTTTCAAGTTATAGGGTATAAAACTTTTTTAATATAAAAAATAATTACTGTGAAGGACTTGACTTTACATACAAATAATAAAACCATAATGCCTGAAGTGTTAAGCAATATCCTGTCTAATAAAATAGACTTGTCTCAAGATTTGGCTTAAGAACGTCTAGACTTCTGCAATTTCATTATGAAGAGGACAAAGACTATTTATTTTGCAGTGCCATCATGACACTTTATTGGGCTTTAAATGATGGTTTTAGTATTAGGAATTGTAAGAATAGATATCAGTCAAGCTAAATCAGGATGAAGTAAGTATGATTCAGTGTTAAAATAGATTGCTATTTAAACTATTACATTTTAAAGTGTAAAATGGGTTATTAAGAAGACCCCAAGTAAAACTAGGTTAATTTCATATAAGATATGGAGATATAAGCGTATATTAGTTCTCTGCTTTTCTGCTTCCTGATATTTCCACATCTCTTTTATAGGTAGTTTATTTATATGGTTATTGAACCCTCTGCAAAAAAATAATGTTTAGCGGGGGTCCCGACGTAGCACATTGCTGCTCGGCGGATGATCTGTTTACACATTTACCGCGGGTCCAGAGGCTGATTGTACTCGACTACGTTGAGCCTTACAATGACTTGGCGCTGTGAAGACAGATTCTCCGCCAAGCAGGTAAGTCTATCTGCTATGTCGGGACCCCAGCTAAGCATATACGCTTAGCGGAGGGACTCGACGTATAATGGAAACAAAGTCATAGGCTTGATGGTCCTTAATGACAATATGGCCATGTTCTCTGCATCCAAAGGCATTAGATCAGCTTCTCATAAAGTCTGCTAATTCCTATAGATGCAGAGTGCGTGGCCACACGGCCATCTAGGGAGGGGGACCTTCAAACATATCAAACAAGAAACAGACTGCACAAGCTGAAACTGAACAACATGAAGTAACCTGTATACAGGGTTTCATAGGTGAAACAAAAAAATAAAAACAAAGAAGGTAAGGAAATTATATCACTGCAGTTTTATGTTTATTATACCCTGCAACATGGTTGTTGTTTTTTTTTGCTGAGGGTTTAATAACCCTTTAAACTGGACTGGTCTGTCTGCTCAGTGGCTCTGTCATAATGGTATTAACTTGAGTTTGTAACCTAGAGACATCTTTACTAAGGTGCCCATACAAGACGAAAGCCCCAAAACACCCCCTGTAAACACCAATTGCGTTTGACAGGAGGCTGTGCTTATTGCTCAGGTGGTTAAAAATCACCTGTGTAAATGAGCCAATCAACCAAATCATATGGGGTATCAAGCCTCTCCAAAATGTGCTCCAACCATTGATATCCCTTGTGAAGACTAGTGATAAGCAGCATAGGCAAAATTCATATTCTCAAAATATCGTGACATTTTCGCCTAATAATAATAGATTAATAAATTTGAGAATTCGTGATCTCCAGTCATGATTAACTTTACTGTGCAAATCGGCACTTGTACATGCACATATTGCGAATGCACAGTTGTTCCGGGTACTGAAGTAAATTCACAATTGCAAAGATATAGCCCTATATTCAAGATCTTCATGAATTCTAAACACTAATGAAGACTACAGTCAACAAAACAACCCACCATTATCAGAAAGCTGTCTCTTACCAATAATTTGTGGCTGATGCTGGTACATGCGTATGTAGACAGGAAGAGCAGAAAGATCCTTGAGTTCAGCATTGAGGTGGCAAAGGTGCCAGAATCAATAGCAGGTAGATGGCTATATTTGTAGTTACACTGAGGTTAAGAACTAAATCAGTGAGACTTGAAAAAACTATACTTTTGACCATACAATATTAGTTCAAAACTTAGTACACTTCCTTCCCACAGGGGCCAATTTGATAACCAAAATCTAATGTGCTCCACCAACCAAAGGATTTCACGGCAGATTGTAGCTAATTAACTTGGAGGGGCAGGAGACTCCCCCTCCAAGTTAACTGACTACAACAGGATCGGCCACAGAAAGTACAGGCAGGATCGATCGCCATGTGATCCGACCTGCAGGCTTTTTGGGTCAAAGCCTCAAGGTGGGCACCCCTGTAGTTGCGGGCGACCGAACACCATATGTGCGGCGGGAGTGTGCACGCCAGTCGATCGCTTTCAACTATGATCAGAAATCGGCATGTCTATGGCCGGCCTAAGGCATTGCATATGTAGCTTCATCTAAAAAGAGGGGATCATGGTTCAGATGCCTTTCTACGCTTCTTCAGCCAAGACATTTTCATTATCGTATATTTTGTAAGTTGGTAAAGAATGACTTGGTCACTAGAAGTCAAGTTTAGTGGTGCTAAAATAACTCTTCATTGTATAAATATAAATGGGTAAAATGATTAGTAAATCATATTTTTCAAAAATCACTCAGCATTGTTACTGAAGCAGAATTGTTTCCATTCTCTTTGGCAGAGAAGCTCATGTCTCTGCATTATTCTCTAATTTTCCCGTTTTTTTATTTGTTCATCTCTCTATTATCTGTAATGAATGTATTATGCTACTCCTGTCTCACTCTTGTTAAAGCCTTAGCTGGAGGGCAGAATAAATCTCTAGAGAAATGCTGTGTCTTGTAAGCATAGGTTGGAATGTGCCATTATTTTCTCATTTCTACTGCTATAGCTCTTTATTATGTAGGAAATGACATAGATTAAAGGTCCTCTACACTGGTCACATGTTGGTACATTAACTGGGATGCGTATGTTAGATTATATAAAATAATATAGCACATGTTTACATCTTCAGTGTACATATTTGTGGCTTCTATATAGACTTTAAAGATCAATTTAAAGGTTGAAGTTGTCTGTATTTCATCCATGGTAACAACAGATCAGCAATAAAAAGTTTCTCCCATCACAAACTACCACCATCTTTCTCTCACTGCTTACTTTATCAGGAGTCGCATTGAAATGTTGAAGACATAGTAAGAGTTCTTTTCATGAGAAACTTCTGTAAACTTTTTGTCCACCGGAAGCTAAAAATGTTTATTTGGGAACAGAACTTCTACTTCCCAACAATGGGTTCACAGATCACTGGCAACTAACAAAACCCAATGGGCTAGCATGGAATTACTACAGCTATCCATGGATAAGGGATAAATTGCTGAGGATATAGGCTGCGCTGTGTGTATAAATATCATGGTTTATTTGAGTTTTGACTTAAGGCCCCCATACACGGGTCAGATTCCTGTCTGATTCCGGTCCGATCGATTCCGGGCGCGTGCACGCCAAACGATCGTGCCGGAATCGCGTGCAGCCCACCTTGTCCGATCGATCAGGTCCGTCCGTTCCGGGGCTCAGAATCGGATCCGACAGAGAACCAACATGTTGGTTCCATCAGATGGATTCTGCACAAATCAGGGGGAGTTGCCATTTGTGAGGTGGACAATCGGACACGGATCCGTCCCGGAATCAGCTGGACAAGGTGGTATGCAGCGATCGGATCACTTAATTGGCCGCTCGATCGGAGCTCCGAGTCCCGCTGAGATCGCCGGAATCGATCGGATGGGTGATCGAGCGGACATGGAATCCGACACGTGTATGGCTAGCTTTACATTTAGCACTAACCAAACAAGACGGCATTATCACAGCAAAATATAGAACACAGGGCAAAAAAAACAACCCATAATAATGTTAGAATCCAGGGAAAAGAGTAAAACTATCCTTTAAAACAGCGGTTCTCAACCTTTTTTCGATCTGTGTCCCCAGAAGTGTCACTTCCTGTATTTGGAATGAGAGATGGTCGAATTTTTTGACTTTCTAACTTTGTAAGCTGATTGCAAAGCCCCTGAAAATGGTATCATGACCAAAATTGCTGGAGATGTAGAGAAGGGTTGTAGAAACATTTGAAAAAAAAGTATTGCTCTAGCACATGTAGTTTTTGCATAAATAAAGTTAAAAAAGAAATTCGAAATTCCGATTTTAGAAATTTTGACTTGACTTTGAACTTAATTTCTACAAAAACTATTTGTGTTAGAGACATACTTTCTTTTTTTGTAGTGTATCACCAACCCTTCTCTACATATTCAGCAAGTTTGGGGATGATTAGGGGCTTTGCAATTAACTCGAAATTGTCAATATGGTCGAATTTTTGAAAAAAAATTTGACCATCTCTATTTGGAATTCAGAAGTGTCATTGCTGAGTGTCACTTCAATGTTCCAAATATCGGGTAAAGGCTCCCATACACCAAGCGAGTCTCATTTTTATGCTGACCAATGTGCGTGTGCGCCTGCAGCAGCAAGATCGGCAGCACAATCGGCAGCAAAATCGGTTTCGGGTCGCGGGTGCCCACATTCCATGCATCAGAAAGTTTGGTCAGCCCCAAAGATTGGTCGGCCAGAGAATGGACATGTCTGTAAATCTCTGGCCGATGCCATTAGATTGAATGGTTTGAAAGGTGTCTCCATCCAAAGTAACGGCCGACACACAAAGGGTGCCCGACGATACTCTGAGCGACGGAGTGCAGTGTGATGATATCTATCAGCCCCAGTTCGTCAGGTGTATGGGGGCCTTAAGTATAATGTTCTCCTCCTATTTTCCCAATGGTTCTCTTTGAGTTATTAAACTACACGTACCCTATTTGTGTTCTTCCTAGGCCAATATAAGATATTGAAAAACGAGAAAGAAGGAAATTAAGCAAATGACAGAATCTGTGCACAGAAAATCTCAGCCCAATGATCTTATCCCCCTCTCTGTGGGATGTCATACGTCTGCAGACACATAAGGGACCTATAAGCTACAAGTCTATCTCCGCCACAGCATGAGTGTTACTATTCTTACCGAATAATACAAAATCTTATTATGAGCAGTATCTCAATACGTATGATAGATTCCTCTCCCTGAGGCTTTATTTGTCATGTCAAAGTAGAAAAGCGAGATAATAGATCTATTTTCATTGAACCCAGCCAATTATCATAGTACGAGCGCCCCTCTTTTCCTCCACCCCAGCAATGCACATTGCGTGTTGTTTAGTGAAGAGGTCATTGCCAATCTGTCGGAGATAGAAACATTTCCATTTACATCTTCCTGGAGTCATTCCGCTAATTGCATTTACAGTATATGGGTTAAACAAACTATAGATTTAACATTGTAATTGCCATTTAATTCACTAAGTGAAGCACTTAAATGGTGAAAAAATATGTATATTCATGGGCACTTCTGTGTTTAGCTATGTAAACACGTTTTGTTATATTCATACATTATGTCACTTGGAGGCAGCTTTTGCTGCTGCAAATAAATGAAAATGAAATGTATTTTTAGACTATTAATGCTGTTTAGAGTTGATGTGTCCTCAAGTGAATGACATACATAATTCCAAAGCACAGTACATCACAGAAAATAGAATTTACATCTATCTGAGCTAAAAAGCCAGCTAAGTAGCAGCTTAATTCATTTAGGCATGTAGACATTTAGGCAAGTGACTTTCAATACGATATGGTTGCTGGTGCCAGATGGGATGAATATTTCAGCAACTGCTGATTTTCACACAAAACCTCATCTAAAGCAGAAGAAAAAAGCCTGTGTATCAGGTAAGCATAGGTAAGCAGTGTGGCTCAGGGGGTAACTGTTTTTGGTTCTGAAAATCAATCACTAGAATTTCACTAGGTAAATGCACAGGACAAAAAAACTTGAAGCTGATGATGTTCACCAAAATTGGACAATAAAGGCTTGGATAAAATGTAACTTAGTTTAACAAGTCATTTTGCGTCAGATGGTATGATCAGAATTTAATGTCAACTATATAAAAAACCTTATACTATGTGTCCCCACTGTATAATACTTAGATACTAACACCTGAATGGGTTTTGTTACCTTACATCTACCAGATCTCTCTTACCTGTCCTGAAGCTAGTGGGGACATCCCCTACTTGGTTGGTTCAACATAATGGTGCTGTGGGATTCTCCTTTCCTGCCCACCATTCTAACCACTTGGGAACCAGAAAATCAGGGTATGTTGACTTTTTAAATATGATGCAATGGGGTTTTCTCCCCTTGTATTCAAACTATGTGAAATGGATTCTCTATACAAACTGTTGATAGAACCAACTTATAGCAATCTTCCCTTTTGACCTATAGGGATTATAATCATATGCACAAAGCACTTTCTTGGCCTAACTGTACTAATTTTCACATGAACTAACCACTCTCCTACGGAAGCTCTACTGCATGGGCGAAACTCGTTGAAAGACTAATCCTGGACATTTGACCAAATTACAGGCCATAACTGCTGGGCATCCGATGTGATTCTTTACTTCTTTATGATATTGTACAATGATTTTTTAAAATAATTTTTATCATTGGTTCAGGGTAATGATTATATTTTATACATTTTTATAGAATTAAATAAACCATTTCTTAACTGTCCCCATTAACCCAAACCTCTATTTAGTTTCCTTTGCCGTGAGGCTAGCCCCCGAACTTTGTTGGTTTGGTCTACCAACCCTTTTCCCTAATAAGCTTATATTTCAGGTCCGCACTCCAACCTCCGATAAGATCTCCACCTTAGTCAATAAATCCCCCTTAGCAGCCCTGCCCCCTTGTTCCATTTTTGTCCTCGCCTCTGATAGAAGAGCAGCTACCTGTCTCCTCCTGGTTCAGCCTCTCCAGGAGGGAAGGCCCTGGTAGCATGTAAATTATAGAAACTCTCCTACAGGGTAGGAAACTCTCTACAAACACTACATATCATTGTGTGGACAGCTTCTATGTGTTTGCAGAAGATCTGGGTTTTGACGCAATGAATCCTTCTTTAGCGAAAATGCTTACCTTCCTTAACCTCCCTAGCGCACCATAGACTTTAATGGAATTTTTTGTGTTGTAGGCTTGTAACTTCCAAAAACCGTACAGGGTCTAATAGACTCCCTGACTATAATAAATGTTTGAAACACTCAATTATTAATAAAAAAAAAGTACATAAAAAAATTATGAAATTTATCATTTGAATGCTTAAAAAAAAAAAAAATCGCTTGAAACTTTTTTGTATGACGATTTCAACAGTATTTATTGATTCAAAACAGTATTTATGTTTTGTTTCATAAAACATTTTTATTTTGTTTTTTGTTTTGGACCGCGGTAACATTCATGTGCAAATGTGATATTTCTCTGCAAATCTGGACATTCATTTGCAGATTAGGCTTGAACGAGACGGTGTCACAGCCTTCTTCCATAACTCCACACACAGACAAGCACTTCAGAGCAGAGTTGGAGCAGCTGGAGATCTCAGCTGGACGGCTTTTTTCCCCTTTCCTCAGCTCTGCAATAGTGCATTAGCAAGTGCAGGACGAGGTACTGCCGTCAGAAACGCTAGGAAGGTTAAGCACGGAGTGGATGCGTGCCTGCAATACAATACCCTCAGGGTGCATGTGTCAGCCCTCTCTGCCCTCACCGGTCACTGTTGGCAGAATGCTTGGTGGTTGCTCGAGAGGTGCCCACCTTGATGGATCGACCCGAAAAGCTATGTTTCTGGTTGATCCTGATACTTAAAATAGGGACCAGTGACCCCATCCAAAGTATCTGCCTGGAATCCCTGTGTTAGGGGCACATACAAGATTCCTGTCAGTTCTGCAGATGACTTATCACAGCGTGATGACATCACCACGCTGTAATGAGACCCCTGCAAGGCAGCCGGGAATCGAGGTGTCTATTGATGGCTTTACTCTTAACTTTAGGTGAGCCTAAGATACAAAAACCACCAACCATCAAAACAACCCAGCGGGCTATTTCCCCATGTTGGGATTCATTTAAGGCGGCTAATGTGTAAAAGTGTGTGAACTTATGTTACAACAAGTAGGCATATCTCTGAAAACTACTCCTTTTGACAATCTGAAATGACAATAGGTGCACATAATCAAACATTTTTCGTTTTTAAGGTGAGAAGGCAAAAGAAAAGTTTATAAAAATAAATCTTTAAAATAGAGATGAAACCCTACTGGTTTAAATCTCGCTAAAATGGCCATTAATTCACCCTCTATCACTCCAATACACTCTTATTAAATTAGACTTGTATAAACATTAGATCTCCTTTCTCTGTGTCCATTCTTACTTCCATTGCCCACATTTTCACTAAGGGTGGTGTGTAAGGGCAAGTAAACCTTAGTTTTTCTCTTTTTTCACAGAAATGAAAAACAAATAATATCTCTATTTATGTTACAATGTTTCTGCTGCTAATATGTTTTTCTGCTTTGTGCTTTCAACAATTGCTACTGGATTTGTGTTGCGGTGACTTCTAAAAATAGAATCACGTTTTCTCAAGTAGAACATTCCTGCCTCTCGATACAACAGTGTTTTCAAGCCTCAGAAAATGAAAACACGCCATGCCTTTTCCATGTGTTACAAAACTAGTTAGCAAAGGGGACAACCAATTTCTCACTCCATCACAATCATCAGATATTTACATATATACAATTTAATTAATTATGTCTTTTTATTGACAAAATAATGCTTGAAATCTCTATCATAGGAACATCGGTAGAGGTAAAAGGTTTATTTGCTTCATGGATGGAGGTGTTGTCTCTCATAACCCATCGCATTGTAGCTGCTAGGAAGAGCAGTTGTCTTTGTCCAAGTTATTTACTGCTCTTTATCTGCTTACAACTTTGTATACTTAAATGTTAAAGATTTTTTTCTTCATTTAGATTACAAAAAATATTTTTTTATTATAATATTACATTAATTTTGTATTACTATTAATATAATTCGCCTTCATACTACACCGTGCTTTAAAATGAACACTTAATACAAGTTGATTACATCATTACATAATGATTTGAAAACATGCCAGGCTTTCTGATAGAAAAGCCCAACAAAACATACTCAGTAGCTGAATAAAAATAGCTGAATCTATATAAGTTATTTTGTAGATAAGGATGTGATTGTGCTATTCCACTGTGAATTGAATTCAGTATCAGGAAATCTACTGACAGCATAACAAGTGATTACTGTTAAAAATGCATTAGTGTGCACCTACTAGTTACAACATAAAAAAAATTTTTATCAATATTTTAACTTTTTCTAGAGCTAAAAGTCAATGGGAAAAATATTGTTTATGTAAACTATGAAAATGTAAATGATCATTTGGAGAAAGCAGATTTTTATTGCATAGTCTATCAAGAGCAGCTGTTAACTGTCAAGCAGAGACATGTGCATCTTGTTTTGCATCACTATTTGTCCAAATACTAAGTAAGTTTTAATGATTTTCTTTTGGACAGGTGATTTAGGCGTCAAAATGTTATCTCTATGTGGTCCATGGAGATTAGAGATTTTGGTAAAAAGTCATGGTAAAATGGGACCAAAGGAACCAGAAGACTATTGTAGTGTAATGGAAGTAAACTAGAAGTCATGCACATGTGGCAATTAATGTTTTCTCTGTACAGTATTGGGATTTTCCCAGTACAGGTGAAACAGATAATTGACACGGAGCAGCAGGTGTGGACCCATTGTGCCACGTGTCCTACCTCCTCTGAGGGTGTTGTCTAAGTGAACCCACTCATTCTTCACAATACCCCTGATGGTGGGGATAGACTTTCCCGAGGGGATCACCAGGTCGCTACCTTTAGAGGGATAGTAGGAACACAAAGCAGCTGGTCCAGGGGACAGAAGGGAAGGCTCCAGGGACACAGGTGTCATCAGCCAGACAGTGTAACCGGACGGGCAGCGCAGGTACAGATCAGGTAGCAGGAGAGTGCAGCAGGCAGGTAAGGGTTAACTGGAATCAGTCTCAGAACACAGACAGGACTCTATATCACAGGAACAGCAATGGCAGGCAGAGCTTAGCACAACACAGAGACCTTAATACTGAGGCAAGGCTGAAAGGGCAGGGTTCCTTTATTGCTGCAGGAGGTCCACTATTGGTCAGCCAGGTCACATGACGAATACCTTAAATCCCAGGAAATGACATGCGCTTGTGTTTAAGGAAGTGTGTAGAAATATCAGAATCACCACTGAACAACATCTGCAATGGTAAGTAGGAAAGCTGCGGTGGCATACGGCAGCTGCCGTTACAATAATAAATATGATTGACAGGGGGGGGGGCTGTCCAGCACTCAACAATGGAGCAAATACCTGTGTCTCCATTCTGTGGGAGGTAGGCCTAGAACTCATACCTGAGGGGCCACAAGGATCATCTGTGTAATTGTCATTCCCTACTGGAGTGGGGGTGGAGAAGGGAAGACTCCCCCTTTAAACAGAGCCTTGAGATTAGAGACTACTTTCCACTTACCAATGCAAAGACAACAGTACCTCTCCCACCTGGTTTAGAGCCTCAGCCAATTGTTTGTAAATATTTCCCTATGGACTCTGCCCAATCTCTGGGGCCACAGATAGGGATATTCTTGCTTAATTAGAAGTAAAGTTGTTCCCTTACAATTTACCAGTATGTGTGTGGACTAACATAAGCCTGTGTGTAAAGCATTTACCTGCTATAAGAATCTGAGTAACTGGGGGGCACTGCAGCTCAGAGAGTGTAAAGCCTGCAAAACCTTTGGGGTGAGGCCTTCACCAGTCTGCTAAACAAGTTTGGGTGTCTGTTTTCCCTGCATCATGCTTCGCTATCCATTGTAAACACCAGAAATCTAAATTAGTAAGGGCAAACTAACACAATTTGCATGGCTCAATCCAGTTATTCAACGAGAAGGAAATCTGATTGTGTTACCTAAAACTCTATCCCCTTATTTTAGTCTATTTACTAGGCTTAGTAAATTCCACCTTACAGAGTGATAATTGGAAAATATATTTTATACTTAACGTGTTCCATGCCAGCATAAGTATAAGCCCCATAAGGGGCTTTCACCAGACTGATGAGTATGCCCGAAATTAGCTTGGGTGAGTTTTGTTAGCAAATAAACTCATCCTGTTATAACTCTGGTTCAAGGCCTAGGAGGTTAAATATAAAATAACAAACTTAGTCCATGGCATACTTACGGCAATAACTAGGACAAAATCAGTGAGGTAATGTGAATTCATTTATTAGGACGTAACAGCAGAAAAAAACCCAGTGGCCAAAGCAAACTGACATCAAGGAAGCTGCCTCTGCACAGTAGATAGACATTTTAGTATTAATGAAAGACCAAATGGGCGTCTTGGAGATAGTGTCTGGGCCACCCAGACAGCCAACCAGGGAATGGAAAGGATCTTGTAGAATGACCTGTGACTCCTTCCGGAGCTGATGAACATCCTATACAAATGAAAAGCTGCAGGCTCTTTAGCCCCATTTCCCCCTTTCTCTACTTGCATCTCACTCCTCTAACTCTTTCTTTCTTTCCAACTTTTGTTGGAAATACATGAGCTTTAACTCATGTATTAAGAGAGAAAATGTTTGATACCTTACACTGCTGTACATTTGGGGGGTTCTGTACATTTGTTTGTTCTGTGTTGTCTGTCATTTTTTGTCTATATTAATAAATTGTTAAATGATAAAAAAAAGTCCTATGGATGTAAGTGGGAATGAGAACATAAATTAACATGGGCATGTTACCAAGCTCTTAAATTTTTGTACTGTACATTGTCCTATGGGGGATATTTATGGGCGAAGACTATACCCATAAGTATGATATAATGGACTTTCACGACAAATTGCAGAACCTGATAAAAAAAAATCAATGTCTCCTAAAATAAGAAATAAGCTTCTTGCTTGTTGAAATGAAATCATAATCATACTGTATGTTTAGCATGTTTGGGGGTCAAGCATGGCAGAATTTATTTTTATAAATAAACAATTTTGTCTAGTTTTAAAAATCATCTCTTGAATATTCCATAAATTTTTTTTCCTTACAAATGAGCCCCATTGATCCTACAACTTAAGTAATTACTTATCAGTTGACGCCACATTTCCTCTTAGAAAAGTCAATTTCCTGACTGGATTAAATGGTTTATTGTGCTCTCATAAACGAGTTCCCTTCGGGAACGAAAAATATGTACTAAACAAACATAACATTAATGATGGCATGCCTCTTATCCTTTGCTTAGCTTACTTTATATATACACATTATGGGATTATGTATCATTTTTAAATTATGTTGCCATTAAACAATATCCTAAGCAAGAAACTGAAGAAATCTGTCAGCATTTATACCGATGCTGAAAATGATGCAATGTGATACTGCATTCATGTCACAGTACCTGAAAAAACTCTTTCAGCAGGGAACACACATGTAGATATGGGCCAGATCGTGCACACTCACGGCCATCCCACCAGTCACTCCACACCTCATATAACAGGGATATCGGACATGACCATAAACCACGGTCAATGTCCATTGCTTTGCATGGAGACATGCAAAGCATCGTCGGAGCTGGAGACACAGCAGGTGTATCAGAGCGATGACATCATTGTGCTGGTGCAGGGAACCTCGAACGGCTCCTATATCGAGCCGTGTTTTCCCTCTTAAGAGTAGGAGCTTCAAACCCCAGCAGACATTATAATTACATTTGGCCCCTGAGCTTTTTTTTCTCCTTTTTTAAGTATATGTCACAGATGTGTATTTTATCTGACATTTGATGTCACCAGTTATGGTGCCCTTTTGCATGCATGCATAGATATGCGCTAGATCGATGGCCGCTTAGAGCGCCGTGCGTGCTCACAGCCACCGATCTAGCGCCTATCTAATGTGGCCACCTCTGTCTTCGAAAACAGGGATGTCCATAGCTTGGGTCCCCATGCAAAACATCGGCTAAGCTGGATGACACAGCAATGCTGCGCCTAGAGCTCCTTCGATATCGGGGTCAGTGCGAAGACATCATTGCGCTGAGCTCAAAGCTGATCCCTCTCATGGGCATCAACCCGAGTATGGCAGCCTTTACGCTTGGTTCAGATTCAATGGTTTTCATATAAAAAGGTTTATTGTTCTATTTGATAATTATACTTTCTTTTTCAAAATATATCAAGGTTAGTCCCATTACCCCTGCTTTAGAGGAATGGATGGAAGGTTAGAGGTTAAAGTTTTGAAAAATTGTGAAGAAAATTTGCAAGAAGTTAGTCATGTTCAGCTGTGCTTGTTTGATGTTAAAAGCGTTTTGTTACCTCTTAAAGACACTTCTTCAGTTAAAATAGGAAAATATTCCAGGAAATATATTCCAGTACTTATATCAACATATGTGCCTTAAGTGCATATAAAGTAAAAAAAATTATTATATCAAAATAATCTTATGTGCACCCTCAGGTACCTTAAGCCAGTCACAATAGAACTTTAAAGCACATATTTACTGTTCAATAAAACAAAGGTAGGTGTAAAAGTTTTGGGACCACCCTGTAAGGTAATTACATCATCAAGATTGTATAGGCCAAGGGTTTCAGACTACAGCTCAGGAGCCAAATGTGGCCTGCAGATTAACTATATAATGGCAGCAAGGTTTTTTTTACATAGATGTGTTTACAAAGAAAGTAAGGTCCCCTTATGGTTGGGACTTTGGTTGGAGTGTGGGAACCAAATCTAATAAACAAAGATCTTTCTTTGTAAACCTTCAGTACTCTGGGATGGGAGTGTTGGAACATAAACCCAGATACACACAACAAAATTACATAGATGTGTGTTTATTTTAATATTTTATTATACATATGTTATAGTATTATGCTTTAAGCCCCCCATAGACGGGCTGATTCCCGGCCATACTGTAGTTGTAGCAGACCAACATAAAGGTTGGTCGGCCGCAACTATGAGGGAGCCCACCTTGAGTTTTGTAGAAAAAA